>OY856410.1:29015398-29615398 GCA_963693085.1 Alisma plantago-aquatica
ATTATTCTTAAAGCTTATAAAGTGCTTTCAATATATATGGCATCATAACCCTTACCTGGCTATGCTCACCTCTTTATAAAAACCTGCATGGTTAACACAATTGATAACATGCACATTGTATCTATATCAGCACAATACAAGTTCTTTTCAATTTAAATATAAAACACCACGGCCGTTCTATCTTGCACGGTCGTGCTACATAAGTTCACCACGACCGTGTCACATTACCACGACTGGTTTCTAGGGTTAGGGTTTCTCTATTCAACTTAATTAGGGTTATTTAACCCCTTTTTTCTTCAAAGGCATAATGATAACTCATTTCTTACTTAAGTGTAGAGTTTCATGTTTAAAAGCATAACCCAAAATTAGGGTTTACTATTCATACCATTACATTACCCTAGATTAGGGTTTACTATTCACATTTTATCACATTACCCTAGATTAGGGTTTACTATTCATATTCATTAGGATTACTTCCATTCATGTCCTCCAATTAGGTTAAGATTCATTAACCATCATAATTAGGGTTTTTCATGATCTCACTATGAAGGATCATACCCTAATTAGACACATTCAAACATATTGGAGATTTATTACTTGATTCTCATTCATATAGGGAGTCTTCTTTCTCCTCTTTCTATCAGATGATGTTTACATCACCTATGGTAAGGCTAAGTCAATTCTATTCTGACATCATGGGTTGTGTCATTACTATTGTGGTCATTAAGGCTCACTTGATCAAAGGGTATTGGTCACTCTATCCCATCAAGGTACCTTTGTAATGATCACCATTGATCATGACATATATTAATCAACTAATTACTTAGTCCCTTAATCACTTTAGGTATCTATAAGGTTTAGGTTAATCAACCACTAAACCATTTTGACCACTAAGGCATCAAACAATTTTGACCTTTTTAGACCTCAAACGGTCTTGCACTCTAAACCCTTAAACGGTCTTGGACAATCTTTGAAACTGTTTGGTGTTGTTGACCATTTGGTCTTGTTGACTTTTGAAACTGTTTGGTAAAGTGCACATTCAAGACCGTTTGGCCAAGTTTGACTTTGAAACCGCATGGACACAACCGTTCTTGAAACCGCATGAGATCAAACGGTTTGGGATTGTTTGGTCCCAAATGGTTTTGAGACCGTTTGGACCCAAACGGTCTTGAGACCGTTTGGTCCAAACCACCTCAAAACCGCATGGAGCAAAAAGTGTCTCAACCACTTCAATTGAGTTAGGGTTTCCAATGTTGAACCCCTCAATCAACCATGCACTTGTTAGCCACTTATCAATTGAGTTAATTAGGTCAACCCTATACTGATTTGACACTCAATTGACCCTCAATTGATCACCAATTAGGGCTTGGATCAATTGAATTAGGGTTTGGAATTGATTACCCTTCAACACTCCTCAACATGAGTCTAATTGATTTGAATCCATGGAACCGTCAATCAATTTGGTCATGACCTGACCCCAAACGGTCTTGGGATCATTTGGATGACCACCAAACGGTCTTGAGACCATTTTCTCAAGTCAAAATCAAAAACTAACTCAACTTACTAAGGGTTGGCTCATTGATTTGATCATTAGGTCACTAAACAATTACACTTCAACTTGTTACCTTTAGATTTATAATCACTTGACCATAGTCAACCCTAGACCTCCAAACGGTTTTGGGTGACCCCCAAATGGTCTTGGGATCATTTGGACATCCTCCAAAGGGTCTTGAGACCGTTTTCCCATTATGTCATCAAAAACCAAGTCATTCACTTAAGGTTTGAACCCTAGGTTTGGTCACCAAATCAGCACTTAATTATTTATCAACTTGTTATCATTGGACCCTCAATTGGTCAACCCCACTTAACCCTAGACCTCCAAACGGTCTTGGGTTATCACCAAATGGTCTTGAGACCGTTTGGGTGATCCCCAAATGGTTTTGAAACCGTTTGGGCCACTCAACCCAAACTTAGACTTGATTTTATTATTAAAATCAGCAAATAACCCGATTAGGGTTTAGGTGATTGATGTGCCTTAAATTGGTGATTTACTTGGAATTAGATGATGATTTTTGGTAGGTGATTAGTCCACATTATTTCCAACAGACCTCCAAATGGTCAACACCTGGTCGACGCATCCAACCGGTCTTAAACTGTTTGCTTCTATGCGGTTTGTGAAGCCGTTTGCTCCCAAACGGTTTGGGAAACCGTTTGCAAAAGTTGGGAGACCATTTGCTAAAGCAAGATTTAGGATAAACATAGATATTAATGTCATCATCTTCTACCTCAAGAACAGAGGAGGTTCTTCATGGAAATAAGAACAAGAACACACAAAGGTGTCTAAAGAAGAAGAATAAGCATATATACTAGGAGAAGAGGATGCATTAACAAAGCTAAAGGGTTAGAATTATAAAACCCACCTTAAGATCTGATCTAGAGCTCCAAGCTTCATAGATTTAATGGTGGATGAAGCTCCAAAGGTTTTCCAAGGTCCGTTCTTCAAGATTTGGATGGAGAAGATGGCTAGAAAGAAGAATTGTGTAAGGAAAACTACTAAACCAACCTTGTATTAGAGTTTTCACCATGAATTCGGGATAGATGGTGGTCCAAACTTACCAAACAAACTTGGTCGTCCTTCCTCTGCTCCTGAGCTCCTCCTTAGTTGGCCAAAGCAAGAAGATGAGAAAAGAAACTAAGGGAAACGATCCCTTGTTTTGTTGTTAAGGATGCTTTATATATTTTGGATATTTTCAAGGCAAAGGAAAAGGTAGTTATCTCTTTTATTTTTCAAACATATCCCCCAAGTCCTTCTCCACTTCTTGGCCACGTTTCCTCCTTCTTTCCTTATACAAAGCTCCTCCTTTTCCCAAGGTTAAAAGGTAAAGAAACCAAACACCTTACTAAGTTGCATATATAAAAGGGTCATTTTGCTTAAAACTTGGTTATTTAAATATTAAGGTTATCTTTCTTACTTGATCATTCAAATGAGGCGCCCCTCTCATTTTATTTTCTCTACTTGATGTAAAGAACATGATAGATACTCTAGATGGTATATTTTACATGTTGCACCCTAAGTTTTGGGTAAATTTCACTTTACACCAAAACTAGGTTTTAAAGTACAAGGATTGCTCTGCAAGCTACATCTTGGTGCTCAAGCTTGGAGAATCCATACCACTACATCATATTAATTATTATGATGTCTCATTATCATAGGAACATCTTAACATGTGAAATTTGCAAGTTAACCCCTCTACTTGGGTAATTTGCACATTAGTCCAAAATTAACAAAACAAAGTTGCAACATTGTTCAAAAAGGACTGAAATAGAAAAATAAGTTCCTCAAAAGCTTTAATTACATTACACAAGATAACCACAAACATCTAATCACATATTTAAGCAAAACATCTAGGGTTAGTTCATAACCCAGGTCAGGGATGTTACAGCTATCTATCTCAATGGAGAGTACTATAGGCTGGAATATGAAAACCTACCCATGGTCTGCATGAAATGTGGTCGGGTAGACCATGAAGATAAATGTTGTACTTTCGTCAACCCTTTCTTTCCCACTATAGAAACACTGCCTACGGGACAACCCCTTTTGAGTCAAAGCATGTATACCCAGCAGATACATGCAAAGAAGCCTTAACGGAGAGCACCCCCAACTAAAAGAACTTCACGTAACCAAGGCGACACAGTCACAACCCAGGACCAGGTGCAAGATGAGGTCCATACTCAACATGAGGAAGTACCCATACAGAAAAAAGAAACATCTAAGGATAATGAGGAAGATTGGAAAACTGTCCAAAGCCAAAAGCAGAAGAGGAAAGGGCAGTAGGCAAAGCAAGCCACCCAGGAAAGCACTGGTAATACCCTACCCCCTAAACCATCCTTGGATCAAGGTTAAAGTTCGAACCAAGGAAACACTACAACGACACTAGTCAACGATGAGACCTGCCAAGGTCGACAGTAGGAGAAACCTCCGGACCCTGCCTTTCAGTTCGTAGCTAGAGAGGAACCTGTGATACTGCCCCAAACCCAGCATCCCTTTCAATGGGGCGCAAATGGTAACAACGGTGGTGTTATCCTCTGGAACAGAAGAGTTATCTACCATACAGTAAGTCCAGGTAGGGAAAGAAAAAAGGACAAGCTAACACAGGTGGTTGGCAACTATGCATAAGGATTTGAGGCAAAGCGGGTCCTTGAATTCCCAGAGGACACTACAGTTGTGTCAGATGATGAGATGGCTGGCGAGGATAATTCCGTCGGCCTCTGTGCGGCTATTTCCTGATAGTCACCCCCTCTTCCCTTTTAATGATCAAGTTCTTGTGTTGGAATATACAAGGAGCTTGTTTTAAAAAGAAAATTCATCTTCTAAAAGACTACAGGCACATATATAAACTTCAAATAATGGCCATCGTTGAACCTCGTGTCAGTGGGGTAGAAGCGATGCACATCATACAACAACTTGGTTTCTCTTCTTCTCATCGGGGTGAAGCTTTTGGGTTTTCTAGTGGCATTTGGATCCTTTGGGATGAAGGACAATGTTCCGTTGACATCCTTCAAAACCACCATCAATTTATTCACTGCCGTACCTCATTGTGGTCTATGGAAGCCCGAATCCTTGTAAACGAGATCTTCTATGGAGACGCCTTCTTGACATCTCCACTAGCATCCACGATGCTTAGGCTGTAATTGGTGATTTTAATGCCATGTTAGACATTTCTGAGAAACAAAACGGGCGTCACTTTGATCACCGATCCAAGCAAAAATTCAATTCTTTTTTGATGCATACCGGCTTTATGGATATGAAGTCAGATGGTCCTTTCTTCACCTTCAAACACCTACAACTTCTTGAAAGACTTGATAGAGTAATTGCTAATTCTCAATGGTTCTCTTCAGCCTCTAGCACTTCTATTGTGACACTCCCTCATCTATACAACGACCACTGTCCCATTCTTGTGCATAACTCATCGCCAGCAAGTGCTGTCCCAAGGCTCTTCCAAACACGAGCCAGTAGGTCCATGATTCCCTCCTTTAAAGAGGTTGTGCTTCAATCTTGGGATAGGAGTAAATGCTTTCTAGATTCCCTACCACCCTTCCGAAATGTGGCCATGAAATGGGATACCTCATGCAGCAGCGCCTCTGGAAAACATAAACATAAGATTCTCAAGCAACTCAGTGACCATCAGGTACATCCAAATTATTTGTGCACCAATCGATATGCTCTAACCCATGCCAAATTGCAAGAAGAATACAGAAATATCCTCCTTCAGGAAGAAGCGGACTGGAGACAAAAAGCTAATATTAACTGGCTTAGTTTGGGGGACAAAAATACAAAATTTTTCAATACTTATGTCAAGGCAAGGTGGCACTACAACAAGATTTCTCGCCTAAAAAATGCTAATGGTGATTGGGTTGATACACCAGACAATATCAAAGCAATGGTGCGTGCCTTCTTCCTCGAGCTCATGACTACCCCATCTACCACCAGCCGCAATATAGTAGCGTTAGAGGACTTCTTCGGGTCCTTCACCCATCCCAGTGAGGAGGACTATTTGAAGATTAACATCACACTCAATACTGAAGAGATCAGAGGTAATATGTTCATGATGGATCCTGAAAAAGCTCCTGGCCCAGATGGCATATACACCTCCTTCATTCAACAACATTGGAGTATAGTTAGTCCTTCTATCATCCGCACTATCATTGAATCTTTCAATAATGGTGACATTGATGAGCACCTGGAAAAATCTTATATGGTCCTTATTCCTAAGTCTAAGCAACCACAGATGTGTAGCGACCTTCGGCCCATACCATTGAACAATTCCTACTTCAAGCTCATTTCCAAAATAATTGTTGAACATATCAAACCTCTGTTGCATAACTGGATAGGTGAGACGCAATCCAATTTCATCCCGGGCAGAAAAATCACCGATGATATTATATTTGTCCAGGAGGTCATCCATACAATGTGCAACAAAAGAACGGGCAAAGCAATGGTGTGTATAAAGCTTGACCTCGCAAAATCCTTTGATCAGATGAGATGGTCTTTCATTCTGGATACTCTAAATAGAATTGGCCCGCCAGAAAAAATTATTTCTATGATAATGCAAATTATTTCTAAAGGTCACACTTCTATTCTCTGGGAAGGACAGCCTCTGGAGTCCTTCAAGGCCACAAGGGGAGTCTGCCAAGGGGACCCGATAAGCCCGTATATCTTCGTGCTATGTATGGAAAGACTCAGTCAAGCCATATGTCGCTCTGTCAATATTGGGGATTGGAAACCTATCCGCCTTTCACGCCAAGGGCCACCTCTATCCCACATAATGTTCGCTGATGATATCCTCTTAATGGCTGAAGCTTCACCCAATCAAGCCCGTGTGATTAATAGGATTTTGAACCATTTTGCTTGAGCCTCTTGGCAGGTTGTCTCCAAACTGAAATCTAAATGCTTTTTCTCACCCAACACTACCAGGGCAGTATGCTCAAGTTTCTGTAGACGACTGGGCATCCAGAGCACAAACGACTTGGGACGTTATCTGGGCATCCCCATCCTCCATCACTGGTGCGATTCTGCTAGAGGTGCTGCACGCTAGCCGATTTGACTCGACTAGATGCGGCCCACGAGGTCGGAACACACATGTGGGATTCACTTTCAAAATTTATAAAACCTAAATTGACTACCTACATCTACTAAAACACTACACCCGCAAGCGCACAGGGTCGTGTCGTAGTATAGGATGGTGACAAGTATAGGGTCGATCCATAGGGAAAAGAGGGGGCACTAGAGCTAAGTTAGTTTGGCTAGGTTCCTACTGCGGAGACTAGGGTTAAGGGTTTAAAGGTGATTTTGATTGTTAAACTATAATGAACAAGCAAACAATTAAAGGCGAGAATGAAATCTATGATTACCCTAGGTTAGATTAAGACTAAGCAAGCAAGGAAAGACTAAGCTAGGTATGAAAAGGAAAATTACACCAAGGCAAGCAAGAGAGAAGCAAAAGAGCAATCAAAGAGCTACACAAGGCATGAACAAGACAAGAGGAATGCAAGAAGCTAACTAAGCAGGTAAAGAGCTAACTAAGCTAAGCAAGCATAAAACTAGGGTTTCAAGCAGTAAAGAGATGTGTGGGCTATTTATGGGTATGAACTTATCACTTAAGTTGGGGGTGACATATGAACATTATGATTCCATTTAGATTATCCAAACCAAACAACAAGTTAGATTCTAATGAATTCACCTAAGCTACTAACTGACCATGGATATGCTAGGTTGTGCATAGGGGAACTAGTCCCTAACACCCCCTACTACCCTTACGAGGCTCAATTGGGTTAGGGATTAGGTTCAATTCAATTAGAGTCTAATCAAGTCTAGGTTTCTAGATTATGCATTCCTAGGGAAATTAGGGGCTGAGGGTAGTAATGGGGAAGGTGAAATTAGGGGTTTTGGACCCCAATTCCCCCACATTCTAGCCTTGAGAAGGCTCCATGCTATTTGCACTAGAATTATCTAATCTAGATACTTAGATCTCTCACTTAGGTTTAGGAATATTGATTAGGATGTAGGAAGATGGGAGGCAACCTAGGGATCCAAGAATTGGACCTAGGGGCAAATCCCAAAATTCACACCTATAAGCAATTTGCCTAAATTCCTAGGTGATTTCACACACAAAGCAATAAGCAATCCATGGATAATGAGATGCAAATAGAATATAATCATTAAAAAATAGAATTATAATGTTTACATGTCATTTCCCCCCAACATGGTATCAAAGTAACATAATTTCCCCCAAACAACCCACCCACTGGGGCCTAGCTACTCATAGAAATGTAAAATACAAAAAGAGGGAAGAAAGAGGTAGAAGAAGCCATGGAGATCAGTGTAGATGAAGAACTCCTCCTCCCCAGCAAATGTAGGACATCTTCCTCCTTCCTCCAAGGTGCAAGGGTGTGAAATGAAGGGGATTATGGGTAGGAACTAGTATAAACTAGTGTTTTGGTGGTGGAAATGGAGTGGATTTGAGGTGGATATGGAGTGGAATGGAGTGGATGGTGATTTGGGGAGCTAGGAGGGGGTAGAAGGTAGCTAGCCCCGTGCCCTAGCCGCCACCTAGGTATATATAGGTGTCTAGGGGGTCTAGGGTTAAGTTAGGGGTAAAATGGGGAAAGCAGTGGAAAAATGGGTGGATTTTGTGAGTAGCACGGCCGTGGTGGGTCACCACGGCCGTGGTGGGTATGGTAGGCCACGACCGTGGTGTATGAGCACAGTCTTGGGAATTAAAATAGGCCAAATGTCAAGTTTATGGCTGAAAATGCCACGACCATGGTGATCACCACGCCCATGGTGAACTGAGGGTAGCACAGTCGTGGTGGTGTTGCACGACCGTTCTAGTCTACTGAGCCACGGCCATTTTGTGGAGCACAGCTATGGTGTCTGTCACTGGCACGGCCGTTTTGTGCTGTACGACCGTGCTTCTCTCTGCTTGTGTTGGAGGTTGTTCTGTTGATTTGTAAGTGACCTAGCACGGCCGTTTTGTGGTACCACGACCGTGCTGGGTCCTAGATCATCACTTTGACTTAGTTCTTTGGATTTTCTTGGACATCTTTGCTTCAATTGATCTTTGGTCACTAGGGGTAGGTCGAGGGGGCCTCAGACTTCACTTTGGGTCTCTCCAAGGGTAGAGGAACCCTAGGATCACTCCTTCTCTCTCTCTTCCATCAAGTGTGGTCTAAATGCCTAAAAAACATGCAAATAATGTCCATAAGTGCATTTTATACAAAAAAGCATATTGGGAGGAATGACATGCAATCTAATAAGTATAGATGTGATTGAAGAGCAAAAAGACACAAGATGAAGCCCTAAAATAGGGCTGCATCAATCACCGTGTCATCAAAGCTACGTAGGCCAGTTGGGCCACTCATCAACTTTCTCTTGCTGGTCGGATCACGCTGGCTAAATCCACCCTGCAAGATATCCCAGGTTATGCTATGCAGTCCATTCAACTTTCACCTTCTCTTTGTGATGCCATCAACAAGCATGTTAAAAACTTTATATGGTCCGGGGGACACACCCAACACAATCTCTCTCTGCTCTCATGGAAAGTTATCACCAGGCCAAAAGATGATGGAGGGCTGGGTATCAACGATGCCTGCTCTCAAAATACTGCTCTCATGCTTAAGAACGTATGGCAATTCCTCAAAAACCCTACCACCCTTTGGGTCAGAGTTATGCATGATAAATATATGCCCAATGACATCTCAGTGAAGAAGCCATGCTCCTCTGTCTAGTCTTTTATCCTCAAGCATTCTCCTTCTGTGATTTAAACCTCAGCTGTAGTATTAAATTCTGGATCCTCTTCTAATGTGTGGTCTTCTAAATGGCTTCATGGCTCGGTCATCACCGAGCTCGAGCCTACCTTCACACCCCTTCCAGAGCTATCTGACTTGAAGATTACATCTATGGTACTAGATGATGGCTCCTACAACTGGTCATTCATCGACAACTTTATACCTCGGTCTATCTGGCCACATATTGCTCATGTTTATCTGCCAGACAAAGCAACATGTCCAGACACTTGGCTCTGCCTTTCACTCCTTCTGGCCTCCTCACTGCTGCGTCAACCTATCAGTGGCTGTGCAAAGACTAACACCCAGCCATCGTAGATCGCTGGGATACTCTATGGAAGCTCAAAATCCCTGCCAAACTCAAAACATTCCTATGGCTGCTCAAGCACAAGGCCATCCTCACTAATGTAGAAAAATCCCATCGCCACATTCCGGTTTCTGAAACGTGCCCGGTTTACTCGAATGCTAGAGACACAATTCTCCATTGTCTACGTGACTGCTCCCATAGTAAAGAAATCTGGTTGGCGATGAATGCACACCCCTCATTCTTGTCTACAAATGAGGATACCTGGATAAATGAGCTTACCGAATCTACATGCCATGATGTTATTACACTGTCTCCTATGGTTACCAGTTGGGCAATCTGGCGCTATAGAAATGAGATTACACATGATGGAAAACCTACCCCAATAGCATGGCGTCTATCTTTCATAAAGGAGAGAGTACGGGCCATTCTCTCCCTACCACATCATATATGCACGAAACCATGCATGCCACGAGCTAGAGACGCCATCCTTCATGACCATGTCGTTTATATATTTTTGATGCTTCTTTTATTCCATCCTCTTCTACAGTTGGCATTGGAATTCATGTAGTCAACGAGTCAGGGAAGTTCATTCTGAGCCAGGGATTGCCCAACCACGCTACCTCAGAGTTGGATGCGGAGTTACAAGGCATCATGAGTGCTCCGGAACTCTACAAAACTACGGGCTGGCGGTCACCCGTCATCCTGTTGGATGCTACCACGACAGTCCACACTATCATGAGTGCCATCCATACAACAAACACTCTTGCCCCACATATGCGACGTCTTCAGATTCTGTGTGAAGACGTTGGGAAACCACATGTTGCCTATATCCCTAGAGCACGGAATAGCATAGCTGATAGCATAGCTCATTTTTTAATTAAAGCATCTTCTTCCTTTTCTTTCTCTTCCAATGTACCTCCTTGGCTTAACAAGAATGTTAACATTAGCTATTTTATTTTGTGGCCTACAATAGAGAGTGGGATGAATGAAATATGATCTCTATGATTCACAAAAAAAAACTAGAATATATCTTTACATAAATTAAATAGATACATTTTTCTAAGAAGGAAATTTTACTACACATACTTAATGAAAAATTAGCGTGACAATATGTATTTAAAGAAATATAAAAAGTATATACTTCCTTACGAGTAGATAATTTCTAAAGGATCACAAAAACCAAATATAGAAACACAATATACATTATAATAATATTTATTTGAAAAAAATACCAAAACTTATTTGTATATTAAATATTCCACTAAACAAACTAAAAACCAAGAAATAATGTCAAACTTGGATTTTTCATGTAGTAGTTACTCTATTTATGATATTTCATATCACCTAGATAATTCTAAGTTGGCATTAATAAATTATAAAATAAATTGACATGATAATGTTAAATGGACATGAATAAATTAAATGACTTATTAAGATAGTTTTAAAACAAGAATCATATGTTAAATTTGTATTATGCACATTACAATTAGACTACATATCAAATATACTTTGTTTAGTTAATGTTTGTTTCTATAAATAAAATATTAAACAAAGGATAAAAACTAGTATATAAGGAAATAATGTTGATTTCGTTGGGTTGGATGTTTTTATTATTAATAAGCATGCTACTACTCTATTTCATATCAAAATTCATGTACAAGTTGGGGGGGGGCAAAGCTCCAAGCAAAACCTATTTGTGTAAGGTATTAAAGTCTCTAGCTATTTTCTCCCAAACATAACTAAGTGAGAGCTTTACATTTTCAAAAATAATGTAGTTCCTATAGTACCATAGGTGGTAGAGTACTAAGATACTCATTATTTTACTATTTTAATCCTTGAACTTCATGAGATAATCTCTTCCTTGTGGTCTGGAATACAACTGAGGCCTTGCTTTCTCCCAAATTTCATTGGTGAAGTCACATGACTAGAAAATGTGGACTGTCGTTTCAGTGTGGTTCAGGCACAAACAACATCTAGAGGCTGAAGCAAACCCTCTTTTCATCAAGTTCTCATCGGCCAAAAGGTTACCTTGTAGGATTTTCCAGCAACTTACCTTTATTCTCAGTGGGGGCATTGATCTTCCAGAACCAGCAGACCCAGTCTACTCTCTCATGCGGGGTTCTACAGATGTTCCATGCACCTTTTAGAGTGAATTCGGTGGGTTGGGTTTTCCTAAATATTTCCTATCACACTACATTTTATATCCGTAAAAGGAAACCGATTTGACAGCAACCCATGACTCTCATTCTTGATTCTATAATATCTCTCGCCTTCTTTCTCTCTACAACCCTATTAGGTCGGGTGCTATGTGAAAGGTTGCTTACGATTTCCTCTTCTCTTCTCTCTTCCCTATTCTTCCCCTCCACCATGACCTGGGAGCAAAATGCGGTCTACCACCATGATACCCTCTTTCAAAAGAAGCATAGAACAACATCAAAAGAAATATGTTTACAGTGCAAAAAATGCTCCACTAGCCCCAACATTCATCCTTGGTTCTTTTCCTTATGTCGTGGGACTATTTAAAGAACTCCACGACAATACATGGTGACTTATGGACCTAAGATTATTTGCAAAAATCTAAGACCACCACAACCATTGACCTACAATTCAAAGAGTTTGGACACTGTAAACAATATGGATTCATGGACATTGCAAACTTGAATGAAAATGTGGACTTAATCCCTTTGACCTGCATTGATGTTTTGAAGCCAATGGATTTGCAGTCATGTCTTCTTCTTCAACAATGATCAAGAATACAAAGATATTACTCCATTTGACTAGTCAATGGTTAACCTCATTTGCAACCATAGGATACGAGTCTATTTGGCTAAGGCTAGTTTCAACCCAACTTGTTAAAGATCAGATGCCTTCATATCCAAGGCAATAATTAGTATTCTCTTGCGATAGTTTGAATTCATTAAGAGTTTGTTTAAGTAGACAAACAAAAAATAAGAATAAAATAATGATATCCTAATTCATATAATATATTATGAATATAGGTTTTTGTGTGACCATTTCCCTGGTCTTGTAGTGGATTGGATATTTAGGCTTTCAACTAAGGTATTTTGCATTCCCTTACTTCTATATTGAGAAAAAACTTATGTTTCATCTCTCTCTTGGTCCTATGGGACACAATACCCTATACACTTTTCTCTCTCCTCTTGAAGGTTGAAACATATGAGTTTGATGACATGAATATTTAATTGGATATTCTTATTGGACTCTGATTTGAGTATTTGATATCCTAACCTCCTTGTGGTTGACTTTATGATCTTATGTTGCACCTTATTTGTAGAGATGATTGAATATTTATTTATGAGTGCTCTGACCCCACCTTATAACTATTGGATGTTCTTATCATGTTATTTCATATTGACTAGACTTATTCTTGAATTTATATTTTGTGCATGTACATATAGACTATGTTTATTTATAGTAGCATGCACATCTATACTACCATAATATTTGGGTGTACCTTTCCACCCCAAGTGTGCCTTTTCACTCATATTATATATATTGGACACACTTTTTTGCCTAGGGTGCACCTTTCCACCTGACTTAGGCTTGAGATTTTATGGGTCCCAGACCTACATAAATAAAAGTATTCTAATTGTTTACATGCATTGATTATGATTTGTTAATGTTGTTATATGGACAAAATTATTTCTATAAATTATATACTTGTTGATAAATGCCTCATCTATTGACTTGTTAACTCTCTCGAAATTCATATTCTCTTTGGATATCCACTTGGATGGCACTTTTCCTCTTCTATGAGACTTGTTATTTTTGATATACTATTCCCCTTATATTGCTAATTACATATATTTACTTACATACAAATTTTTATGATGACAAAATCTACTTTTTTTTTTCTATTTTAGGGTATGCTTCCAACCCTAGGACTTGAAAGACTTGACATGTTGATGTGAAGCTATTGAGAAGATGACTCTAGAGATAGACTTGGAATGGCTTGGATCCGCTCTATTTATATCCTAAATTTGTTCTTTCATCTAAGCCCTTAATGGAGATTATTATGTAACCGTGTATATATTGAATACAATTATGATTTCTAATTATGCTGCTATACTTTGGTTATTCCTGTATACCATCATTTGAGAAATGCAATTTTTTGCACCTATTCCATTATGATTGTTAGTATGTTTGAATAGATGGGTTTATTCATCAAATCAAGTAGGGAGTGGAACCCCTCTTGGGTCCCACTCCTTACAAGACGGTATCAGAGCCATGTTAGCGTGATTCTAACTAATTCAAAATTGTCTCCCTTAGGTCTCCTATCTTGTCCCATAATATTCTTATAGCACCTTTACCTTATGTGAAAACCTTAGATGATATTTTTACTCTAGAAGAGTTAATAAATGAAGGATATTGAAAGTGCTGAAGTAAATATGAGGATCTTAAGTTATTAACCCTTATGTGATTAGATCCTAGTACCCCATACCCTACAAACTACGTTAGTTATGATATGCATTTGGATGTTTTAAGGTTTGACATGAGGATGAAATTGTGAGGATGTTGAATTAGTAGGATAAGGAAATCTTAAATGGAAAGTTGTGGCTTGGTTCACACTTTGATTTTGGGCCCTATCTTGATTTCTATATCACAAAGTTTTACCTTCAACTTATTTCCATAATGATAATATATGTATAAAATAAAATTTATCTATATTTTATCGATGTTTTTGCGAACTAAGTCTGATAGAAAAAAAACTCTAGAATTAGTTAGAATAGAAATGTCAACCCTAATTTTGGCTATAAAGTGGTGACTAGGAATATGTGGCATTTTTAAAGGTTTAATTGACATATCATTTTGTGCCCTATGAATTTTGTGATGCACTCACAAACCTATAGGGTTGTTAGGTAGTAAGACAAGGACCTAAAATTTCAGCCCTAGTTAGATAAGACATGTTAGTTGGGTGCATGATCTATGTACAAATGCCTAAAATATTCACTAATAAAATATACATAAGCAAACCTAATACTTTTTTTTAATCTTGACTTACTAGGTTAAACCTTTCAAGGGGTGGAGGTATTGGTGCATAATATAAGGATGATGTGATTTCAAGGATGAAATCTGTGGTGGAATGTTGTAATGTACCAATATCTGGACTCTTATCCTATTCTATGGTTAGAAAGTTAGCAAGCTTGGTTCCCTTAGATTTGACCAAACAAGGATAAAGTTATACCTTAATCAATATTATTAATGCATATAACATGAACAACTCAATTGTAGCCCGTTACATATTTATGCTTGAAAACAAATATAACACATTAAGTGGCATATGGTTCTATAATAAACATCACATGTTTAATTATGTGCTAACATGAAAGTAAATTCATTAAATATGTCAAAAATGTATCCTTTTCTAACAAATGGGCACATAATGGATAACATATGTTTAATAAGAAATATAATATGCTTAATACTCAAATAAGAATAATAATTGATGTATCCATATTCATAAATATGAATGATGTACTATTATCTAAATAAAATATTGAGTTAATGGATCCATGTCATCACTCACGCAGGAGCCAGATGAACTTCCCAATTGGTCTTCCATCCTAGTACTACTCTGGGATAAGCACACTTAACCACCAAAATCTGTAGTGATGGGCTCCCTGAAAATGAGGTACACCTTGATGATATGGGTAGTCTAATCATTCCTTAAAGATCATTTTATATAAGGCCTCAAATCTTGGAAAATTACAATCTCCCCCACTTGGATGCTTGACGTCATCATCAAGGCTTAAATTTATGGCCTCATAATATTTCTCCATTTCAGTACAGACCCAGAATGACCCATGGACACCAAACTCTAGATCACATAATACTAGCATAAGGGTGGCTACATCACCATATACAATCCTTTCCAACATGCATGTAGTGCACAATTCAAGACTAGCATGTCACATGCCCATGTGAGTTCCACCTATTAGAGAGGTTATGGCTCTGATACCATTTTTAATGCTCAGGACCACTGACCAAAGCTCTAATAGAGTTTTAGGAATGACAACTGGCCTCACAGAACACCACTAGCCTTAATTGTGTGCTTTGTCCTCACTCACACATAGGATAGGATAAACTTCTCAACTGGTCACCTATCCTAGTACTACTTTGGGCTGGGCACACTTAACTGAAAAATTCTTTAGTGATGGGCTCCCTAAAAAGGAAGTGCACCCTTGGTGATATGGGTAGTCCAATTATTACTTTTGAGATCAATTTTTATGAGGCCTCAAATCTTGGGACATTTTAGACCTATCTAAAATAAATGTTTTATGGGAGAAAGAGTAAGTATGATATACAAGTATGGGTGAATTTATAGTTGGACATCTATACTCACAATGAAATGTAGGTCGAAATATATTATCCTCATTCATCAAAAGAAAGGTGCCATATTATATATGTATACCTATATACAATCAAGATTTAAGTACAAGTGTATGACTTATATATATTGAGGTATGTTGAACTAAACCTAAATGTTCTAGTAAGGGCATTAAATCATAATAGAGATAATATTATATTTGAAGAACTAATTTTGGGATATATGATATAATTGAATATGCAATATTGTTATTATACATATATATAACCTATCTAAAAAACCTAGATTAGAGAATATTGGAATTTATGAACAACACTCCTAGATGAAAAACATAGTCATGTATATATATATAAAATTGAATACCGATTGATTCCAAGTTAACAGTAACTAATATCATCCTACATTTGTAGATCACACTCTCTTAGAGCTCTATATCAGAATGTTTGATTTTTATATGATGGTATTCAAGGTATGAAATTCCTATAATATTTGGAAAGCTTATTCCATCTTGATATCATGTATATATAGGTTGGTTGGACTAAATTTTCTTTTTTAAACTTTAGAATTCCTTTTTGAAAACTACCAACAATTATTTTTTAAAATTAGAGCACAATGTTTAAACATCAACAAAGGGTAGGGTAGTGCCCATTAGTTTAGTGGAATTACACTTCCATGCCTCTGGATAGAGTTAAAGGACATAGATCCCTCAATATACTGGGAAACTTAGTTGTTGTGGTGTCGTTCTCCATAGGAGAGAACACATGGCTTTCCCAATAAAACAAACATTGACATATGCTATCTATTTGAAAATTTAAATTACTAGTCTCAAAATTTGATCTAAAATCCTAATGAATTTGAAAAGCAATTTTCCATTTGATACTCCCCTACATTATTTAACTCATTGCATTTTGTCATGAAAATACTTTGTATATAGGTTCATACTTCTACTTTCTTGATATAAAATTTGTACTGATCTTTTGACTAATCCATATTTTTATTCCTAGGGTCTACATGTGGTTTTGTTCCCTCTGATAATTCATGGACATGTTATCGAAGCAAGAACTAGAAGAGATCACATGACATGTCCTCTATTAGAAGATGAAGTTTACATTAGATAAAATTTCATTCACGAGTCTTCAATTCATATGTATCATTTCTAAGAACACCTTGTACTTTGAAAAATTGTGTGAATAAAAATACTTGTTTATATTTTCTAATTTAAAATGTGTAAATATTTGATCATACAGATCAAGTCTTTATGACATGGTATTAGACCTATAAACAATCAACGTTCGTGCATGTCTTGTTTAATTTAGATTTAGTTATTAACACAATATAATATTTAGAATTTAGAAAAATAGTTCACAAAAAGCCCTAGTATCATTGGCCTAATTATAGGGATATACCTAGCCTACAAGCAGGATACACTAAAAGACCATTATATGAGGTATGTACCTTAATTTAAAAATTCATGAAATATACCTATCTCATTTACTGGATTTTGGACTCATCTAGGCAATGATTTATGTGGATATAGTTTTGAGGAAGAACTGTTTAAGAAACATGTATGTAAATTTAGAGTATGCACTTGCAAAATCTAATCACCACCATAAGTATACAAATGGGAAGAGATATAAGTTTACAAATGGGAAGAGTACCGTCGAGTTTCTCCTTAATTAGGCACAAAAAAAAGTGATTCCAAAAACATATGATAAATAAATATCATAAACCATAGAATGGTAAGTTTCATATAATTGATAACTTCCATTTAGAACCTTAAAATATATGTAAGGCTGATGTAGCATCAATAATTTACTCCAAATTTGTTAACTAATTCATAAATATCAATCTCCATATAAATGGAATGAGGTGATGTGTCTAGGGAATGATGTTTAGAGAAGGTTCTAGCATAACTCTGGATCCACTTAGGTGTTGTTGGGGTTTCCTCACTTTACATACCGACCTGGCCAAAGCGATGTCTACTACTTGCGAACCCTAATCTTAAACTTAGTCACTAGACTGATATAGAAAGAAATGTTTGTATGTTTAATCACCTTCAATAGAATGAAAATAAATGATAATATGTTAGGAGTTAGATGAAAAATCCTACAAATATGAAACTTGTTCAGAAAAAAATTGCCTCATGATAAATTTGATATAAAACCCTATAAAATATGACGATTTGAGAGTTAAATAATAGGTTCTAATTTTATATATTTCTCATCTAATAGTCGTAGTATTCTACAAAATATGATGAGATTGTTGGATTAACCTACAACAAGATCAAAGGAACCTTGCCACTAACCTAGACCACTTGACCGACTTGCTATGCAAGAAACATGCTTTCTAATTCATGTCTGGCAAGGGTTTAGAAAACCAACCATAGATACTCATGGAAATTAGGAGGAAAACCATTCAACATTAGGTCAATTCTTCCTTATCTTGTTTTTTTGGATTTCTACCTAAAATTTCAAAGACATTATACTAAGAACTAATAATGTAAAGCAACATGGTGGTTAGACTAATGTATTTAAAAACATAACCTCATTATAGTAATATATATGTAACATCCCTGACCTGGGTTATGCTTTAATCCTAGGTGTTTTGTTTAAGAAAGATAATTATATGCTTGATATTATCTTTTGAAAAGTAATTAAGGCTCAAGAGGAACTTATATTTCAATTTTAGTCCATTTTGAACTATGTTGAAAATAATGTTTTGCTTGTTTTGGACTAAAGTGAAAATTACCCTAGTGAGGGGTTAAATTGCAAATGTTACATGATAATATGTTCCTCATGTGTTGAAGCATCATGAGAATGAAGATGATGCAGAGGAATGGCTAGTGAAAGCCTGAGTACCAAGAAAGAGTTGATAAAGCAATGTTTGTGCATTAAAACCTAGTTTTGGGGTAATGTGCAATTTACCCAAAACCCAGGGTTCAATATGCAAATTATCACTTCAAAATAGTCCCTAATATTTCTTGGCATCATGTATATCAAATAAAATGAGAGGGGCGTCTCATTTGTATCACTTTGAAGGAGAGAGAATCTTGATATTAAAATAATCAAGATTTAAGCATAATTGAAATAATGCAAAAATAATTCGTGAGTACAAGGAGATGGACGCGGGGGGTTGAGGGGGATGAGGGGGGCAAGGGAATGGCGGAGGAGGCTGCCATGATCGTGGAGGTAGGGGTTCTGGGGGAGGAAGGGGGATGAAACATCGATCAGGTGATCGGGAATACCACCCTTTTCCTAGGGGAGATTCTTGGAAGGATCCAGGTCAACCAGACGATCCTGACGACACCTCTGAAGGAGGCGTTAGGGTTTCTATCCCAGGAGTCGGTTTGAACTTCCAATTCGTTGGGATGCGTGGGACACCCACGCAGCATAGATAGGAAGACGGCAGTAAGAGCGACATGCCCGTGGCGGCGCCGAGCGAGCTGTTCCCGCCGTTGGGGGGACATAAAACGGCGAATCAAGACAGAGAGGTTAACATGACGGATGTGAAGTTTTGTACCACAGCCGCAGAGCCGAGGAAGAACAGTGAGCAAGAAGGCCTACAGGCACCAACATAGATAACCACGAGACTTACTTTCTGGAATCCCTCTTTGAGAGCAAACTAGCTCTTTCCGACGTCAAGATGTCACAGGTTGACGACATCCCCGCCATCGAGATAGAACCAGATGCTGAAGAAGATCTCGCACGTCCATGGAAATACATCGTGGTGACTCGTCTGATCGATACAGATGTAGGTTACATGACCATGAGGGAGCGACTCTGCACACTTTGGAACCCTGTGGGCCGGTTCAACATGTTCGAGGTAGACATTGGACATTACGTTGTGCAATTTTCATGCGTGCGGGACTTCGATACGGCTCTCACAGGTGGCCCATGGAAGCTTTTTGGCTGCTGCCTTGCAGTTCGGCAGTGGTTCCCGTCATTTCGACCAACAACAGAACTACCCCAGTTCCTGGTGACCTGGGTCAGGATACTAGATCTTCCTCTTCACCTCTATGTGCCGACCATGTTCGAATACATTGGTCTCACGATTGGCAGCTTGGTGAAAGTAGATACCCACACCATGGCAAGAACAAGAAGTAAGTTCGCAAGAATAGATGTTGATGTGGATACCACAAAACCACTCATTCACAACATCATGATCAACATCGAGATATACCAGATTGAATATGAAGCTTTTCCTGAAATGTGCGGTGACTGTGGTAAGTTGGGACACAACCAAAAACAATGCATGACCAGGGGAGCCAACCCTACTTCTAATAACAACAAGGAGGGTAATAACTAGAGTTCGAAGGATGATGAAGGCAATGACAACTGGAAAACTTATAGGAGAAAAGCAACTGTGCAACGACCTCGAACCATACACCACAATAGATCTAAGGAAAAGAATACTGGCAACCCAAAGAGCTCGGCCTCAAACAAATTCTCTAGCCTAGCCGATAAGGAGGGCCACGAGGATTCTTCTAGCCCGCAAGCTGAGGAGACCCAAGAAAATCAAGCTACTCACAAACACACTGAGAGTTCGAAGGAGAGCGATGATAAAACTGATAAAATCTGGAAAAAGAAGAAAATAACTACAGCAGACGATAAGAGAGAGGTCTTAAAAGATATTACAACTACAACTATGAAGAACACAGAGGCTTCAGAAGTACACACTGTGGTGAATCCAGGAGTAGATGAAGTTATCGAGGAGGTCATCAACATAGAGGAGGATATCGAAGTCTCTGAAGTGCCAGGCAACAACAGCTCGTCCCACACAGTAGTTGTAAATGAGGTAAACAAATGTCCCAATCCACCAGATGGTACACCTACAAATATGCCACCTGCAACCGCAGCTCCAGTGGAAGAGGAACCAGAGAAGATAATCACAGATGAAGAAGTGCCCGATGTCCCAACTGCTATTGTCAATTGTAACCCTTTTCCACCAGGTAGAAAAGTCAAAGGCAACAACTCCAAATTAAAAAATGCCCGCCCCAAACCTCCCTATGAAACTAAAAGGAGGAGCCCTAGACTTGTTCGGGAGCAGAGTATTGAAGCAGATGAAGCTGGAGAAGAGAAGGTGAATCACAAACCTTCTAGTTCACAGTAAGGTGGTCGGGAACTTTGTCCCCCTTCTTTCATCTTGGTGTTTAATGCTAGACTTACTTTGCTAGAATGTCCGAGGAATCGACAACGATGATACATGCCGTGTCCTCCGAGATATGATCTCACAAAGGAAATCAAAATTAGTAGCAATTCTTGAGCCTAGGATCAGCGGGGCTGCAGCCACCAGAACCGTTAAAAAGCTTAGTTTTCCTAACTCTCATAGAGTAGAAGCTAGAGGCTTTGCCGGGGGCATCTGGTTATGCTGGTCATATGCGGATTGTGAAGTCAAGATTATCAACAGCCATAGAAAATTTTGTTCGTGCCTTATCAACGACTCCACATACATCACCTTCATCTATGCCAACCCCCATATTTATGTGAGGAAGCTTCTCTAGAAACACCTGGTTTAGATGAGTAAAAGTTTCGACAAACCTTGGATTGCTGTGGGTGATTTCAACACTACCATCAGCCCCAACGAAAAGCAAGGGGGAAGAGATACGATTTCAATGAAGTTACACTCTTCAACAACACCCTACTAGTGGCTGGGCTCTCCGACATGGGTTTCATGGGAACGAAATTTACCTACAAGCATGGAAATCTTCAAGAGCGTTTGGACCGTGCCGTCGCTAACTCCAAATTTCTTATGAAATTCCCCCACTTCATAGTTAAACACCTCCCAAAAATCTAATCTGACCACTGCCCGATCTTAGTCAGATCCACGGACAAAAGAACTACTGCCCCCAGGTTCTTGGTAAAGTGTTCCTGGTCCAAGAACACGGACTTCCAAAAGATGCTACAAGCCACCTCGCTATCACATATTGATTTCAATGAAGCTATGAATCTGTCGAAGAAGGAGATCGTAAAGTGGGATACCACTCACAGCAATAAAATGGGGAAATAAAAAGCAAAAATCCTTTGTAACCTCAACCTCCTTCAACAGAATTTGGCTCTTAGATATGATACTATTACTGACAAGGTGATAGGAGATTTGCAGAAAAAATACACAAACATTCTGAGAGACGAGGAAGATGAATGGAAACAAAAGAGCCACATTAAGTGGTTGGTCGACGGCGATATCAACACAAAGTTCTACAACGCCTATGTCAAGCAACGGTGGTGAAGCAACGAGGTGACTATGCTGAAAAAACCAAATGGCGACTGGACAAGCAACGAAGATGATATCCAGACCATGCTAGTTAGCCATTTCGAATCCCTCTTCACTGAGGACTGCACTGTGGATGCTAATAAGGTAATTAATTATTCTGGCTGCTTTACAAGGCTTACTGATACACAACACAGGGCAGTGTCCGCTACCCTGACGTTAGCCGAAATTCACAAAGTTCTGAAGTCCATGAATCCTCATAAGGCGAGCGGCCCTGACGACATCGATGGCTCGTTCTTAATAGCTAATTGGCAGACTATCAAATCCTCGGTTCTTTCTACCATCTCCAAGGCGTTGGCAGGAGAAGCTTTAAGCGATGATCTATGTGCAGCTAATATTGTCTTCATTCCAAAGGTCTCCAAACCTGAACTTTGTGAACAGTTCAGACCCATCTCCCTTAATAACATTAATCTTAAGCTCACTTATAAGGTCATGGTTGAAAGGATAAAAGCTTTCCTACAAGATTGGGTGTCTCTGGCTCAAAGTGCCTTTGTTCCAGGCCGGAAAATTTCTGATAACATTGTGGTAGTTCAGGAGATCATCCATAATATGCGGAAGTAGTCGGCCAGGAAAATGATGGCTATCAAGGTCGATTTGTCTAAAGCTTATGATCACATGAATTGGCGGTTTGTACAAGACACTTTGGAGAAAACTGGCCTTCCGAACACTATAGTAAAATACATCATTGGCTCAATGTCAGGAGGCACTGCTTCTATTATCTGGAACGGCGGTCTTGCAGGGAGCTTCAAGGCAAGTAGGGGCCTCAGGCAAGGCGATCCCCTCTCGCCTTACGTCTTCGTACTTTGCTTAGAGAGACTTAGCCAACACATCGACAACAAAGTGAAAGCTAAGGAGTGGTATCTGATTAAACTTTTTGCCACATGCCCTATGATATCACATTTATGCTTCGCAGATGACATGATTCTCTTCGCCAAGGCAGATATCAAACAGTTAAAAACTATCCTTCATTGTTTCAAAGTGTTTGGAGAGGTATCAGGACAAGCCGAAGTCGTGCATTCACTTCGCCAGCAGTGTACCAAGAGGCACTAGAAGATTGCTTTGCAGAACGAGCGGCTTCACCGAAACCACCGACCTCGGCAAGTATCTGGGGGTCCCCATCATCCACGACAAGGCTTCTATGAATACCTATGGCGAAATCATTCAAAACGTATCCAATAGTATCAATTCTTGGTCCGCTCGCAGCTTATCCCTAGCTGGGAGAGTTTTTATGGCAAAATCTACTCTGAGTGCCATCCCCACATACACTATGCAATCTGCAGTTATCCCCCTCAAGGTATGTGACAAAATCGATGCTAATGTGCGATCCTTCATATGGGGAGCGGGATACAAATCTAATCCTCTCTCCCTTGTTGTGTGGAACAAAGTCACTAACAACAAAGAAAATGGTGGCCTAGGCATCAAATCGATGCGGGAATGGAACCAAGATCTTATTAGTAGACACGCCTGGGACATTGAATCAGGAAGAAGCTCCCTATGGTGCCAAGGACTGAAGAGAAAATATACCAAACATGACTGCAACACCAACGTTAATTCCTCTAGACTCGGAAAAGCGGTGATGAAAGCTAAGGATTTCCTAAACGATAACTCTATGTGGTCTCCTATCAGTGGCAAAGACATCAACGTGTGGAAAGACAAGTGGTGGAGCCCAGATACTTGCTTGATAAACTGTACCAGGAGGCCTATTCCTCCTGATCTAGAGGATTTGCAGGTCGCCAGCCTCGTTAACCTCAATAATGAGTGGGACATCGATTTTCTTAAAGAATGGATCTCAGGCGAGGACGTTAACAAGATAGCAAGGACACCCATTCCCTTGGAACCACAAGCTGATGATGTGCGGGTCTGGATTCACACTGACAGTGGGAAATTCACCAGCAAGAGTGCAAATAACATTCTTAGAACCCACAAAGAGATCCAATGTCTGAGAAAATGGGACTTGATATGGAAGCTGAAGGTCTCTACAAAGATCAAATTCTTTCTGTGGCTCACCGGGCACAGTGCCATCCTAACGAACAACCGATGTCTCAAACGCCAAATGACTAACAATGAGTCCTGCCCAAGGTGTGGTGGAAATGCAGAAACTACCATTCATGCCCTGCGTGATTGCCCTAAAGCTCAGGAGGTATGGAGGTTGGTTCTCAAACAACAGAAGTTGGCTGCCTTCAAGACTACAACAAACATCTGGCAATGGCTGACCGCCAACCTGGCCGGAGATAAAACACACGTGATCACTTTCTTAGTCTCTTGTTGGATGATTTGGAGAAGCAGAAATGTGGAAATCTTTGAAAAGAAAATCCTGCCGCCAAACCTGTTGGTATGTATGCCCATAGAGCAAGTCATATGATGATTGTAATGGGATACTTTGTAAATGATTTGAATAATAATAAAGGCAATTTCCAATCTATATGTTTAAACTGTTTCTGAGATGATGGTGTAACATGATAGATGTCTAAAGATTGTTTTACTCAATAACGTATGCTTTTGGGTTGAGGACCTAAACGATGAGATCATACGGATGCTAAGAGTATTCTTTCTTGTTTGGTCCCTAGTCGGTTGTTATTGTGGAAATAACCATAGACATCAATAACACTGAAGACTAGATTGTGTGTTGGTTGATGACAGAATCTCATTAGTCATGATATGGTGATATCAAACCAAGCACATAGGTACTTGTTAGAGAACAAGGTATCGGACAGACCCACCGTGAGAGTGACACATGGAACCATGAAATGGTAGTCACAGTCAGCTCTCACAGTGATGGTGGTGAGTGTGATTCTTAGACCTGAAATCACTGCACTCAACACATGTCTTTGGGTACACTTTGACATCATCAAACGCAGTCCTGAAACATGGGTTGTTATAAAGGTGATGATTGGGTGGCTTTGACACATGGGGCTTTTGAGGGGTGAGTGATAGATATGAGATTTGTCCCTCCTAAGGGATTTTGATATCCTTGGCCACTTGATGAGTAGGATTGAGAAAGGCATGCGCATGCACGTGTGAATCAATATGTGATATTGATGTCATACACATCTCACTCGGTCTACTCTGAGATCAAGGAAATGAATGAACATTGACAGGATGACTGTTCCATGCCTCGAGTTCATTCTGGATATCAGTGACAAAGGAATTATACATTCACTGTAACACCATTCACGGATTGTAGGATGAAAGTTGTTCTCCAACTTTCTACTTTCACTTGGGTAGCAATGATGTGTAACTAGGCACCGCTCTTTGCTTGTGAAGTCATAAGTGTTATGGACTTTCACTGCCAACGTGAAATGGACCTGCAGGGTCACACACATAGGATTTAACCTGGAAGAGGAGTTTTGTCCACAAGCAATGTTTAGATTGATTACTAAAGGAGTTTAGTAGTTCAATTAAACACTCAATTAATCGATAGCTCAATATCATAATGTTCAAGGTGTTGAACGCATTGATTGGAGTATCGGATTGATTGAAATCGCATTTGACTGATTATGCAAAATCTGCATTCCCAACCGATCGGTTCATGTGATGAACCGGTCGGCTGAGGTTGCTGAACCGATCGGCTCAATTGTTGAACCGATCGTCTCATGCACAGAGTGAAACGACCAGTTCAAGTGTTGAACCGATCGGTTCAACTGGTGCAATCGAGCAACTTGGGAAAGTAGGATTGGTGAGAATTTTCCTTCCGTTTCAATTGTCCAATTTGATTGGAAATAGGATTGGTATTCGATACCGATTGGAAATAAAAGAAGGAAAGTCAATCGGGAACCAACCTGGAACCCCAACCGACCGGTTCATGAGTGAACCGATCGGTTCAAGGGTCCCAAACGATCGGTTCAGTGGTGAACCGATCGGTTCAGGTCCCCAACCGACCGGTTCACTTATGAACTGATCAGTTCAGGTTGCGAGATGGTTGCATTTTGTGGAAAATCCCGAACCCTTCTACTCCTGCTTTAGTCCCGTATTGCCGGGCACAGAGAACCCTGTCCCATGACCCGCCTATATATAGGGGTATTGGGGGCTTCTCAGAGTACAACTCAGTGCAAGTTGATTGCTCTGCAAAGTTGTCGTTCTCTCTGGTTTTGGTAACCGAGAGAGAGCCCGAGCAAGTGCTTCCCGCAAAGGGAGGTGCAGTAAGGGAAGGACAACTGCAGTTGCAATTGACAGCAGGAGAGTGTGTTGGCGACTAGTACGTCAACAGGAGGGTGCGACTCCTTCCACTTCCTTGTGGGACAAGGAGAGTGGAGTTCCAGGTGGTCCGTGTGGACTACTTCAGAGGTGGGAGGTCACTGCCGCTCAGGAGGACAACTGTCATCCGACAGTCTGGTAGGAGGAGGAGTCTTCAGTCCCGGTGTGACCAAGAGCTGCACAGACACCGTCCAAGACCGGAGGTGAAGACCACGCAAGGCGCGTGGTATTGTCGCCGAGCAAGCCTCGGGACAAGGTATGATTTACAAACCATCTTTCCTATTACATAGATGTTGACACGATTCCTTTTGTTCCGGGTTTGGGGAGAAATTTTTTTGTTTCCGCTGCTTCTCTGTCTCCTATAAAACCCAACAGTGGTATCAGAGCCACGTCAACCTCTCTATATTTTAGGATTATCGATATGATCGATTTTGGTTTGTCGCCTTTATTTATTGCATGTGATGCGAATAATATCGGCTTTATACATGTCCAATCCACAAATCCCTAATATATATATATATGATATGTAATATTAATGCACTCAATACGCGTCGCCCTTAAATGAGTTTTGTGGTGGATGTGTAGCATGATTATGGCCTATAAACCCCTATATCTGTGTATGGTTGTTTGTGTGGTTGCTTGCATCTCGGTCTGCGCACCGATTCCCTTTCTCATATTCCTGATGTAACTCGAAATAATTCGAGAATTCTTTTCCTACCTTTGCTCCCCCCGAATGTAACTCGGGGTTTCACAATTCAATTGTAAATAGGATAGATTTTATTTCCTGTTATGTCAAAGAACGGCGGACAACCTGAAGACGATCGGTTCAAGGAGTGAACCGATCGGTTGGTGATCCAGACGGCCGGTTTGAGGAACAAGATGAGCCGGTGGCGACCTGAGGAGATGCACGATGACTGGTGAACCGATCGGCTGGAGGCGCCAGTCGATCGGCTGGTGGCACCCGGACAACCTACCTAATGGCGAACTGATCAGTCATGGAGATGAGCTGATTAAACCCAGAAAGGCAGGCACAGATTTCATCTTGTACAGGTTGCATGTGATGTAGACCTAGATGACCGTGATTCCTCTTGGTTCGAGGAATCACAAATAGGATGGCCATAATCATTGCTTTTATTGTTTATGCATGTTTTCTGTGGGATATAGCATGTATATGATACGTACTATATATTGTGGCGATTGGATATGTATATGTATATAAAAACCAAATCCCTCATTAAAATATTAAGTCTTATATGCCTTCCATTAGCGACACACATGGCAAACTTGATCGACCAAGCGTAGGTTACGCCAAAGCGTGGTGCGCCGTCTATCTTGTGGAAGTGTGAAGGGTCGACATGTAGGTTCTGCCAAAGCAGGGTGCATGTTTACCGTGTCGGCTTATGGGTTTGACTTAACTGGTGATTCTTAGAGCGTCTAAGCCCAGAGGCACGGAATGTTCATGGCAAGGTGTTGCGCATGTTCATTCATCAAGAGTTGCATATGATGCAATTGGCAAGAGTTGCCTACCCGGAAGATCTGAGTTGTGGGTGACAGCCAAAGCTGGTCCATGGCTTAGAGGATTCTAGGATCTTGACCCACTAGAAGATTGTACGCTGCAATCTTCCAAATTGATGGTGAGGGCTATCAATTTGAGTCAAAATAGTGGGAGCGGTAATTAATTAAAGGCCTAATTAACTATCGTCAAATTTTATTCAAATCAAATCAAAAAGGTTTTGACAAATGCAATTTTCTCTTATAGAATGGCAAAAGAATCATCTTTTAAAATGGGCAAATTAATTGAGAATAAATTCCATAACTGGTTGAGGAATGTGAGAAGTGTTCTGCACAATCCAGATATACCAGGAGCCTTAGAATCCACTCTATGTACGCTTAATGCGTTGGTGAAGAGGAAAGTAGGTAAGGGAGAGAAGTGTTCTCTCGCCAAACCAATTTCTTCTACATGGAGAGGATGGAAGGAACAATGGAAGAAGAAGTCGGAGATAGAGATCTCTACTTCTGGTGTATACGTGATAGAGATTAACTTTACTACTTCTTCGTCATGGGTACTTGATACCGGATGCAGATCTCACATTTGTTCAAATGTGAAGGATCTTAAGAGAAGTAGGCCTTTGGGGAAAGGCGAGGTTGAACTACGTGTTGCCAATGGGGCAAGAGTTGCCGCCAGTGCCGTAGGAACCTATGAGTTAACTCTACCTAGTGGACTAATAATAGAGTTGAAGAACTGCTATTATGTACCTGCCATAAATAGGAATATCATCTCCGTCTCTTGTTTGGACAAAGATGGATTTGAATTTCTTATTAAGAATGGAAAGTGTTCCATTTCTAAAGATGGGATCTTTTATGGAAGTGCCCCTATGTCTTATGGTCTATACTTGATAGACTTGGAGACAAGTGTATACAACGTAAACACCAAAAAAAAAGCAAAAACTCAATGACTCAAACAAAACATATCTCTGGCATTGTCGTCTAGGGCACATAAATGAGAAGCGCATTTCGAGACTCCATAAAGATGGTTATCTAGACTCTTTTGATTATGAATCAATAGAGACATGTGAATCTTGTTTGTTGGGCAAGATGACCAAGACTCCCTTTTCAGGTAAAGGTGAGAGAGCTAGTGATGTATTAGGACTCATACATACTGATGTATGTGGGCCTTTTAGAACTAATGCCAGAGGTGGGTATCAGTACTTCATTACCTTTACTGATGACTTCAGTAGGTATGGCTATGTGTACCTGATGAAACATAAGTCAGAAACACTTGAAAGGTTCAAGGATTTCATGAATGAAGTACAGAACCAGCTTGGTAAAAGTATTAAGGCACTTCGTTCCGATCGAGGTGGAGAATACTTGAGCCAGGAGTTTGAGGACCTTCTGCGAGCCCGTGGTATTGTATCACAATGGACTCCGCCTGGAACACCACAGCATAATGGTGTGTCTGAAAGAAGGAATCGCACATTGTTAGATATGGTGCGATCTATGATGAGTTTTGCTGATCTTCCAATTTCTTTCTGGGGTTATGCTCTTGAAACCGCCGCGTTTACACTTAACCGTGTACCATCTAAATCGGTTCAAAAGACACCATATGAGATATGGACTGGGAAGCGTCCCATTTTGTCTTTTATGAAGATTTGGGGTTGTGGGGCTTACGTCAAGAAAATGTTTCCTGATAAGCTTGGACCCAAATCTGATAAATGTTACTTTGTTGGATATCCCAAGGAGACCAAGGGATACCATCTATACCACCCTACTGACAACAAAGTGTTTGTTGCCAGGGATGCTGTGTTCCTAGAGAAGGAATTTATTTCCAAAGGAAACAGTGGGAGGAATATAGAGCTTGAAGAGGTTCAAGCCCAACAAGAGAACATTGAACCGATAGATGTACCAGAGGAAAATGTAGATTCACAAGGTGTTGTGGAATCTCAGTCTCCTCAAGTAACACAAGGACCTCGTAGATCTAGTAGGACTCACCTTGAACCTGAGAGGTTTGGATACCTTGTAACTCAGGAAGGTGGAGAGTTGATCATAGATGATGATCCAACTACCTACGTAGAGGCTATGGAGGGACCAGATTCTGAGAAATGGCTTGAAGCCATGAGATCCGAGATGGAATCCATGTACTCCAACAAAGTATGGACTTTGGTGGAACCACCCGAAGGGGTAAAACTGATAGGGTGCAAGTGGGTCTTTAAGAAAAAGACTGACATGGATGGCAATGTGCAAACTTATAAAGGCAGATTGGTTGCGAAGGGTTTTCGACAAATTCAAGGTGTTGACTATGACGAAACCTTTTCTCCAGTTGCCATGATTAAGTCCATCAGGATCATGCTTGCTATTGCAGCTTATTATGACTATGAGATTTGGCAGATGGATGTTAAAACCGCATTCCTTAATGGGAATATACATGAGGATGTGTACATGACACAACCTGAAGGTTTTGTAGATCCAAAGAATGCCAATAAAGTCTGTAAATTGCAAAGGTCAATCTATGGATTGAAGCAAGCGTCTCAGAGTTGGAATCTTCGATTTGATGAAGAAGTCAAAGTGTTTGGCTTTATTCAAAATGAAGATGAACCTTGTGTGTACAAGAAGGTTAGTGGGAGCTCGACCACATTCCTCATATTGTATGTGGATGACATACTTTTGATGGGGAATGGTGTCTTAGCCTTAGAGAAGGTAAAGACTTGTCTTGGGAAAACTTTCTCAATGAAGGACTTAGGAGAAGCATCCTACATTCTAGGAATTAAGATCTATAGAGATAGATCTAGAAGGCTTCTCGGACTAAGTCAGAGCACATACATTGACAAGGTGCTGAAGCGGTTCAGCATGGAGAACTCAAAGAGAGGCAACATCCCTATGCTACATGGAGTTACCGTCTCTAGAGCTCAATGTCCCCAATCTTGTGAAGAGAGGGAGCGTATGAATGGGATCCCATATGCATCAGCCATAGGATCCATCATGTACGCTATGTTGTGCACACGCCCAGATGTCTCGTATGCTCTCAGCATGACGAGCAGGTACCAGTCAGATCCCAGGGATGCTCACTGGACAGCCGTGAAGAACATCCTCAAGTACTTGCGAAGGACTAAGGATCAGTTTCTTGTGTACGGCGGCGAGGAAGAGCTGGTTGTAAAGGGTTACACCGATGCAAGCTTCCAAACCGATAAAGATGATTACAGATTGCAGTCAGGATTTGTGTTTTGCCTTAATAATGGAGCTGTGAGCTGGAAGAGTTCCAAGCAAGAAACATTTGCCGATTCTACTACAGAGGCCGAGTATATTGCTTCTTCGCATGCAGCAAAGGAGGCTGTGTGGATCAGGAAGTTAATCTCTGAACTTGGTGTAGTTCCCAGTAGCTGTGATGCAATTGAGCTTTATTGTGACAACAATGGAGCTATTGCACAAGCTAAGGAGCCCAGATCACATCAGCGGTCCAAGCACATACTGCGGCGCTTCCATCTCATACGAGAGATCGTACAGCGAGGAGATGTGAAGATTTGCAAAGTACCAACTGAAGACAACATAGCTGATCCACTAACTAAGGCCCTTTCTCAGCAGAAGCATGATGGTCATGCTAGGTCACAAGGACTGCGTTTCCTTGGTGAATGACTCTAAGTGCAAGTGGGAGTCTGTTGGTATGTATGCCCATAGAGCAAGTCATATGATGATTGTAATGGGATACTTTGTAAATGATTTGAATAATAATAAAGGCAATTTCCAATCTATATGTTTAAACTGTTTCTGAGATGATAGTGTAACATGATAGATGTCTAAAGATTGTTTTACTCAATAACATATGCTTTTGGGTTGAGGACCTAAACGATGAGATCATACGGATGCTAAGAGTATTCTTTCTTGTTTGGTCCCTAGTCGGTTGTTATTGTGGAAATAACCATAGACATCAATAACACTGAAGACTAGATTGTGTGTTGGTTGATGACAGAATCTCATTAGTCATGATATGGTGATATCAAACCAAGCACATAGGTACTTGTTAGAGAACAAGGTATCGGACAGACCCACCGTGAGAGTGACACATGGAACCATGACATGGTAGTCACAGTCAGCTCTCACAGTGATGGTGGTGAGTGTGATTCTTAGACCTGAAATCACTGCACTCAACACATGTCGTTGGGTATACTTTGACATCATCAAACGCAGTCCTGAAACATGGGTTGTTATAAAGGTGATGATTGGGTGGCTTTGACACATGGGGCTTTTGAGGGGTGAGTGATAGATATGGGATTTTTCCCTCCTAAGGGAGTTTGATATCCTTGGCCACTTGATGAGTAGGATTGAGAAAGGCATGCGCATGCACGTGTGAATCAATATGTGATATTGATGTCATACACATCTCACTCGGTCTACTCTGAGATCAAGGAAATGAATGAACATTGACAGGATGACTGTTCCATGCCTCGAGTTCATTCTGGATATCAGTGACAAAGGAATTATACATTCACTGTAACACCATTCACGGATTGTAGGATGAAAGTTGTTCTCCAACTTTCTACTTTCACTTGGGTAGCAATGATGTGTGACTAGGCACCGCTCTTTGCTTGTGAAGTCATAAGTGTTATGGACTTTCACTGCCAACGTGAAATGGACCTGCAGGGTCACACACATAGGATTTAACCTGGAAGAGGAGTTTTGTCCACAAGCAATGTTTAGATTGATTACTAAAGGAGTTTAGTAGTTCAATTAAACACTCAATTAATCGATAGCTCAATATCATAATGTTCAAGGTGTTGAACGCATTGATTGGAGTATCGGATTGATTGAAATCACATTTGACTGATTCTGCAAAATCTGCATTCCCAACCGATCGGTTCATGTGATGAACCGGTCGGATGAGGTTGCTGAACCGGTCAGCTCAATTGTTGAACCGATCGTCTCATGCACAGAGTGAAATGACCGGTTCAAGTGTTGAACCGATCGGTTCAACTGGTGCAATCGAGCAACTTGGGAAAGTAGGATTGGTGAGAATTTTCCTTTCGTTTCAATTGTCCAATTTGATTGGAAATAGGATTGGTATTCGATACCGATTGGAAATAAAAGAAGGAAAGTCAATCGGGAACCAACCTGGAACCCCAACCGACCGATTCATGAGTGAATCGATCGGTTCAAGGGTCCCAAACGATCGGTTCAGTGGTGAACCGATCGGTTCAGGTCCCCAACCGACCGGTTCACTTATGAACCGATCGTTTCAGGTTGCGAGATGGTTGCTTTTTGTGGAAAATCCCGAACCCTTCTACTCCTGCTTTAGTCCCGTATTGCCGAGCACAGAGAACCCTTTCCCATGACCCGCCTATATATATAGGGGTATTGGGGGCTTCTCAGAGTACAACTCAGTGCAAGTTGATTACTCTGCAAATTTGTCATTCTCTCTGGTTTTGGTAACCGAGAGAGAGCCCGAGCAAGTGCTTCCCGCAAAGGGAGGTGCAGCAAGGGAAGGACAACTGCAGTTGTAATTGACAGCAGGAGAGTGTGTTGGCGACTAGTACGTCAACAGGAGGGTGCGACTCCTTCCACTTCCTTGTGGGACAAGGAGAGTGGAGTTCCAGGTGGTCCGTGTGAACTACTTCAGAGGCGGGAGGTCACTGCCGCTCAGGAGGACAACTGTCATCCGACAGTCTGGTAGGAGGAGGAGTCTTCAGTCCCGGTGTGACCAGGAGCTGCACAGACACCGTCCAAGACCGGAGGTGAAGACCGCGCAAGGCGCGTGGTATTGTCGCCGAGCAAGCCTCAGGACAAGGTATGATTTACAAACCATCTTTCCTATTACATAGATGTTGACACGATTCCTTTTGTTCCGGGTTTGGGGAGAAATTTTTTGTTTCCGCTGCTTCTCTGTCTCCTATAAAAACCCAACAAAACCACCTTCACCTCAAGATAGTAGACGAGGCACATGCCACTGTCCGAGCCTGGCAAAGCAAAGATGAATCTGATACCCTGAAGCACATGGAATACTGGAGAAGACCAGAGAACCCCTCACTCAAACTCAACGCTAACGCCACCTATAAGAATAAGGTTGCGAGCATCGCCGTGATTTGTAGAGACCACAATGGCTGTTGGAGGGGGGTATTGCCCGCACCTGCAAGGCGGAAAACTCCTTAGAAGCTGATATTATGGCCATGGACCTAGCTATGGACTTGGCGGAGGTTATGTCGATCAACCAAGCTGCTATGGAAACGGACTCTCTACTTGCATGTAACGCAGTAGACATGGCTCCTGAAGAAAACCCAAGGCTAGCTAGATGAGTCCAGCAAATCTGGAAGAAAAGGAGGTCTATATGGACTATTAACTATGTCCACGGAGAAGCCAACACTGTAGCTGACACGTTGGCCAAACACCATCAAAAAACCGGGTATGGTTTCTGTTTTTACAGTAAACCACCCAACCCTATAGAACGGATCATAAATATCGAGTCCTGTAATGGTAGTAGTACTACCAAGTTTAATTTTCTCAATCCTAATGATGTAAGCAATGTTTCCTTTGATTTAGCTTACACAAGGAGGGCAAGATGAATAAGATAGCCTACTGACTTCACCAAAAAAAATGCAAAAATAATTATATTAAATGGATTGCCCTTCAACCAAAAATGTGTTGGTTGAAATCCACATATATGGACGGACTTGTGCCTTGCAAAGTCAAAGGAAATATCTACGTGAGTGGAGAACCCACTCACATTAAGAAAACAAAAAGAAATATCCACTAACTTATGGATATTATTATTATAAGGGTTAAGGTGCTTAATTTCCTTATCTTTAAAACATGGATAATTGAGAGGAATAAGAGGCAAAGGAGATATCCTCATAACCAAGGAAGGGAAGGGGGATAATGTCAAGGAAATGGAGGAGATAATCCCTATATTATCTCTCTTAAATAAATTTTCAATAAAATTCATATATATGCTCCTTTATCCATGAGTTGAAAGGGTAATCTCGAATCCACTTTCACCCTTGCTTGCAAAAACGACCAAGGGAGCTAGGAGCAACAGGAGGACGACCCCCAACCTGTTGGTAAGCTTCTTGACCTTCGTTCACCTTGATTTCATGGTGGAAATCACAAATCAATGCATGATTTCTTCTTATCTCGATCCCATCTTCAATTCTAACCATTCCTTTTCACTCAAAAGCTTGAGGAACGAACCTTATGGTGTGAAAAAGCTTCTTTCACCATTGTTGATGTGAAGCTCAATTGGAGGTGGGTTATATAACTTGAACCCCTATTCATTGTTATTGAATTCAATTTCTCAAATCAATTATGTTCAATTGCTCTTCTTGAAATTCCTTTGATTAGTTGATGAAACTACCATGATAATGGCAATAGTTTTCGATGGACTAAGGCTTGATGATGAGGACATCATCTTAGGCACACATTCCAACAAGTTTCTATTGCAAACAGTTTTAAGACCTTGGTCCAAATGGTTTCACCAAACCGCTTGGAGACCAAACGGTTTGCAAACCGTTTGGAGGTTTGGATCCCAAACCGTTTAGAATGGTTGACCGTTTGGATGAGTTGACCATTTGAGGTCAGGACCCTAGTACCTGTTGGATGATGATCTAATGGATCCAATTGATTAATTTAATGTATGGACAATCCTCCAATTAGACACCCTAATCGACTTGTTGATAGAAAACTCTTTTGATCCATTCGATTTCAAGACTAATTGGACCAAACGGTCTTGAGACCGTTTGAGTCCAAATGGTCTTGAAATCGTTTGGGATCAAACGGTCTCAGGACCGTTTGGAGGATTAATGGTTGAACCTTGATGGATGGATAGAGATCTAATGGGGTTGATTGATGAATCCTTCAATAGCCTAATCGATGGCCAATTCAATGGTGCAAATCATATTCAATTTGATTGATGAATGTCCAAAGTGACCCATTTGGTTTTGAGGTTGGTTTTTTCCAAAAGATCTTGAGACTATTTGAGTCCAAATGGTCTTGAAACTGTTTGGGGTCAAGCGGTCTCAGAACCATTTGGAATCCAAACGGTTTCAAAACCATTTGGAGTGAAAAAGGTCAAAACTGATTGGATGATCCAAGGTGATCAAATTGATTGGAAACTTAAAGTGATGGTTGATCCATTGATCCAAGGGTTGATCATGATGATTATCAATGATAGGAATAAAGATTGAAACCCTAAAAGTACCTAGATGATCAGTATCCTTAGAATGGTTAACCCCAAAAGCTTATAGAAGTAGTAGCTTAATACACTATGTCAACCATAAGTGTATGTACTTGAAATGATGGTTCGACCTAATTAAATTAAGTTTTGAGTAACTAACATCCTAGGGAGGATGAGAGAGAAGTATTCATACATGAGTATTAATCATGTAGTGATTAGGGTATGATCCTTAGTAAAGAGATCATGAAAACCCTAATCGAGAAGGATAATGAACCCAAACCCTAATTCAGGGCAATTCTGAGTGAAACCCTAATTGAGGGTGATGACATGAGTAATCCTAAGTTAGGGTTATGAAATGTAAAACCCTAATTTAGATGAATAGTAAATCCCTAATTATGGGTAATTAAATATGAAACCCTAATTGGGATAAATAATAGACCCTAATTGTGGGACATAGTATGTAAACCCTAATCTAGGGTGATATTATGTGGAACCCTAATTTAGGGTGATGTTATGTAAAACCCTGGTATATTAATGTGATGTGGAACTCGAATGTAATGCTAGATGAAACCCTAATCTTGGGCAATATGGTGATAAACCATAACCCTGATCTGGGTAATGGGATGAGTATCCCCAATTGATCTGAAATGGGAAACCCTAACCCTAGTGAGGGAATAGTGGTGTTACCCTTGAATAGTGATGTTATATTTGTTTTGCATGGTGCTAAAATGAAATTGATGTGACTGTTATCATCTGTACTAATCATGCAGGTATCATGAGATGATGAGCATAGCTAGGTATGAGCTATGATGTTTGATTTATTAAAAAAATTGTTATTGGGCCTTATGTGCCATAATATGCCCTGTTGCCTAGTAAGAGGTAATAAGAGAATTAATGGGACTTAAGTGCCATGAGAGATGCTAGTGTAACAAGTTTCATGTTTACCTTGATCAGATGACCTGAAGGTGATAGTTACCTGAAAAAGTGGTAATAATACTCAGTGATGAGTTAAGGGTTTGAATACCCAGAACCATATGATTATGACATTGAGTTTGTAAAGGGATGAGTATTCCCAGTAATTGAAATAAGGGACTGAGATCCCAATGTCTTATAAAGACTAATAAGTAACTGATGAAAACAATACATGTTTCTTTGTAGCATTTGTCCTAATAAGTTATGTTTGAAAACTTGACCGATGCTAAAAGAATATGATAATGTACTTAATTAATCAAGTGAAATCCTTTCATGTAGAGCCCTAACCATAGATCCATCATCGTCATAAGTTGGTGATGGTGAAATAGGTTTTCCTTCAGGAATTCCTAAGGAACACACAATTTTGAATATGTGGGGGTAATGGGCGCTAATACCTTACACTCTGATGAAGGGATTGATGTGAGATAAGCAATAAATCTCTCAATCCTTCATTAATTGTGTCGGGATGGATGTATCACGAATCTCCCGATGATGATGAATGTTGGGTCGATATAAGATAAACATCAAATCTCTCGATTGCCGATGAGAGTGCAGTTTCCGTTGTAACTCTGTAGCGAAGTTGCCAGTATACCCTGGAATGCTATGTTGAGCAGTTGACATAGTCCTGCTTGTAGTCTCGCACTAACCGAGATGTGAGAGGTCATGGAATCCGATTCTTCCTTTGACCTTATATGGTACCGATTTTGACTTCACAGTGGTCGGTTGGAGGATGAGCTGTATACCTCATCTCCTCAGGGCATAAATATGATTGTAAAGTGTAATCAGCCATGTAGCATATTTGCTAAGGTCAAAATGCAAGAATGACTGGTTGATGTACATTGCTTAATATATCCTAGAAGAATAAATGATATACATGTTTCTTCAATATCTTGTTGAATAGTGACATGCTGCTTTATCAAGTCATAGCTGAGTTGCTCTGAATAAGCTTATTGCTCTAATCAGTTTAGATATTGATTTATCTGCTGCTGGATATATATATATATATATGATTCTCTGCTCAGTTTATTTTTATTTATCTGCAATAATAATGTTTTCGGCAGAGAGTTATATCTCTCGCTGGGGCAATTTACAAATTGTCTCACTCCCATGGAATCCAACATTTTTTAGGTGGACGCGGATGAAGTAGAGACAGAAATCCCATAGACAGGGAAGAGCAGCAGCAACAATAGGGATCGCAGTAATTCTACAGGTGGAAATACTGGTGGTCAAGTTTTGGAATAGATAATCTTATGTGTCATCTCTGTACTCTCAGGTCCTAGGAGTTAATGCTTTTAATAATTTGATATGAGATTTTGGCTTTAAGCCTCGAGGTTTTTATACTGCTTGTGCACAACTAAGACAGAGCAGTTGATGATTGTATTCCTCAAGAAGGGATGATACATGATATGTATATATGAATCAGGAAGTAAAATCATACTTTGATTCTTGTTTAAAGAGTTTTCCTGAGAATGGATCTCTTTGTAAATGGTTTTAATTTTTAGTGATTTTTTTAGTAATCCACTGCTAACAAATGCTTCCGCTTAAGTAAATCCTATTTTTGTAAGTTGGATGCCACAATATATATATATATATATATATATATACCCCATTGGTTTATAGCTATAATTATGCATGTGTATACTAGAATACTAAGACTAGTGTATGAGAAATATAAAATTACCGTAAAATAATATGAATAAAATGAGTCCCTAGCTATAAAATAAGGTATAACAACTAGTAATTATAATAAGGCAAAATTGTAAGTTTGATTTTCCTGATATGTATCGTAATAGTATTAATATTTATATATATATTGAATTTGATTAATATGGGTTAAAAATGTGGATTTGTAATTTTTGTAGTCTTCAACATTGAAATAGTAAGTCAATGTGATAATGTTCATAAGAATATATCTAGATTTAATGGCCTATCAAAATACTTATGAGTCTAGGCAATAAGTCTATGTAGATTGATATATACAAAATAAATGACATGTGAGAGAAAGAGTAAGTATGATTTATAAGTATGGGTGCATTTATACTTTGACAAAATGGCATTGAGGTCTGACTATATTATCCTCATTCATCTAATGAAAGGCTCCAAATTTTATATGTATTCCAATAGGACACCGAGATCTAAGTACAAGTGTATGACTAGTATATATAGAGGTATGTTGAATTAAACTTAGATGTTCTAGTATGGGTATATTGGTATATAATATCTTATAAAGTAAAAATTATAAAACCTAGTCACTAAATGGAAATTGAATCATATTAGAGACAAGATATTATTTGAAGAACTGATATTGGGATATATGATATAATTGGGTATGTAATATTGATCATGCATATACAACCTATCTAGAAAACCCTAGATTTGAGAATGATGGAAAATATGAACAACACTCCTATATGGTAAACCCTAGTCATGAATAACAAAATTAAAATTAATACCAATTAATTCCAAGTAAACAAAAACTAATATCATTCTAAATTTGTAGATCACTCTCTTGATTGAATCTTGGATCTCTTTACCTAGAATATCTGGATTTTATACGATTGTATTCAAGGTACACATTTTTAATTATATTTGGAAAGCTTATTTCCTCTTGACATCATGGTTCATAGAAAGGTTGGTTGGCCTAAAATTTGTTTTAAACTTGATCCTTCCTCTTTAAAATACACCAAAAATTATTTTTGAAAATAGTAGCACACTATTTAAACATCAAGAAAGGACATGCTAGTGTCCATAAATTTAGTGTATTTATGCTTTCCGCCTCTACGTAGAGTTAAAGGATATAGGGTCCCTCAATATACTAGGAAACTTATTTTTTGCATTGTTATTCTCCATAGGAGAGAACACATGGATTCCCCAACAAAACAAACATTGGAATGTATTTTCTATTTGAAATTTTGAATTACTAATCTTAAAATTTGATATTGAATCATATTGAATTTGAAAACCCAATTTTCCATTTGATACCAGTCTACATTATTTTAATCATTGCATATTGTCATGAAAATCCTTTGTATCTAGATTCATACTTTTACTTTCCAAATATTGATTTTGTACTGGTCATTTGACTGACCCATATTTCCCTTCTTGGGATCCAAGTGTGGTTTTGTTCCATCTAGGAATTAATAGATAAGTGATCAAAGAAAGACCTAGAATAGATTGCACAAGATTCCCTTTGTTAGAAGATAAAGTTTAGTTTTGCTAAAATTTTATTCACTAGTATACAATGTATACGTATCATTTCTAAGAAAATCTTGTACTTTTAGAAAATTGTATGAATGAAATGACTTGTTTATATTTTCTAGTTTAAATTTTGTAATTGTTTGATTGTAAAGATCATATCTTTACAATTCGAGATTCATGAAGATCAAGGAAGTGATGAAGAAGCTGCATGTTGACATTTCCTTCCTTGACAATCTTATAGAAATCCCCTGTTGGACTGATTTTTTTCAAAACTCACCTCACTCACTAGTATAAATTAGATAGTGTGAGACTGTAAAGCTGGAAAAGATGACGGATAACATTATCTAGAGCAATATGTCATAGAAACTCAAGGATTTAGGATCCTTTGGCATATCATGCTTCTTTGGGGATTCCAAATGTGTGTAGTTGACAAGAGCTTCTACCATGTCCCATAGCTTATGCAAAACACTAGGATTACCCACTAACATCCTTCCCACCACCATATTGATTACACTTGCTGAATCTTCAATGGCAAATCATATGGGGATCATATGAGTCATCCTTGTGAGAGTGGGGCCCAAATTTTATGTGCCATGTTATTTTGTCATCATGGACATCAAGGAGGATCTTCTAAGTCCCCTCATCTTTGGGCACCCATTCATTGAAATATCTAGAGCCTTGATCGACATTAAAGCTTGAATATTAACATTAAGGTTTAACTCATGCACACTCGACTTAAAAAGCTTTCAAAAAATCAGGGGCCACTCTTTCTAAGAATAATGTTTCCTCATTAATTGTATTTCCAAAATCGCATAGCCAGGACAAGGAATGCCTAATTCTAAAGACATGTTGAGACAATACTCATTGATCGTAGTGCTCATGAGATGAATGATAAATAAGTGGATCAAATTACCTTCCACCTAGACAACATCGAGGAATACCCTAAACTAGGGTGTGAAGATCTCAGATATGTTAATCCTGTATTTTATGTTGACTTGATGCCCTGATCATGTTGGAAGTGGATTGAGCAAACACTTGGCATTCATCTTGTTTGCTCATCCCATTCCTTTTAGGACTCAAACAAGGCATGCCACTCTCTCAACCACCATTATTTTTTCAACTCTTCTCAATCCCAATCCAAGGAAGATACCCCTCCACCTTCTTTACAACAAGGCAAGCTCAGCGACTCTGGCGCCATACCCCAAACAATCTTGGAATCTCTATTTCATTCATTCCCAATCTCCATCATACACATGAAGCTCCACTTAAATATGTAGACATCTAAAAACAATTAGTGACTTCCCATAAACACAAATTAATTATTGTTTCAACCTCAATATTCTCTACAACCTCAATCTCTAAACTTCACCTTGTTCCACCTAGTGGTGAATTGCAATGAAAACACATAAGATCTAGAGCCTCTCTAACTCACCTCAAAATTTGGAGAACCCTCTTGAATATTTCCCTACCTTCAATTCTTCCCAATTGAAGGTACTACATGTTTTACCCCTTTTTACCTATTTCTAGCCCTACAAACAATTCCAAAAAAATAGTTTATCCCTCGACCCATTTCCTTATATAATGGATTCTCTATGAATTGAGTTTTTTGTATCATGTTATGATGGTTGATGGTTGTCAAGTTTATGTTATTTCCAACCATGGTTTCTCCTACTGTAGTAGCGGAGCTCTATTCTCAACCATCTGGCCATTATAGATTATGAGCTTTAGCTTGCCAAGTTCGGCCGATGATGTGGAAGGTGCCTAGCACCTTGGTTTTCAATAATGACAAGTACAATTGAGTTTTTTATTTTTGGATTCACACAATCATCCTACGCATGGTCTAATCATCACCATCTTCCTAGAGAAGGAAGACCCTAGGTGAGGTTTTCACATTTTTTCCTCTCTAGGTTCCAGCCTTATCACACACTTGAGGGTATTTTAGAACATTTTGCCACAAATCTTGGAAAGTATCATGAACATCAACCGTTGTGAGTTTTGGACCAAGTGGCAATGGACCAACCAATCTCCGGTGGGAAAATTTGACCAATTTTTAATTGTGCACATATTTATTAATTGCCTTAGTTTTTGGGTTGGTCAAAACTTCAAGAATTCATAATAAATGAAAACTATGTTGATTTTAGGACATTAGGATTTCCATCATCCTTGATATAACTAATAAGACTTCTTCTCTCAGTTGTAAGTGGTTCATGCACATTGAGTATCGAGTATTACAAAATGGAATTTTATTCACATTCATGAAAATCAGTTGCAATGATATCGAGTATGCATTTTTAATGAATACTTTCAAGATGTGACTATGAATCAGATTATGCTTTTCCAAAATGTTTTTCTAATATGTTATTTTGATCACAACACACACATCTTTATTATGTAAGATTCAATGCTTTAATTTGTTGTACTCAATATTTATATAAGTAAAAGATGGTGATTTATGTTGTTCCTTCCAAGTTATTTTCCCTTTGGAACATAATCAAGATCTTGAGAGTAATGAGCATATGGGTGCATTTATTTTCAAGATTTATAGAGAAAGGAATGCTTTGGTGCATTTACTTACAAGCTATATGAGAGAAATGCACTCGTTAAAGTACTTATGGATGAAGGACAACATACTCACCACAAGATAATTATGAAGAAAAATTAAGATAAAGATATATGATATTAAAAGCATCTGATATTTACTTCATGTTTTCAAAAGTATAGTTTACTTTTGGTTCATATAAAGCTACTTAGTTCCACTTATATCATGTGTTTTCTATTTTGATTTGCATGCCTGGGGATGCAAAGTCTACATGAGAGAATAATCAAGGAGCTTAGACAAGAAGCATACATCTTGAGTAAAAGCTAGGAGTTTGCCCTAGTGGAGTGTCAACTATCTTATGGCATTAGTTTAGATTTACTTAAACTTATTAGGATCATGCAGTATCTTAATTTAAGTTTTAGTTTTATATTATGGACCATGAGACATGAGAATTGTATTTGTATCCTAAGTTGGTTGAATAAAACTTCATTTTTATTTTAATGACTATCATGTTTGTGACATACCCCTTGAAAATGAATAAAAAAATTTCTTCCTCAAAATAGTGTGTGTTTGAAAAATGGTACGTTACATCTACAACGAGGCTCTACATGTAGTGTATGTGGCTATACCACCTAGATGAATAAAGTGGACTCCTAATTTAATCATGGTTACTCATTAAAGGACCCAAATCACTTGGCTTAAACTACCTACATCAATGATTCCAAAAAGGCTAACCCATTAAGTAGTATTGAACTAGTTTTATTATATGTAAACTGCGTACTACCAAAATATCTGAATAATGTTGAATACCTCACTTTAGTAAGGATATATCCTCCTTGGGATTGATACTCATACCCTACTTGTACATTTTGGCTACATCATCAAGAACTCTTCCCAGTAAATCTCATTTGGGTAATGACACCCCACCAGGGCACTCCTATACATTCGGTGGGTCTTCATTATCCTAAGCATGATGTCTTAATCCTCCTTGGCTCACCACCTCCAGGCATCTCATCCATAGACATAAAAATAAGTGCAAATTTTGTGAGTGGCACTGAGTAGTTATTAATTGAAATAATAAGTTTGCAAGACTTGAAATATACACTAAATGACATTTACTAATTCTTTGTCATGAACATGCTCTCCTAACTTGCACAAAAGGAGTAAATCAAGTTAATTTCTCCACATAAACATGCACAATGGTGCTAGTTCCTCTGAAGAGCTCATTGCACCCAAGTGGTTGTAGAACCAAATGTGCTAATTAACTTGAAAAATCACTTAATTTACATTAATTTACATAAATATGATTGAGGGAAACTTTAATTGTTAACATGATTATCATAATAACATGGGAATTCAAAGTAGGTTGATATAAGTGATAATTACATGGATTTTAACTTGAGTGGACATAGTCACTGTTACAGAACCATTATATCAGTCCAATGAACCAAATGAATACCAAAGACAACATGCGGAAGCATGAAATGCTTAGCATACATGAATAGATAAAAAGATAAAGGCACCATTCATAATCTCAATAATCAACAATATTATCAAAAGACATTATTTATTACAATCCTTGAATTACATGTTCAAAAGTACAATTTTTACCAGTCTGCTCATGGATACTAGGGATCTACAACAAGAACACCTAACATAGCTCACCAAGCGCATCAACTGCTAGCCATCTTTGAACCTATAAAATACGTGAAACAAGGTGGGTCATGCACACAAGGTGTCGAGTACATGGCTAAAAGATACATATACATAAGCATTGCATTATTTGAAAAAATTGCATAACTAAATGAGCAAGATTGAACAAGTTAAGTGCTTAACAAAATGAGAGCCCATATTGTATGTCACTTTACCATCATATCATGTATTCATAAGGCCTTTGATCAATTTCCCATCAGAAGGATCTGTAAGGGTGCTCAAGATTAGCTAACACTTTTATACATGAGGGACCTTGAGGCCATTGCCAAGAGCCAACCCTATTTCAACATTGTATAATGGAGTTTATATATTATGTTTTCAAGTTACAAAACCACGATATGAGGCAAACATTGAGTACAATACTAGAATACTACATGACAATATTTGAGCAAGTAAACAAGCATACATATGTATCCCATTCAAGCAAGAAAGCCATAGTCATATAACTAATAAAGCCTATACCTCATTCAGAGATTCATAACATGACTTATCTTGGACCATCTAGCATCAAGCCATATCTGATTAAGCACAAGATTGCATACGTGCATTAGATTCTCATCATTAACCCTAACTAGCTTCATTTTAGGGTTTTTGGCCAAGTTAGATTCCAAGTTGCTTAATTACATTTTTGATGATCATATACTAATTTAGAGGTCATCATGGAGGTGTGGTTCAAGTTTCATATCATCTCAAGGTTTCATATGGATATGCATGATTCATGTCACTTATGTACATCATAAGGTTCAAAGACTCATAATAGGGCAAACAAGGTCATGATCATAAAGACACTAGAACCAAGCATCATATATGGTTTAGATCAGAAACATAAGGTCATAAGAAACACATTCCAAGATAAGTGGATGTCCCCTAGGGTCAAGGCATCAATGTCTAACTCAGTATCAACACATCAACATACATGCAAGGTCCCACAAATAAGACTTGTATCATTAGGGTCCAACATATATATTATATGGGACATCCACATCAAGACAAACATAAGAAAGGATACTTCCTTATTTGGGAGGGAAGACATGAGATCAAGAGCCATATCACATTTGGGGAACAAAGGAGACAACAAGCAATATGGACATTTAGGCCAAAATGTGTGCACACATAATTATACCATGAGTGGGGTTGGTCTTAGCCCATTGAGTAACAACAACTCAAAAATTACTAATTTCAGAGATTACTATAGTAATTGGGTGCATAAAAGGCCAAACACACCATTTGATTAGGGTAAAGTCATACACCGACATAGAGGGCTGAACAAACATAGTTTGAAAGGGTTCCATGGGGTGATATTGTACCATAGAGGGACATACGACACTGATTTCCAAGTTGGTCTATCATTAGCCCACAGTAAGAAGCAAGAGTATTATAATAGATAAAGGCACATCATTACTAGTCAAACAAGACACATAATAGCATTTAGAGTCATTGAGGGGAAAAAGGTGTGATTAGGACCCTCTCATACATAAAAGATGCACAAAGTTACTGATTGCATGATTAAGAGGGTGAAATTTCATCAAAGTTACAAGATTAATGTCAAACATATTCATACATTACATTTTTCATAAAATAGGGATATTAAGGATAGTTTTAAGGTCTGCAAGTATGCTCAGGTTGTAGATCTTTTCTACATGATCAATTTGATATATAATTTTGTATATTTTGGCCTTAGGAGTTGGGAGATAAGTATTTTACAAGGTCATGAAGAGAACTATATGGAATCAATCTTAGGTGTTACCTTTATCATTTCATGATCATCCAGGGCCATCAATCCTGGATCCTACGGTGATTAGTGATGCAATCTCCTTCACCTTCTCCCGACCGCACTCCACCACCACTGAGCGGTCACACGGGATAGGACGACGCTCGACACCACCTGTTAGTGGTTAGGGGACACTCAAAGCCGCTCATCACTACCACAACCTCTCTGGGCTGCTTGGATGTCCGGTCCACCAACTGTGAGACGCGATCACCGGCTGGGTCGGGGCAATCCTAGCCATTTGCCACCTGATGCCCTAGCATCAACGGGCTTGATGAGTCCCCCGGCAGTGGCTCACCAAACCGTTGCAGCCGGCGGCTGCGGCTGTGAGCTCATCGGAGCTCCACTCCAGCTCGTAGGTCAGGCCATGAGGTTGAAGGGGAAGGTGCCGTCTGGGTTCGGCTCAAAGTCGCAAGGCCATACGAGATCATTGGCCAGCAACGTGGTGCGAAGGGGCAGATCTGAGCATGGACGTCCATGGCGGCGACCATGGAGCTGAAGGTAGAAGAGGAGGATGAAGGAGGTGATCCTGTATGCAAAAAAACACAAGAAGAGAGGGGAAAAAGCGAGGAAGGAGAAATAAAATGAATAGTGTTGGGTTCTAGGGGAGGCGGAGAAGGCAGCGGAAACAAAAAATTTTCTCCCCCAAACCCAAACTGAGGAAACGCGTCAACGTCTATACAATAGGAAAGGATGGTTTGTGGAATCATACCTTGTCCCGAGGCTTTCTCGGCGACAGTACCTTGCGGCTTGCACAGTCTTCACTTCCGGTCTTGGACGGTGTCTGTGCAGCTCCTGGTCGCATCGGGATTGACTCCTCCTCCTCCTACCGAACTGTCAGATGACAGTTGTCCTCCTGAGCGGCAGTGACCTCCCACCTCTGAAGTAGTCCACACGGACCACCTAGAACTCCACACTCCTTGTCCCACAAGGAAGTGGAAGGAGTCGCACCCTCCTGTTGACGTACTAGTCGCCAACACACTCTCCTGCCTTCAGTTGCAACTGCAGTTGTCTTTCCCTTGCTGCACCTCCCTTTGCGGGAAGCACTTGCTCGGGCTATCTCTCAGTTACCAAAACCAGAGAGAAGGACAACTTTACAGAGCAACTGGTTGCACTGAGTTGTTTTCTGAGAAGCCCCCCAATACCCCTATATATATAGGAGGGTCATGGGACAGGGTTCTCTTACCCCGACAATATGGGACTAAAAGCAGGAGTAAAAGGGTTCGAGATTTTCCACAAAAAGCAACCAACTCGGAACCTGAACCGATCGTTTCACAACTGAAACGGTCGGTTGGTGACCTGAACCGGTCGGTTGACACTCAACCGACCAGTTGGGACCCATGAGCCGGTCAGTTCACTTTCTGAATCGGTCGGTTCGTGGTCCTGGTCGGTTCCCTATTGACTTTTCCTTCTTTTGTTTCCAATTGGTATCGAATACCAATCCTATTCCCAATCAAATTGGGTAATTGAAACCAAAGGAAAATTCTCACAGACCTGACTTTCCCAACTTGCTCTGGTGGACCAGTGAGCCGATCGGTTCAACACTTGAACCGGTCGTTTCACCCTGTACATGAGCCGATCGACTCAACACTTGAGCCGACCGGTTCACCCAGCTGAGCCGATCGGTTCATCACATGAGCCGATCAGTTGGGAGTGTAGGTTGTGCAGAATCAGTCAATTGCAGTTTCAATCAATCCGATACTCTAATCAATATGTCCAATACCTTGAACATTATGATATTGAGCTATCAATTAATTGAGTGTTTAATTGAACTACTAAACTCCTTTAGTAATCAATCTAAACATTGTTTGTGGACAAAACTCCTCTTCCAGGTTAAATCCTATGTGTGTGACCCTGCAGGTCCATTTCATGTTGGCAGTGAAAGTCCATAACACTTATGACTTCACAAGCAAAGAGCGGTGCCTAGTCACACATCAGTGCTACCCAAGTGAAAGTAGAAAGTTGGAGAACAACTTTCATCCTACAATCTATGAATGGTGTTACAGTGAATGTATAATTCCTTTGTAACTGATATCCCAAATGAACTCGAGGCATGGACCAGTCATCCTGTCAACGTTCATTCACTTTCTTGATCTCAGAGTAGATTGGAAGAGATATGTTATGACATCAGTATCATATACTGACTCACACATGCATGCACGCCTTTCTCAATCCTACTCATCAAGTGGCCATGGATATCAAACTCCCTCAGGAGGGACAAATCCCATATCTATCACTCACCCCTCAAAAGCCCCATGTGTCAAAGCCACCCAATCATCACCTTTATAACAACCCATGTTTCAGGACTGTGTTTGATGAAGTCAAAGTGTGCCCAACGACATGTGTTGAGTGCAGTGATTTCAGGTCTAAGAATCACACTCACCACCATCACTGTGAGTACTGACTGTGACTACCATATCATGGTTCCATGTGTCAAACTCACGGTGGGTCTGTCCGGTACACTTGTTCTCTAACAAGTACCTATGTGTTTGGTTTGATATCTCTATATCATGACTAATGAGATTCTGTCATCAACCAACACCACAATCTAGTCTTATGTGTCATTGCTGTCTATCTACCTTCCACAATGACATCCGACTAGGGACATAACAAGAATTTACAAACTCTTAGCATCCGTATGATCTCATCGTTCAGGTCCTCAACCTGAAAGCATACATCATTGAGTACTGTCATTCTCTAGACATTCAATCTGATCTATCACTATCTCAAATGACTGGACCAGAAAGAATTGGAAGCTTGCCTTTGATGTTTATCAAATCAATCTTAATGTATCCCACCAATCATCACATGATTGGCTCTCAGGGCATACATACCAACAGACTCCCACTTGCACTGCGAGCCAATCACCCTTGAATCATATTCATAGTGATTTTCAAACATGTCCCACATGTTATTGTGCTCTAGTGCGAACATAGTGAGTAATGGCAACACCTTGCCAAAGTCAGTATAAATTGCATGTCTCACATCTCTTTGCTGTACGTCACACGTATGAGATGGAGTTGCCGTAATATTCGATCCAGTATTCCTTTGCTAACATTTAGCCACATTGCATGATCAAGGATTCCATACTTGTCATCAATGACCGGAATATATATAAGTTCATCTCATGAACTTCCAGATCCATATAGTATCCTTTGTTGTTCTCTGACACAAAGATACTCGGCATTTCCTTTTAAATGGTTTCATTGGAACACTTCCAATTATCAACAAACTTTCACTTTTATATATCTTATATATTTTGCGATCAATTTTCTGTCCTTTCGGAAGTTCTCATCAATGTAACTCTTTACATTGAACTCTTCCTTATTTCCATAGAACTAGTACTTCATAAGTACTTATCAATTTCTCATGGTATTCCAGTAACCCTTACTAGAATAAGACAGACATCCACTCGTCATACGAGTTATCAGGATGAGCACATCATATTGTCATGTCATACATACAAGATGATGAAGCATTTTGTTCTTGCCATGTCCATACATGCAAGATAATGGGATGATTACATACATGATAGATCCATATCTATTCTTAGTGTTCCCATTCTTCATAAGAATTGGACACCTGGCCTTTGGGATAGTAACTCCATGCAACATGGACAAGTTTTCTCCCACTGAATCTGTGTATACTGAACCCTTCAGTACAGATTGCCAATGTATGCTTTCTCTTTTCAGGTCAAGAGGTTTTCGAGAACTATCTCTATAGATCTCTATTCCTATCATATAGGAAACATCTCTATCTTCCTTAAAGATAATTTCCACTTTTGGATTTCCATTCTAGAACATTTCCATTTCACATCAATATGTGGAATGTGAATACGCTCCCACTAAATCGCAGATCCCTTCTTTATCTTTGACATATTAGTCAAAGGGTTTGACTATATTATCAAAGTAAAGTTCCAATTATGAGCTGCTTGTACTCAATCAATCACATTGATTAGTCCATTGTAACTTATAGACTTCATTTGCATTAGTGGATTCATAAACCTTATAGGTTGTGTCACATACACATCCTTGTTTTATTCCTTATAGGAATGTGGTTTTAATATCCATATGCCAAATGTCTTAGTCATTAAGTTGCAATCAATAAGCATCATCCTTCTCATAATGTCATCCATGGGTCTTAACACTTAAGACTTATTTGCACTTATGGATTTCCATCCGATGGGTGCTACCATCAAGGTCATACCTTATGGTTCACATGGAAGTCATTTAGGATGTAATGGTCATAAACCATAACTCAAAATTTGGTTCCTCATATTTATCTAGATAGTTGACTCATCACATGAACAACTCATGACATAGATAATTGAGGTGTATCTGTTAAGGATATAAGAACTCACAACCCTTGTGACTCTTAATTTCTTTTATTAGTGTGGGGTATTCATTTATTAAGAAGAATTTAGTTATTTGATAATCATTTTCTAACTCCTTAGAGTATGATTCCTTCTTGATTTAGACATCACCATGCCTTAATCATGAGTTCACTATGATACACTATCATAATCACTCAAAAGGATCTCAAACATTTGGTCCAAGTATTTCATTCATTGATCTCATCAAGAATTAACACTTTACCAAATTTGTACGTCACCTATGATAATCTTGAACACTTCAAGATATTCATATTGGTATTTCTCTAAACACCATTTGAAGTATTAGCATTTACTCCAATAGGTATGTAAATACATCACATGTATTATACCTAATAGGATAATCATTCTATCACTACCATTAGTGAAGATTGATTAATCATGTCCAAGATATTCATGTCTCTTACTGGTTCTTTAACCAAAAGAGTCTAGATTTATCCATCATATGGAAACTAGAAATGAATTTCTCATGATTGATGCTAATTTGATTGTTTGAGTTATCAATACCTTTTAGGTATCATTTTATCTTATGCATATCAAATACCACAAGATAAACAAGACATTGCCACAAAGATCATATCTTTATAAATTGAAACATCGACTTTATTAATTGCCATCATTGTCATACAATATGCAAAAATAAAGTGTTTCTATCTATTGGAAAATATGAAATAGCAGTTCATAACTGTATTACATGCCTTACAGGCTGAAAATAAAGTAAAGTACTCCTATCTATGGTGGCAACACTTGCCCCATTTATTGGGTTCCTTACACTTTACATCTTGGTATCATATACCTCAAAAAGTGTTACAAGTTTATTTTCATGACACCTTTAAGTAGAGACGTCTGTCGCCTCCTTCTTCTTTTGTTCTTCCAGATAGAGAGGACAATTCCTTTTCCAATGTCCTGGCTTTTGACAATGGTGGTAATTTCCTTTCTTGGTCATGCCTCCCTTGGCCTTGAGAGCTGAAGTCGTCTTGGGCTCCTGGCTAGCATCAGAACCTTTCTTAGCTTTGCCCTTGCCCTTGCCCTTGCGCTTGGACTTGCCTTTCTTACTTGTGATCACCATCACAGACTTAGGCTTGTCCTTCTTCATCTGTGTCTCAGCTGTCCTTAACATGCCCAACAACTCTGACAGTGGCCTATCAAAGTTGTTCATGTTGTAGTTCATCACAAACTGACTGTAAGATTCTGGCAACGATTGCAGTATCAGGTCAGTAGCCAACTCTTGGCTCAGTGGAAATCCCAGTCTTTGCAGGTTCTCCACATACCCAATCATCTTGAGTGTGTGAGGAACAACTAGATCTCCTTCTGTCATGACACACTTGAACAGTACCCTTGAGAAAATGTTATCTCTCTTGCCGTGCCTGATCTTCATACAGGTTCCTGAGATGCTGAATCATCTCAATGACACCCATATTCTCATGTTGTCTCTACAACTCGTGGTTCATGGAGCACAACATCAAGCACTTTGCATCAATGGCATCATCATAATGCTTCTTGTAAGCATCCCTTTCTGCCTTTGGTGCGGTAGGAGCCGGTTCCTCTGGAATTGGAGTATCCAGGACATAGAGCTTTCGCTCTTGAGTGAGAACAATTCTCAATGTCCTATACTAGTCGTGGAAGTTTGTCCCATTTAGTCTGTCCTTTTCAAGGACCGATCGCAAAGAGAAGTGATTGTTGTTTGTTGTCATTTTCACTACAAAAGGAAATATGCAATTTTAGTCCAAAAACTCATTTTTGACTTATTTGATTGATTTGAAAAGTTGATGATAAAATTAGGCCTTTAATTAATTATCGCTCCCACTATTTTACTTCAAATGGATAGCCCTCACCATCAATTCGGAAGATTGCAGCGTACAACCTTCTAGTGGGCAAGATCCTGAAATCCTCTAAGTCATGGACCAGTTTGGGCTGTCACCCACAACTTAGATCTCTCAGGTAGGCAACTCTTGCCAATTGCATCATATGCAACTCTTGATAAGATGTCATATGCAACTCCTTGCCATGATCATCTCCATGCCTCAAGGTGCTAGATCCTATCTAGGTCACCTTGTTAAGTCTGACCCAAAGCAAACACGATGAATATGTACCCTTCTTGGGCAGACCCACACATTCATCCTTCACGCTTCCACGAGATAGACGGTGCACCACGCTTGGGTGTGCCCACACTTGGTCGATCAAGTTTTTCACGTGTGTCGCATTTGGAAGGCATATAAAACTTAATATTTAATGAGGGATTTGGTTTTTATATACATATACATATCCAATCACCACAATATATAGTACATATCATATACATGCTATATCCCACAGAAAACATGCAAAATGATAAAAGCGATGATTATGGCCATCCTAATGTGATTCCTCGAGCCAAGAGGAATCACGGTCATCTAGGTCTACATCACATGCAACCTGTACAAGATGAACTCTGTGCTTTGTCTTTCTGGGTTTGATCAACTCATCACATGAGACGATCGGCTCGCCATCAGACTGGTCGGCTGGGTGCCACCAGCCGATCGGTTGGCTCCTACAACCGATCGGTTCGCCTGGTCATCGTGCATCTCTTCATGGCCGCCACTCGCTCGTCTCGCTCCTCGAACCGGCCACCAGACGATCGGCTCACTCCTTGAACTGATCGTCTCGAACGTCAACCGATCGCTTCACTCCTTGAACCGATCGTCTCAGCTGTCGTCAGGATGTCCGCCGTTCTTTGACATAACAAGAAATAAAATTCTATCCTATTTTACATTGTAAAAAGATAAACCCTGAGTTACATTCGGGGGGAGCAAAGGTAGGAAAGAATTCTCGAATTATTTCAAGTTACATCAGGAATAGGAGAAGGAAGATCGATGCGCAGACCGAGATGCAAGCAACCATAAACAACCATACACAGATAGGGTTTATTGGCCATAACCACACTATACATCCACCACAAAACTCGTTTAAGGGCGACGCGTATCGAGTGAATTAATAATACATATCATATATGTAAATTGGGATTTGTGGATTTAGGATTGGACATGCATAAAGCCAATATTATTCACATCGTATGCAATAAATAAAGGCGACAAACCAAAATCGATCATACCGATATTCCTAAAATATAGAGCAGTTGACGTGGCTCTGATACCACTGTTGGGTTCTAGGGGAGGCAGAGAAGGCAGCGGAAACAAAAAATTTTCTCCCCCAAACCCAAACCGAGGAAATGCGTCAACGTCTATACAACTGGAAAGGATGGTTTGTGGAATCATACATTGTCCCGAGGCTTGCTCGGCGACAGTACCTCGCGGATTGCGCGGTCTTCACCTCCGGTCTTGGACGGTGTCTGTGCAGCTCCTGGTCACACCGGGACTGACTCCTCCTCCTCCTACCGAACTGTCAGATGACAATTGTCCTCCTGAGCGGCAGTGACCTCCTGCCTCTGAAGTAGTCCACACGGACCACCTGGAACTCCACACTCCTTGTCCCACAAGGAAGTGGAAGGAGTCGCACCCTCTTGTTGATGTACTAGTCGCTAACACACTCTCCTACCTCCAGTTGCAACTGCAATTGTCTTTCCCTTGCTGCACCTCCCTTTGCGGGAAGCACTTGCTTGGGCTCTCTCTCGGTTACCAAAACCAGAGAGAAGGACAACTTTACAGAGCAACTGGTTGCACTGAGTTGTTTTCTGAGAAGCCCCCCAATACCCCTATATATAGGAGGGTCATGGGATAGGGTTCTCTTGCCCCAGCAATATGGGACTAAAAGCAGGAGTAGAAGGGTTCGAGATTTTCCACAAAAAGCAACCAACTTGGAACCTGAACCGATTGTTTCACAACTGAAACGGTCGGTTGGTGACCTGAACCGGTCGGTTGACACTCAACCGATCGGTTGGGACCCATGAGCCGGTCGGTTCACTTCTGAAACGGTCGGTTCGTGGTCCTGGTCAGTTCCCGATTGACTTTTCCTTCTTTTGTTTTCAATTGGTATCGAATACCAATCCTATTCCGAATCAAATTGGGTAATTGAAACCAAAGGAAAATTCTCACCGACCTGACTTTCCCAACTTGCTCTGGAGGACCAGTGAGCCGATCGGTTCAACACTTGAACCGGTTGTTTCACCCTGTACATGAGCCGATCGACTCAACACTTGAGCCGACCGGTTCACCCAGCTGAGCCGATCGGTTCATCACATGAGCCGATCGGTTGGGAGTGTAGGTTGTGCAGAATCAGTCAATTGCAGTTTCAATCAATCCGATACTCCAATCAATATGTAAAACACCTCGAACATTATGATATTGAGATATCAATTAATTGAGTGTTTAATTGAACTACTAGACTCCTTTAGTAATCAATCTAAACATTGTTTGTGGACAAAACTCCTCTTCCAGGTTAAATCCTATGTGTGTGACCCTGCAGGTCCATTTCACATTGGCAGTGAAAGTCCATAACACTTATGACTTCACAAGCAAAGAGCGGTACCTAGTCACACATCAGTGCTACCCAAGTGAAAGTAGAAAGTTGGAGAACAACTTTCCTCCTACAATCCGTGAATGATGTTACAGTGAATGTATAATTCCTTTATAACTGATATCCCGAATGAACTCGAGGCATGGACCAGTCATCCTGTCAACGTTCATTCACTTTCTTGATCTCAGAGTAGATTGGAAGAGATATGTTATGACATCAGTATCATATACTGACTCGCACATGCGTGCACTCCTTTCTCAATCCTACTCATCAAGTGGCCATGGATATCAAACTCCCTCAGAAGGGACAAATCCCATATCTATCACTCACCCCTCAAAAGCCCCATGTGTCAAAGCCACCCAATCATCACCTTTATAACAACCCATGTTTCAGGACTGCGTTTGATGATGTCAAAGTGTGCCCAACGACATGTGTTGAGTGCAGTGATTTCAGGTCTAAGAATCACACTCACCACCATCACTGTGAGTACTGACTGTGACTACCATATCATGGTTCCATGTGTCAAACTCATGGTGGGTCTGTCCGGTACACTTGTTCTCTAACAAGTACCTATGTGTTTGGTTTGATATCTCTATATCATGACTAATGAGATTCTGTCATCAACCAACACCACAATCTAGTCTTGTGTGTCATTGCTGTCTATCTACCTTCCACAATGACATCTGACTAGGGACATAACAAGAATGTACAAACTCTTAGCATCCATATGATCTCATCGTTCAGGTCCTCAACCTGAAAGCATACGTCATTGAGTACTGTCATTCTCTAGACATTCAATCTGATCTATTACTATCTCAAATGACTGAACCAGAAAGAATTGGAAGCTTGCCTTTGATGTTTATCAAATCAATCTTAATGTATCCCAGCAATCATCACATGATTGGCTCTCAGGGCATACATACCAACAAATAGGGCATCAACCGTTCAAATATGGGATGAGAGAGCAGCTGATTGGTTGCTCCAAAGCAACCCTGCTACAGTGGCGTCATCCCATACGAACCAAGGAAGAAGATGGCTCCGTAGTCATTAGATCTTGGATATGTTGATATAACAGTTGATAAAAGGGGCGCACTAGGGTTTGTCCAAAGGGGGTGCCAATTGGGCCGCCCAAATTGGGCCGAAAAAGCTCAAAACCAACTAAAAATCAATTAAAATTGAATGAAAAAGAGTCAAAATTGAACGACCATAACTTTGGACTCATAGTTTTGATTGAGGCAATTTTGGCACCGTCAGAAAGATAAATGAGAGCTATACAACATGGTATATGTTATAAATCCAAAATATCATATTGATTAGGCTCAAAATATATTGCAAGATGGTGACTTTTCAAGAAATAATACTCAATTCAAAAGTGTAAATTAAAGTCACACATTGTGAAATTGATCATTGATGTCATAAAATTAGAGCATCACATTATTCCAACATTTGAATTAATATACACTTGATTCATTTGAATATTAATATAGAGAGGAAAATTACATGAGAGGAGTGAGAGAAACTTGTCACATCCTTCCCTCCTTAAAAGAAATTTCACCCTCAAAATGTGTCCACGATGATAAATAAGAGTCAATATCAAAATTTGTCGTGTCTAGGTATCCAACAATGGTAGTCAAGACATTCCCCAAAATGGGATGCACAAATAGGTTATCATAATCAGGGAGGTACTTATCTCAATCATACATGTTGCTTGGTGTTTTATGTTTTGTCATATTACGACATCATCTAGACATTAGGGTTCCATAACCCTTTTTCCAATTACATTAGGCTTTTTTTACCTCATGTACACATACAAGGTCAAGGTTCTTTTTTTTACCTCATGTACACATAAAAGCTCAAGGTGTGTTATCGACATCTGTGTTATCAGTATCTCAAGAGAACAAGTTCATCATCCAAACTTTCAAAGAGATCACCATTGAATGTGTATATTTCATCATTATACTAGATTCCCTGCATGTATTCGTTTTCCCCAAAGTCACACCACTCCTCAAGAATTGTGTTCTATATACCTCCTTAGGTTTGAAATTAAGCAGTTTAGTCATCATGTTATTCAATCTAAGACCCCAAGAGCATCGTCATATCGAGTTAATCATTTTTCATTTTTGGGTATGAAATTAAGCATATTACGCCTAATTATTCAAGCTAAGATATCTAGACATCATCACATCAAGTTCATGATTTCAAAACTTCCATCCTTCATGAATAGTATCTCTTCATATTAGGTCTCGCTTATGAGAGTGGATTATCATACGTATTCAAGTTTAGCATAAGTGAGATTATTTCATGTATCTTGCATCATATGAGGGGCAATATTATCATCAACATCAAGGTTTCACATATATCTCACTTGTATCTAGAAAGAGCTCCACAAGCTTGAGCCACTCAAGCTAAGACCTATCTAACTCAAGGAAAAATATGCTAACCTCCAACATCTACCCATACCAAACTCTTACCCAACATATCAAATGAGAGAAACCCCTAGATTCCTTTACATCAACTCACTAACCTGAGTATGAGGCTTATCATGGATATCACATATCATGTACATCATCTTAGGATCTTGGGACATCTCCCTTACCTATATATAAATCATTAAGTTTTCAAATGCCTCTTTCTCTAGGGTTAGTTATTTTCATAGGAAATCTAGGGTTTAATGTTTTCAAGGGAACCACACACTAGGTGACTCAACTCTTATACTAAGAAGTAGTCTAGCTAGGCACTCATCATCATGTATTTCATCATGCGTATTTTTCAACATTTGACATATTTTGGAGTTTAGGTACTCTGACCTTCTGCCGTGGTGGGTTGACTCATAACAAGAGGTCATCCTTTTTGTATGTCCCATGCTAGAGGTCCTCCTTTGTAAAGAGATTGAGGCCCATGTTGGTCTCAAAACATATCTCATGTATCATATCTTAACATATATAAGGCTAGGAACAAGCAAGTATATCGACCCACTAGCTACGTTTAGCATATCAACCAAGTCATACATATTGTACAACGTGCTAGGTTTAGCTAGGGTTGCAAGATCAAACTCATCTCTCATATCATCAAACGTACTTGACCCCCTTCAAAACAAACTTGGGTCATATCCACATCAACATCATTATCAACATTATCATCATCATCATCATCATCATCATCATCATCATCATCATCATCATCATCATCATCATCATCATCATCATCATCATCATCATCATCATCATCATCATCATCATCATCATCATCATCATCATCATCATCATCATCATCATCATCATCATCATCATCATCATCATCATCATCATCATCATCATCATCATCATCATCATCATCATCATCATCATCATCATCATCATCATCATCATCATCATCATCATCATCATCATCATCATCATCATCATCATCATCATCATCATCATCATCATCATCATCATCATCATCATCATCATCATCATCATCATCATCATCATCATCATCATCATCATCATCATCATCATCATCATCATCATCATCATCATCATCATCATCATCATCATCATTATCATCATCATCATCAACTTAGGTCATCTAGACTACTCACTAGCCTAATCTTTATCATGTCTCTAGACAATTCTAAAGACTACATAGATCATCTAAACTCTCTCATCTAGACTTGATGTTACATCTCTTTCTCTTAGGTTACATGGACACTTTCTACCTTTTTGCATGTGGTAACATTTTCATATGTACATATACTAATACTCAAAATAGGTTTTCTTCAATGTTGAAATGGGCGATGAAAACCACTTTACTCATTTGAATAAAACCAAAACCAAAATGACTTACCACACTCATTAGGTAGTCTAGTACCATGACACCAAGAAAACTAGCAATAACATGGTGCACACTTGTGTAGCTTCCCTAAGCACATGCCCAGAACATATGTCTAGGGTGGTAATGAGAACTCCCTTTTCTAACCCTCCTAAACCTACATCGCATACTACAGGACAAAAGGAGGAGAAGAGAAAGATTATGTAGATTACACAAGTCCACACCTATTTCTAGAACATCTAGGTTCTAACCTAGAGGCTAAGTCAGCATATTCCATAAAGAACATCTTATTAAGTTTCTAGGGTTGAGATGTAGGGTGAGTTTAGTTTGTGTTTCATGTGAGCAATGTTTGGTGTAGTTATTATTCATGCTTTGATACCATCTGTCATGGAACCAGAATCCCAGTCCCATGAACCAAACGAATACTAAACACAACATGTGGAAGTGTGAAATACTTAGCATACATGAACATATAACAAGATAAAGGCACCATTCATAATCTCAACAATCAACAATATTATTAAGCAACATTGTTTATTACAAGCCTTCAATTACATGTTCAAGAGTACAATTTTACAAGTATGCTCATGGATACTAGGGATCTACAACAAGAACATCTAAGATAGCTCACCAATCCCATCAACTGCTAGCCATCTCTGAACCCATAAAATACATGAAACATGGCGGGTCAAGCACATAAGAGGCCGAGTACAGGGTTATAAGATACATATGCATAAGCTTTGCATCTTTTGAAAAGATTTCAGAAATAAACGAGTAAGATTGAACAAGTTAAGTGCTTAGCAAAATGGGAGCCCATATTTTATGTCACTTTACTCCAATTATACCATCATATCATGTATTCATAAGGCCTTTGATCAACTTCCCATCGAAAGGATCCATAAGGGTGCTCAAGATTAGTTAACCCTTTTATATATGAGAGACCTCGAGACCATTGCCAAGAGCCAACTCTATTTCAACATTGTATAATGGGGTTTCGATATTATGTTTTCATTTACAAAACCACAATACGAGGCAAACATCAAGTACAATACTAGAATACTACATGACAATATTTGAGCAAGTAAACAAGCATACATATGTATCACATTCAAGTAAGAAAGCCATAGTCATATAACTATTAAAGCCCGTACCTAATTCAGAGATTCATAACATAACTTAGCTTGGACCATCTAGCATCAAGCCATACCTGATTAAGCACAAGATTGCATACGTGCATTAGATTCTCATTATTAACCCTAACTTGCTTCATTTTAGGGTTTTTGGCCAAGTTAGGTTCCAAGTTGCTTAATTACATTTTTGATGACCTTATACTAATTTAGAGGTCATCATGGAGGTGTGGTTCAAGTTTCATATCATCTCGAGGTTTCATATGGATATGCAAGATTCATGTCACTTATGTACATCATAAGGTTCAAAGACTCATAATAGGGCAAACAAGGTCATGATCATAAAGACACTAGAACCAAGCATCATATATGGTTTAGATAAAAAACATAAGGTCATAAGAAACACATTCCAAGATAAGTGGATGTCCCCTAGGGTCAAGGCATCAAGGTCTAACTCATTATCAACACATCAACATACATTCAAGGTCCCACAAACAATACTTGTATCATTAGGGTCCAACATATATATTATATGGGACATCCACATCAAGACAAACATAAGAGAGGATACTTCCTTATTTTGGCGGGAAGACATGAGATCAAGAGCCATATCACATTTGGGGCACAAAGGAGACAACAAGAAATATGGACATTTAGGCCAAAAGGTGCGTGTACATAATTATACCATGAGTGGGGTTGATCTTAGCCCATTGAGTAACAACAGCACACAAATTACTAATTTTAGAGATTACTATAGTAATTGGGCCCATAAAAGGCCAAACACACCATTTGATTAGGGTAAAGTCATATATCGACATAGAGGGGTCACATCATGCATTTGGTACAATAGAGAATAAACATAGTTTGAAAGGGGTACATGGGGTGATATTGTACCATAGAGAGGCATACAACACTAATTTCTAGGTTGGTCTATCATTAGCCCACATTAAGAAGCAAGAGTATTATAATAGAGCAAGGCATATCATTACTAGTCAAACATGATACATAATAGAATTTAGAGTCATTGAGGGGCAAAAGGTGTGATTAGGACCCTCTCATAGGTAAAAGATGCACAAAGTTATTGATTTCATGATTAAGAGGGTGAAATTTCATCAAAGTTACGAGCTTGGTCATGAAAGTGTATTAAGAATGTCCCATATATTCATACATTATATTTTTCATAAAACAGGGAGATTAGGGATAGTTTTAAGGTCTGCAAGTATGCTTAGGTTGTATATCTTTTCTAGAGGATCAATTTGATATATAATTTCATATATTTTGGCCTTAGGAGTTGGGAGATATGTATTTTACAAGGTCATGAAGAGAACTATATGGAATCAATATTAGGTGTTACCTTTATCATCCAGGACCTTTGATCCTCGATCCTATGAAGATTAGTGATGCAGTCTCCTTCACCTTCTCCCAACTGCACTCCAGCACCACCGAGCGGTCACGCAGGACATGCATACGCTCGACACCGCTCGTTAGCGGTTAGGGGATGCTCAAAGCTGCTCGTCACTACAACAACCTCTATGGGCTGCTTGGATGCCCAGTCCACCAACTGTGAGCCGTGATCACCAAATTGGTCAGGGTGATCCTAGCCATTTGCCACTTGATGCCCTAGCATGAACATGCTCAATGAGTCCCCCAGTAGTGGCTCACCAAGCCGTTGCAGCCGGAGGCTGTGGCAGCGAGCTCACCAGAGCTCCACTCTAGCTCGTAGGTCAGGCCATGAGGATGAAGGGGAAGGTGCCATCCAGGTTTGGCTCAAAGTCACAAGGCCATACGAGATCATTGGCCAACAATGTGGTGCGAAGGGGTAGATCTGAGCATGGACATCCATGGAGGTGGCCATGGAGCTGAAGGTAGAAGAGGAGGACGAAGGAGGTGATCTTGTGTGCAAAATAACACAAGAAGAGAGGGGAAAAAGAGAGGAAGGGGAAAGCAAATGAATGGGGCATCAACCGTTCAAATATGGGATGAGAGAGAAGCTGATTGGTTGCTCCAAAGCAACCCTACTATAGTGGCATCATCCCATACAGACCAAGGAAGAAGATGGCTCTATAGCCATTAGATCTTGGATTTGTTGATCCAACGGTTGATAAAAAGGGTGCACTAGGGTTTGTCCAAGGGGGGTGGTGGTTGGGTCGCCCAAATTGGGCCCAAAAAGCTCAAAACCAACTAAAAATCAATTAAAATCGAATGAAAAGGAGTCAAAATTGAACAACCATAACTTTGGACTCGTAGCTCCAATTGAGGCAATTTTGGCACCGTCATAAAGATAAATGGGAGCTATACAAAATGGTATATGTTATAAATCCAAAAGATCATATTAATGAGGCTCAAAATATATTGCAAGATGGTGACTTGTCAAGAAATGATACTCAGTTCAAAAGTGTAAATTAAAGTCACACATTGTGAAATTGATCATTGATGTCATAAAATTAGAGCATCACCTTATTACAACAATTGAATTAATATACACTTGAGCCATTTGAATATCAATAGAGAGAGGAAAATTACATGATAGAAGTGAGAAAAACTAGGTTGTCACAGTCACTCTACGAGTTGTTCCCATAGAGCTCATAAGATAGGTTAAGGCTCACATAAGGCTACTTAATGCTCACATAACTCTCTCATGGAGATCAAAAGTCCATTAAAGGCTAACATAAGGTTGGTTAAGGCTCACATAACATGATTAAGAGGATGATGTTAAAATACCATTATTTCTTTAACTCAAACATGATTATCACGATTCCTTAATTCCATTAACATTAAATGATACATAGTGTTCAATTTGAAAACATATTCATTAAAATACTAGAATAACATTAGTTATACTAAGTACATGATTTTCCATAATTATATACCAAGTATTGCCATAGTTTTACTTTAAATAATCCATCATGTGTACATAAACAAATAATATAAATCATGAACCCTAATTTAGTGCTTAGTGTGCATGAATCACTCACCTAAACTTGAGGAGGGACACTAATTGTAGTAATAGTCCTAAAAAAACTTACATGTATATAACATGATCATGGATTCACTATAGTTTCTACATTTAAACAGGGAAAATAGAGTTGAAAAGAGGTATTCTAGTTAAGTATGGAGGATTGCTTGTCTCAAAACCTTTCGAAATATTTACACTCAAAATTTTGACAAATAATGAAAAATATAGAAATATACTTAGTTATGTCAAATTAGGAATATGATAAACCAATTATCCATTTATTGAAAACTTGGTCAAAAAGAGGGAGAAAGATCAATATGCTCTTACATTTAATTTTCAATCTTAAGCGTGTCAGAGGGAAACTCAGTCAACTTTCCATATTTAATCATTGCATACTTGATATCCAAAAAGAAACATAAATTCTCAAAACACCATAGGAAAAGTGTGACACAATGAGAAACATAGGGGCATGAAGGTCATCTCAGGACATGGCTTCTTCTCTGTTAAACCATGGTCTGACCACCTGCTTCCTAGAACTTCCAACTATGATTGGGGTTCAATGTACCTGTGACTCCACTACTAGTCCCCTCACCCTATGATCCTATCAAGTCATTGCCAAGGCTTTGGGAGTTCTAGAATAGAGTCCTCCTACATCCTTCATATCCAACTAAACTGAGGGATAATGGAGGGGTAAAATACCTAAGAAAACATGTATAGAAGAATCAAACAAGTTTGTGAGATACAAAAAAAGTTGATAAACAAAATGCAGTGCAAAAAGACCACTAGAGCCTCGACAATGACATGGAGCTCATGTGAAATAAGGGAAGAAGCTCGAATTGGGAAAATGACATTATGGTGGCGAATCAAGTAAACTAACCATGGACCTAGATTTAGAGCTACATACTGAATCTATGGCAAGTGTTTCCACTTCCTGAACATAGCCAAAAGGCTTGGATGGATATCTAGTTTCACATGAAGAAATATAGGTTTGAGGGTCTAGTTGGACTAAAAGGGACATCATGTAGACATGTGGAAAATATTATATAGGATATGGGATGCTTATTGGATTTACAATTGGGAAGATGTGGCATGTGCTTCTGGGTTGAACTCATTGTTGCTGGAGAGGTAGATCATATTCAAGGTATCCCTATGGAGACCTTGGAATCAATTAGTCATGGGGAGACTAATATATGAGTTCAAGGAAGCTCTAGAAAGATTGTTTTGTAGATGTAATTTAGTGTGGTAGACATGAGAAGGCTCCTTTTCACTTGGAAAGGAGGAAGAAAGCATGTAGAAATTGGGTATTTCTACAATAAGGGGACGTATGAAATTAGTCTAGGTTTTTTGGATTAAGAAAGAACTCATGAAATTGATTGTGGGGAGAAGTATGCAAATCATGGATGGGAGAGAGAGATTAAGGAAAAGGAAGGTATAGGGAGTGCTTCTCCCTCAATGTAGAAAAAGAATGAGGTAGGAGATGAGGTCCCTACCCTTAGATCGTGATCAATAGATCAAAGAGGTAGTTACAAAACTGAAACCAAAGGTTGACACATGATGTGTCATATATTGTGGTACCTTCTAATTCTAATTGAATCAGTCGTACATGATTCAATAAATAGGTGAATATTTTATTGTCACTTACGCCTCCTTCCTATTATCATTTAATATAGGTAGGGTCAAATAAACCTGATGAAATTATGTGGGTTAGCTAATATGAGCATGAGGAATCTAAATAACCACTTTGTTCTTACATTTGATCTATATAATTATTTCCTTTTCATCTTTATATTCTTTGGGGAATTTATTCACTAGTAATCATTAAAAGAGTTACACTACCAAATTTTGGGCTATGTCTAACATCTTATTTACAGCTCATGTGCAAATAAAGGGAACATATTATGACATATGTGGGGAAATATTCTAGTAAAACCCTCATTCTTCATGATTGCATATTTAGTACTAAGTTTTCACATTAATTAACCAGGATATGCTATTGTGTACTTAAGGCATACATATTTATACTAACGTTTTGGGAACATTCTGAATCATGTGGGACCATAACATGTACCAAAGGGGCTCAACTTAGTTAATTGAGTATATAAGGTTCAAGTTTGGTCAACCCATGAATTTCACCTACATAGAGATAAGGAAATTTGTGACCAAGTATTTTCAATTAGGATAGGACTATTTATAAGATGAAATTTTAGGGTTTTACGACCTACACACCTTATAGAAATTTTGTCCTCAAAATTTAATGTGCTAAAATAGTACTACCCACTTTAGTGTTTGACATACCTCCATGTACTTGGTGACAATAATCATGTTTGAATGGTTTGTAGTTTTTCACACTTCCATGTCCCTAACACTTCAACCAAATTCATAAGTTCCTCAACATTTCAAATAAATAACTTGACTTTAACAATAATTGCTTCTATTAGTCTATGGATTAATTACCATTAATGTTTTAATTATTCATAAAATAAGATCACAGTTATAAACCTCCATAATACATCCTTTACCATAGTAGCTTCATCAACATAACTGAACTAACTAGGACTAGAGAACTCAACCTTGGCATAACCAATGACCATCTAATTGCATTAGGTCTAGTTGTCCGACTTAGGTTTTGTATCACTCATATCTATGTCATCTCTATATATGTATTGATCAGGAACATAGCCAAAGACGTGAGACCTTATTATGCTACTCTATACCAAACTAATAGTACATATGTCTGGTACCACATGTATTGGTAAGTAAGGATAAGTTGCATGATAACTATTTTTTCCTGTGGCATCCCCTCTGCATATCCTAATTGACTAGCCATAACCTGTAAGAAAAGAGAGGACATGCCACATGTGAATGTTAATACAAAAGATCCATACTAGGCGGACAACTATTGCTAGTACACATGTCCTGGCATACATAATGTCAAAACTTGAATTTTGAAACAAGGTTCCTTCCTTTAACCAATTCTCAAACAATATAGCTATTCATCCCGACCTCATGACTTAGTTTCCTAAATTGGGAAACCAGAAGTATGTCTTAACCCAATGATTGATGCATTGATTTTCAGTCACTTTTCACAGACGATTTTTCCATGCAATTGGCACATATTTGTTCATTCTGAGATATTTTATGCATTGTTTCTTATTATTAGCATGTGAATCGGTATTGCATCAAATATTGAGTATTTCTATCGAATTATGATAAATTATCACTTGGAGTTCAGACTTATGAATGGATATTAACTGGATCTCGGCTCCCCTGCTCTCAACCTTTAGGTCTGGAGATTAGGGTGATTTTGAGGTTACCTCACCCCGACAACTTTGTGGGCGGAGGCTCCTCTCTAGTGGAGGATCAATGGCAAAAGTTTCCTTTCCTTAGTACTACATCAACCTGAGAGATGGAAGATGAGCTCACTAACCATTGTAGGTATTTGAGCTTCATAGACATGTAAGGAGATATTAAAGACTTCTCAGTTGGGATGCTAAAAATAGACGAAAAGTGGGGAGAACTCTCAGTGGCAACTAGGCTACTGTCGGTCAGAGCTTTCAATTTCATGGCTTTGGAGAGGACAATGAAACAAGCATGGAACACGGCCATGAATGTTATCTTCAAAAGGATAGAGCATAACATAATGCTGATTAAATTGAACTAAAGCGAGACATGGAAAAGGTGTTGAATGGGAGTCCCTGGAATATTGACAATAGGCTCCTCCTGATGAGGGAGATCAAGGAGGGTGACCAACCTTCAGAGATGAAGATAGAGGAATTCCCAATGTGGGTGCGTTTCTAAAAGATTCCACTAGGGTATAGATTGATGAAGCATTCCATAAGATCACAGGCAAGTAGGTGAAGTTGTGGAGATTTAGCCAGAGAGGAATGATTGGGCATGAGCTAGAAGGGAAAAGATTACTCTGAATATAAAAAGCCTCTAAAGATGATTCAAAGAATGAAAGATAAGGAAGGTATAATCGTGAATGTGGAACTAAGGTATGAGTTACCCCACTTCTGTTTCTTGTGTAGCTATTTGGGACACACTACCATAGACTGCAACAATGAAGATGAAGAACGTCAGAGAAATGAGGCACTTGGGTGAGGGCGTCACCCAGAAGGGCTCCAAAAATTGAAGAAAACTCAATGTCGTATGAGATCTCAAGAAGGGTGTTGTTCAAAATAGGAGAAAATAGTGTAGGAGGTAAGATAACAAGTACATACACACATGGTAGTGGGGGGAAGAAAGACAAGTTGAAAGATGACAATGTGGAGCATGTGACCAAAATCACGAGTTTAAGAGGAGGTAAGGACACCAGAGAAAATAATCCTACTAACAAGGAGGTGGTGGAGGGTCCAAAATGAAATAAAGGCAAGGTAACCACTGAGAAGAGGACTGAACATATCCTATCTAGTAAAAATAGTTATCACACTGAAGATGCTCATGAAAATGCCACACAAAAAGAGAGACAACGAAAACAAGGAACCAACAATAGTGAAGAGACCTTGATGACAGACCATACATGCAATATACAAATGGTGGTAGTAGAGGAACCACAAAATCTAAGAGGATATGCAACCTCTAAAGAAAGAAGTAGAGAAGGGGGAAGTTAGAAAACCAAAATAGAGGTTGGAAATAGTCTTATATCTTACAACCTAAGCCAAGCAGAAAAAGCTACAGAAAGCTAGACAAAGTGGGACCACAGAATGTAGAAGTCGAACACACAATGGTAAAGAAAAGAGAAGCCGAAGTGGGCACAACAAGCAAAGGGGGGTTTTTAAAGGAAAGAGAAAGCAAACAAAGAAGAGGAGCACATAACGACATGGTGTGGGAAACCTATTCCCTAGTAGGGTGACTGGTGTGAACTAGCACTATGAAAAACAAGGAAAACATTGATATGGAACTGTCAAGGGGCGGGAAACCTTGGCACCATTAGAACCCTCTAAAAATACTGTTGGAGGGAGCACCCATAGATATTTTTCATTATGGAAACTTAAATCATTAGTGTAGGCCTTGAGAAGATGAAGAGAAACTACAATTTAGGTATGGTTTGTGTTTTAGTAGCATCAAGATATCTGGGGGGATGGGTATTTGGTGGCATGACTTGGACGTTACCTTTTATCCTACTCCCACCACCATGTTCTGGTGGAGGTCAGGGAAGAAGGCACAATGTGGTTTTTTGTTGGAATTCACTGTTGGTCATATAAAAATAAAAAATGGAGGACATGGGAGCTTATGAAGAAGTTAAAGAGAGAGAATGGTGCTCACCACATTCTCTATATGGTGGACTTTAATGAGATCCTCAACAATTGTGAGAAGGAAGGGGGATCACCGAACAACATCAAATATATAGAGGAGTTCAAAGACACCATTGACAAGTTCTCTCTTATTGACCTCAGTTCCATAGGGTATCAATATACTTGGATGAAGGGGATAAGTTTAGAGATTGTGATTAAAGAAAGACTAGACCATGCACTAGGGGTATGAAGATTGGTGTCTCCTCTACCCTAATACATGGGTCAAACACCTCTCCTATTCAAAGAAAATAACTCACCACTTATTATGAACACCAAGAATCAAGTAAACCAAGTAAGACAGACCAAAGATTTCTGATTTGAGGTCTTTTGGTTGGAGGAGGCAAAGTGTAGGGGAGTTATTTGAAATGCATGATCTCAGAGGATAGATGGGAACATCATAAAGAAGTTAGACAAGTGCTCAACAAATCTGAGTGAATGGGACAAAACTAAGCTTGGAGACATCCAAAAGAGGCTAAAAAAGGAGGATGAGCTGATGAAGACAAAAAGAAATCCAGTGACAGATAACAACATTGAAAGATGGAAGAAAGTCAGTGAGAAGTAGAGGAGATGCAGACCCTGAGTGAGATCGATTGGTTTATGAGAACTAAATCCAATGAAATGAGATATGGTGACCACAACACTTCTTATTTCCATGAAAAGGCTTCTCAGAGGAAGAAAAAGAATGCCATTACAAAACTTAAAGATGACCAGAGCAAGTACAAATTTGAAGAAAGAGAGATATCCAATGTTGTAATAAAACATTATACTAACATGTTTACCTATCATCTTTGTTGTTTGATGATGTGATCACAATAGGTCTTAAATGTAGGATCAGTGACATCATGAACTATCATCTCTAAAAGGAACCAAACAAAGAAGATATCTAATTGGATCTCCAACAAATGCACCCACCAAAAGCCCAGAGACCCAATGGTTACCATTCATGTTTATATCAGGCTTTCTAGGACATCCTAGGGGAGGGTGTTACCTCTTTCATCTAGGGTTGGTTGAAGGAAGAGAAGAATCTTGATAACATAAATAGGACAAACATGGTTCTGCTGCTTAAGTGCTGGAATCTAGAGGAAATGAAATATTTTTGCCCCATTAGCTTGTGCAATATGATACATAAGATTGTATCAAAGATGATGGCCAAAAGATTTAAGATCTACCTATAGGAGATAGTCTCAGTGAACCAAAGTGCATTTATGTTGGTTCGACTCATTATGGATGATCCACTTATATCTTTTGAAACCTTCCATGCGATGAAGAGGAAAACCAAAGGCAAGAAAGGTTCAATGGCTATCAAACTAGACATGAGTAAATCTTATAGTAGGCTAGAATGAGAGTTCATCGACAAAGATTTACCCCAAATAGGTTTTGCGGAGCTATGGTTCATAAAATTAGGGGAATGTTATAAATCAAGATCCTTCTCCGCCATTGTGAATGGTCCTAGATAGGGTTTCCTTCAGCCACATAGATACATTAGGCAGGGGATATGATCTCCCCTTACTTATTCATCCTATGTGTGAATGGGGGAAGAATCTATCTATGGTGTCAAGGCTTGAAGGTTTTACCCCAAGTTTCCCATCTCTTCTTTATAGACAATAACATCCTTTTTATAGATCTATAATGCAAGAATCTACCAAGATACATGAGATTATCAACTGCTATGAGAGTTCTTTAGGGAAAAAAGTTAGTAATGCTAAGTCTGAAGTAGTGTTTAGAAAAAATGTGACATTAGAATCCAACACTCCTATCCTAAAAAGGTTGTAGATGAGGAAGGTGGACAAGCATGATAGGTACCTCAACCTCCCTATGGTGATCGGGGAATCAAAGAAACCAATGTTCAATGAACTGGAAGATAGAGTATAGAACAAAGTCAAAGGATGGAAGGAGAAATATATGATTCATGCATGTAAAGAGGTTCTCATAAAATTGGGCATTGAATCTATTCTGAACTATATGATGAGAATTCTCAGGGTACCGAAAGGAGTCATTGTGGATATCAACAAGCTGATGTTAAATTGTTGGTGGGATAACTATGGAAATCAAAGGAAAATCTGTTGGTGATCTTGGGAAAAAATGTGGATATATATATTCTAAGTCAGATAGATTTGATAGTCTTCAACACGGACCTATTGGCCAAGCAGATCTACCACTACATACCAAACCATCTTCACTGGTTAATAAGGTCCTTTGTCAAAAATATTACAAGAATGATGAGGTTCTGAAAGTGTACAAAGGCTACAATCCAAGCTACTCTTGGAGAATCATGTAGGGTTCCAAGTCACTACTTCTAGAGGGGATCAAATGGTTAGTGAGTAGGGGTGAGCATCAGTCCAGAACCGGACCAGACTAGGGACTGAATTTCAACAAATTTATGGACCGTAGACCGGGCCATTTTGAAGTTGGACCGGACCGAGACCGAACCATTTTAATGTTGGACCGGACGGGGACCATACCAAATGAACCACGATCAAATTTTATTATATTTCACAACTTATTTAATAATAAAAATAGATAATCTTAATTTCTATAACAATTATATAATATAAATATCAATCATTTACACTAATAATATTTATATGTGTTATGTGTTTGTACTTGTGACATAATATACATTCACATATCAATGTATATTATGTATAAACTGGTATACAGTCTGAACCACAGTCTGAGTGGACTGGACCGGACTGAACCACATACCAAACTTCTAGAATTTCCAGACTATAAACCTAACCAAACTCAGAGTGGTCAAAGAGTGGACCAGATAAAATGAACAGTATGGTTTGGTTTTGCGGTTTGGATCATCATTTGCTCACCCCTATCAGTGAGTGAAGGAAGCAAGATCAATATATGGTCATACCAAAGGCTTTGAAATTCTAAAGGTTTCTACACAAGGAAGGAGGAGTCACAGGGGCATGAAGACTCAATGGAGAGGAAAGTCAATGATTCATTGTAGGGCCTCTGACCTAGCTTAATGCTAAATTGTGCTTACTTTTGTATAATGAGATACTTAACTTTAATTTCATCTTATGGAATGCTTTAATATCACGTGATAGGCCTTTGGTTTCAATTTTATTGAGGTTTGAACCCTCTTTTCTATATAGGTGTTTGTTTTGGACTCGTTTGCAATTTACCCATAATTGAGGGGTAACATGCAAAATGCCACAAGAAGAGAGTGTTGATTGTACCTTGGCACTATTAGAGAGAAGACGGTGACATGAGGCACCTTGTTTGATTGATGTTTGATGATGGACTACTTCATGGTGTTCTAGGGTTTCTAGGGTTACCATGTGTAAGTGGTAACTAAGATAAGGTTTGGGTGTAGCAATTGTGCCCCTACCTAGCTTAATGCTAAATTGTGCTTACTTGGCACAATGGGATACTTAAAATTTAATTTAATATTCTGGAATTCTTTAATATCATGTGACAGGCCTTTGGTTTCAATTTGGTTCAATTTGGTTGATGTTTGAACCATCTTTGCTATATAAGTGTTTGTTTTGGACTAGTTTGCAATTTGCCCATAATTGTGGGTTAACATGCAAAATGTCACATGAAGAGAGTGCTCCTTGTAACTTGGAACCATTAGAGAGAGTATGGTGACATGGGGTGCCTTATTTGATTGATGTTTGATGATGGACCACTTCATGGTGTTCTAGGGTTTCTAGGGTTACCATGTGTAAGTGGTGACTAAGCCAAGGTTTGGGTGTAGCAGTCGTGCCCCTAACCTAGATTAATACTAAATTGTGCTTATTTTATATAATGAGATACTTAAACTTTAATTTAATCTTTTGGAATGCTTTAATATCATGTGACATGCCTTTGGTTTCAATTTGGTTCAATTTAATTGAGGTTTGAACCATCTTTGCTATATAAGTGTTTGTTTTGGACTAGTTTGCAATTTACCTATAATTTAGGGTTAACATGCAAAATGTCACATGAAGAGAGTGCTCCTTGTACGTTGTCACCATGTGAGAGAAGATGGTGACTACTTTGCAATTTACCCATAATGGAGGCCGTTACACTTTCTGGATAAATACAAAATTTTTGTATATTTGAATGTGGAAGAGGATAAGACCATGGGGTTGAAGGACAAGTGTCCTTGGGTGATCTATAATGGTGACACATCACAAAACACTTTCTCTCTCTCCCTTGGGGTATATATCCCTTTCTCTTCATGTGTGAGAGACTTGTCAACTTCCTCTTCTTCCTCCCTTGAACGTGAACCGACCTTGGAGCTTCAGGAGCAAGGAGGAGAAAATCTTGAAGCTAGGGTGGCCGATCCATCTTTCATGTGGTGGACTTGATGCTAGATCATATTCTTGGTGGTTGTTTCTTAGAGAATATCTTCTCTTGGTAAGTGATTCGAACCTTGGATCTGGTTTCCCCTTCCTTCTTCACCTTATTCTTCCTCCATCTCGACCATGAGGGATGTGCATGGTCCATGGTGAATTCTTTTAGAAATTTCTTCTTTTGTTTGGTTGAAAATCATGATGTAACCTAGGGTTTGTTCATCTTCTATCTTAGTTTGAAGTTAGGGTTTGGGTTTTTTTTTTCATAGAATTTTCCTTAACCATGGTGTTCCTCTCTTTTCGAAGGAGATCCGGTGGTCAAAGGTTTGGATCTAGCTGGGGCTTCTTTTTCTTCTTTGGAGCTTAAGATCAAGGAGGCTTGGATCATCAACTATAGGTGGGTTATATAACTCCTTCCTCCTCTATTATTTTCAATCTAAAAATGATTAGATGTTGTTCGTATGTTGCTATTCTAGATCTTAAAAATCTATTCTTTTACTGATGAAAGTGATAATAGTTATGTTTGATCTATATTGTATCTCGAAGATGATGTATAGTTCTTGTAAACCCTAAAATCCTTGTACCCGTTTTGAGAAATAGATGGTGATCTTATTTCTTTGATTCATAGAACCATGTTAGATCTATTTGGTGTGTTCATACTTGTATAACAGTGAGTTTTGAACCTGCTTAGATGTTTAGAAATCTCGTTTTCCTTCTCCTAATCATAACTCCAATGGTAATCTTGTTTAATCATAATTTAGGGTTTGAAGAACACCCTTGAATAGGTTATTTTGATCTTGGATGATATTTGATGTTCCTTATTTTTTTCGCAGGTATTACGACCTATTTGGTTGCAGGATAGACACCACATAGGTCGCAACATCAGGTTGCATGAGGTCACAACACCTAAGATGATGTGTGGTTGTGACCATGCATGCTAAGGGGTCGATACATTTAGGGTTTTGAAGGTAGAGACCATATAAAAATGTTACGGAGATACCTTTTATGTTTAGGATCAAAACACATGTGAAGATGATGGTTTAGACCATGAACCTTGTTACGGCCGATACACTATATGTGGTTGAGGTCAAAATACTATCCCTTTGTGGGTTGAGACCAGGAATGGTTAAGGTTGATATAGCTTGAAGTTACAAGGTCGAAACACTTTGGTTTGGAGGTCGAGACACTCATGTCTCATGAAGCTTAGACACCTAGGTTGCTACACCATAAGGTGTTAGGGTCAAAACATAGTGTTGCGGCTGTGACACTTTGAGTGTGTCTAGGTCGTAACACATGTATGGATGAGGGTCGATACATCTATACTCATATATGTGTATATGGTCGATACATAGCATGATGATCTATATGAGATAATGTGACTATAAATGGTTAATCATTAACCTTGATGATTGACTCTAGAACTCTCCAATAATGTGAGAGATGATGGAATCAAGGTTTAGAGGGTGAATGGTGATATGAAGCCCTAATTGATTACATATAAACCCTACTCCTAATCTATTGCTCATATGATGTATGTGGCTTCCTTACTTGGAGATTATTGTTATATAATAGAGTGTTCTCTCACATGTGTATGAAGCCCTAACCTTACAGGCAAAATGAATATGCATAACTAATAGAATGATATGGTGAACCTTGTACAATACATGGTGGCGATTATAAGCATACATCATTGTTGAGCTATATTTTGATATTATTTGCACAAGCTTTATGTAATGTGAATCTTATGACCTGCCGAGTGCCTTAAGCACAGTTTGCGGTGAAATCCTCTAGAGATAGGATTGAGGGGTTGATACCGAATAGTGACGTGACACTTGTTTCATGAATGGTCAAGACACCTATGTGATGGATGGTCGACTTGTTGGATCAAGGGCTCTAGGGGGTGAATAGAGATTCACAAATATCACAAGATGAATTAGACCACCAAATTATATTAAGTGCAAAAACTTAAACATACAGCCAATTTGAAGTCCTAACTAGCATGCATAGCAAGGGTGAGAGACAAAGAAGAACATACACTTGGACAAAGTGGTTTAGAGTGGTTCCACACTTCAAACTAGAAGTGAGTCAGTCCACTACCTAGAGGTGGTTAGGCTCTAGGACTTTGCAATCTTGATGCTCTTATATTCATTCATAAGATTACAAGACAAAACCACATTCATCCAAGGACTCAATACCTCAAGCAAGGATCTTCAACCTTTCGAAGGAACTTACCCACTTAAACCATGGAGTCTTCAGCCTTCAACAAGGACTTACCCACTCCTTCTTCAAGTCTTTGGCCTTCAAGGAATTACCTATCCTTCTTGAACGTCCGCCTTGCCTATCTCCTTCACTTGGAGATTTGGAACACCATGCTTTTTTCAACCTTGAAGAACAACAACTCCTTCTCCTTCACTCAGAGAAGATCTTCAAACCTTTTCTTCAATAAGGAAAGGGGGTAGGAAGATGGAGGTGGAGATATTTACATGGATACAAGAGGTAGCTCTCTTACAACAGATCCTAACTCACTCATACTCATGGATTTGACTTGAAGGTAGAGAGAGAAAGGGGCTCAAAGGTGTGCAACACTCTCAACTAAGCAAGAACCAATCATATATGGAATGAGCAACCTTAGAATGAACTCCAAGTGGTCCTATTTATAACTGGGGGTGCCCCTTTGAGTTGGGGAACACTTAGGGTCGAATTATAGCCATTTTTGCCCAAGGCAACATATCTATTTTTGTCCAAATAAGTCACTAACGGTCACAATCACTTTTTCTACAATTTCCGTATAGTGCATTTAGTCGAGATTCAATAAAGGTAACTCGACCGATTGGGTAAAAGACAAACCCAAATTTCAAACCATCGATCGAGTTTGTCCAGAGGAAACTTGACCTACCAATGAACGTTGTGTTTGGCCAGTAACCCGATCGGTCGAGTTCTGTGATTGCACAACTCGACCGATGCACTCTTGAGAGAATTGATCCAGTGGATCATTTGAGATTGTAACTCGACCGATTAGCTGCCTATGATCAATTTTCTAAAGTGCATCAAAAGTGATTAAAACTTGGTGCAAAGTGTCCCAATCAATTTTCTCATCTTAGTTACAAGTCATATCATCAATACAAGTGATTACAAAAATCTTCTAAGGTCATTTACATGGATTTCCTAAATTACACACTTGTATAGCTTTTGACTTGAACTATAGTAAGTTAGGGCTTGAGTAATTTGATCCTTTTCATGTACCTAACACCTAAAATCAATCTTGAATACACATATTAGATACATATGAATGGAATGGTTAAGTCATTATCAAAATATGAACAATGTATAACCTCTAGGTCAACATTCTCCCCCTTTTTGACAATGACAAACCATTCCTCAAACATATTGAAAAGGATATAGAAATCATACATTTGCCTTGTGAATTAGGGGGATTCAAGATGTGAACAATGTGAATTGCTCCCCCTCAATCTATGCTTACTTTAACCTGCATAGTTAGTCTATCTACACAAAGTAATTGTAGCATACATGTACTATATGGTCCTTTGCAAGTCACATGATACAACATTAAATGAACAAGAAAAGGATCTCATAAGCAATACATAGCAGTATGACAAAGAATAGCAATATGATTGAGTTTCAAGACATTGAAGTTCTCTCCCCCTTTTGACATTATAAAAAAGTAGGGGGGGTAGAAGAGCATAAAATCAGGTCTTCTCCAAACACAATCAAGAAGATAATCATACAAGCAATCTCACATCATATGTCAACCAGAGATGAAAGAAACACACAATCTCAGTCATAATCAAAATATGGTGAATTAAGGCACCAACTCAGAATATATAACAGAGGAAAGAGCAAGAGTGCACATAACATAGATTACAACTCAGAAGCATGTTCACATGAAAGTAGCTACAAGCAAGAAGCGATGAAAAATTGAAGATAAAATAGTACATCTCAGATAATGTGCCCAGATGTTTCTAATACAAAAAAAATCCTAGAAAGATGTATATGATCAGCAAAATAGACTAAAAATTAAGAAACAACTAGACATCTAGACTATTTATATCCACAACATCATCATCATCATTAGCTCCAGACTCATAGTCCTCGTATCCATCTGAAGGTACAACAATAGTAGTGGATTCATCACCAGAATCACCACTACACCCATCACCATCATCAGAAGCATCCTCACCATCACCATCATCGTCATCAGCAGTAGCCTCAACATCATCAACCTGGTCAGGCATCACCTCGTCTGTAGAAGGACCAAAACCACGACCGGGACAACAAGCATTCTGCTCATCCCAAGTCATACCAAGAGCATAGAGCTCATTGGCCTAAGGAAAGGATGGAGCAGAATCGCCAAGACTGGCAAGCAGGGTGTCCATGGGGCCAGCAGGCAACGACAGGTAGGAGGGAGCAGGACCACCAGCAACAAAGGGTGGAGGAGCAGCCGGGGAAGGCTCGGGGGTAGGGTAGTAATGATGATATGCATAAGAAGCATAATCACTACTGAGGAAAGGCTGGTAGGTGGGGTAGGGGTGTGTAAAAGATATTTTCATGTTTGACATGATTGAACATAGATCTTGATGCAGGTGCTCAACCTATTGGTTGTATGCTTATTGGTGCATCATGTAGCCCATAAGGGTTTCATTGGATACACAAAACGAAACACGGCTAGGTCAAGGTGGCTGAGGAGGTGGAGCTCAGGCAGAGGAGGCAGGGGCTATAGAGGTAGAGGTCGAGGGTGAAGCATTAGGAGTGGTGGAGGCAAAAATAGGCACGAACTTCTGAATTGTGGTTTCATTGATACATACACCCTTCTTGGATATCTTGTAATGGAAGTAAGAAAAGAGTGATTTCTCAGTAGCGAACTAAAACAAACCACAAATCAGGGATGGATAGGGTGGATGCGTGCCTCGAGTGTTCTTACCAAAATCAAAATAGGTCATATGGTGTAGAATGTATCTTGACCATTTGACTCTGATATTCTCAATGATGCAGTACATTATAACTGCAGTGTTCTCTGCAATAACTGTTTGATTTTTCTTTGGATGGATGTTGCAGTTGATCACTAGGGCTAAGATACGCTTCCTGAGATTGATGGAGGAGGAGGGTAGGTGCTCTTCTTCTTGTATGGAATGTTGGGTTTCTTGAGATAGTGATGGATGTCAGGAAGAGTGATATCATTCTGCTTACAGAAACCCTCAAGATCTAAGAGGTCGAAGTACTCACCATAATCCTTGCGCCAAGTGTCATTTTCATTATCTAAAAAAAAAGACATTTAAAATATCCTTGGAGATTTGAAAATGCTTCCCGGTGATCATTGAAGTCAGGATCACTTGAGTATCTGGTGGGGGTACAAGGGTGTCGTAATTCCAACACAAGTTAGTGTAGAGTTCATGAACTACTTTTATTCTTGTCATTGAATTATAAAAACAGTCACGTTCGAAAGCTAGGGTAGAGAGGTGATGGACGACTAACAACTTAGCTAATTGGTCTATAACTGCTTGACGCCTAGGGCTAGGCTCAAACAAAGCTCTAAAAGGGAAAGGACTCCTAGGAAGAAGGTCCTTATACCTATTTACAACTTCCATTGAGACAAATGAGGTGTCATCAAAAGGAATCAAGCGGGAAGATGAAGAAGACGATGGAGCATTTCTAGCGGTGGGTCTCTTTCTCCAATGGGAAGCCATGGAGGTGAAAAGGAGGAGAGGAGATCAAACGCACCAAGGAAGCCACAAAAACCATCCAAACACCAACAAAGAGAAAAAGGGGAGGTCTAGGGCTCCTATCTAGGTCGGGAAAGGGCTAGGATAGGGAAGGTAAGGGTTTGGGTAGATAGCATAGGGCTAGAAGAAGGGAAATTGGCCGACTATTCTCTAGTTGAGAGGGAGAATAGTCAGCCGAACCCAACTTAAGTTGGCTTCAACCCGCTGATCGGTCAATTCTAAGAGTCAGAAACTTGACCGATTGGTCCATTTTAGAATAGCTCTCAGCAACAGATCGATCGAGTTTGTCTTGGGGGAAACTCGACCGGTGGTCAACCTGACCTAAAACCATCAAACATAATTTCTAGCCATATGAGTGCTAATTAAATTCATTTTTTGAGTCTATTATGTATATTGAACATACTTAGGCACATATCACTCATCATTGGGTACTATTTTGTGATAAAAACCCAAAATTCAAGAAATGCCCAAAAAGAAGTGAAACTAAGCATGTTAACAAGAAAAATTTGCAATTTTAGGCAAGCAAGGTGAGTAAAGCATGAGCAAGACATATAGGATACAAACAACTAGCTAGATAAAATGTCAATATCATCTGAAGCAATTATGAACAGTTTATATCTAATAAAATTAAATTGTTCTCTATCTAGAGGTTTAGTGAAAATGTCTGCCAACTAATTTTTCGTGTCGACATGTGTGATATAAATATCCTTTCTGGCAATGTGATCACAAAGGAAATGATGGTGAACCTCTATATGTTTAGCTCTACTATGCAATATAGGATTATAAGAAAGATTGATTGCACTAGTATTATCACAATAGATAGGAGAAGAATCAAAATGTATGTTAAAGTCTTGGAGCATTTGCTTCATCCATAGGACATGGGCACAACAACTCCCGAATGCAATGTACTCAACCTTGATAGTTGATAATGCCACGATGCTCTATTTCTTGGAAAACCAAGACACCAAGCATGGTCCTAGAAGGAAGCAAGTGCCACTTGTGCACTTTCTATCAACCAGGCAGCCCGCGTAATCAACATCACTATATGCTATAAGAGTAAAGTCCCTTGACTTAGGGTACCATAGAACAAAGTTTTGAGTTTTGGCTAAGAACCTCAAAATCCTCTTAACAACAATAAGATGTGATTTCTTATGACTTGATTGAAAGCGAGAAAACAAGGCAACACTAAACATAATATCAGGTCTAGAGGTAGTTAAATAAAGTAAACTTCCAATCATACCTCTATAGAGATTCTCATCTACCTTCTCACCTTCTTCATCTATATCAAGTTTGGTAGTGTTGGACATGGGTGTGTCCATAGGCTTCACGTTCTCCATTCCAAAGCGTTTGAGTAGTTCATTTGTGTACTTGCCTTGGTTGATGAAGTTTCCATCTTTGGTTTGATTGATTTGGAAGCCAAAGAAGAAAGTAAGCTCACCCATCATGCTCATCTTGAACTCACTCTTCCTGTTGATTGTAGCCTTATTCCACTAACCTTGCTTTGTTCCTTACCACCCTGCCATTTTCATCAAGCTTGTTGTGGTAGACCCACTTGGTACCAATGATTTTTCTATCACTTGGTCTTGGCACTAGAGTCCACACACGATTATTCTTGAATTGCTCTAGTTCCTCCTACATGGCTAGGATCCACTCATCATCTCCAAGAGCTTCCTTGATGTTCTTTGGCTCCAGCTATGAGATGAAGGCATTGTCTGCTTGTTCTTTGTTGTAGGTAGCTCATGTCTTCACTCTCTCAAATGGGTTTCTAATGATTAGCTCTTTGGGATGATTCTTTGTGAAGTGAGGAGTGGGATCCTTCTTCTCTTCATCTTCTGCTTCAACCACCTACTTACCTTTTTTGTCGATGTTGAGATCTTTCAAGATAGGAATTAAGTCATCTGCAACATCATTATAAACAATATTCTTGCCAACAACATGGTTAGTTTCAATAAACTTGACATTCATAGATTCTTCAATTTTAGATAGTTCAATATTGAAAACTCTATAAGCCCTCCTTGTAGTGCTATATCCTAGGAAGAAAGCCTTGTATGATTTTGGATAAAACTTGTCGAGAGAATCCTTTGTGTATAAAACAAAACAAGGACATCCGAAAACATGAAAGAAATTGATGGATGGCTTTCTACCACGCCATAACTCATAGGGGGTTTTCTTCAAAGAAGGATGCGTAAAAACTCAGTTATGCACAAAGCAAGAGGTGCTAACAGCCTCAACCCAAAACTTCTTAGGAATATCATATTCTAGAAGTATGATCCTAGCCATCTCCTATAGCAACCTATTCTTTCTCTCTACTATCCCATTTTGTTGAGGTGTACGAGGAGAAGAGAAATTGTGCGAGTAACCAGATTTTTCACAAAAATGCTCAAAAAGATCATTTTCAAACTCTCCCCCATGGTCGCTACGTATAGAAACAATCCGATAATAAGCTTCATTTTCAACTCATTTACAAAAGATCGAGAAAACATCAAGAGTATCACTTTTCAAAATGAGAAAGAATGTCCAAGTATAGATAGAGAAATCATCGACAATCACATGACAATACTTGGAACCACAAATCATTTGATTTCTCATAGGTACAAATAGATCAATATGAAGAAGATCAAGAGCTCTTTTGATACTAAGAACTCCTTTGGATTTAAAGGAGGACTTGGTTTGCTTGTCTTGTGTACAAGGTTGGCATTCCTCATCCTTTTCAAAATCCAATTTGGGAAGTCCCTGAACCAATTCCTTTTTTCTCAATTTCTTCATTTGATGCATATTCACATGACCCAAATGGTGATGCCAAAGAGAAATATCATTTTATCCACAACCAAGCATCTATCAAGTACGAGCTTTAGAGCATCAGGCACCATAACATAAAGATTACTATTTCTAGTTCCCTTATATATGACATTGTAAGTGAGTGAATCTAGAAGCAAACATTCTAAAGAAGTAAATAGAACAAGGTATCCATTATCACAAAGTTGGCTTACACTTATCAAATTGTGATGTAGGCTATCAACAAGCAAATTTTTTTTGATACTAAGCTCATTTCCTACATCACCCTCACCTATTACCTTACCCTTTTTGTTGTCCCTGAAGGTCACCGATCCTCCTATCTTTTTCATGAATTTGTTTAAATGGCTAATTTCACCTGTCATATGCTTTAAGCAGCCACTATTAACAATCCATCTTCTTTTGACCTGCATGAAAGAAGGATGTCAGTACCCAACTCAAACTTTGGGATCCATGGTTAGCTTGGGAACCCATTTCATCTTTGGGTTGGTCCCCTTTGGCTTGTAAGGACAATTAGTAGAGTAATGATCATCACATTTACAATAAGCACATACCATTGGGTTCTTAGAGCCAGAAGTCTCTCCATGAAAGAAAGGAGGTTCCACACTCTTCTTCTTACACTTACTCTTATTCTTGTTCTTACCCTTAGGAGCAGTCCCATCATATCCTAAACCACTAGTACCAATTTGTTTGGTAGAGTGTTCTAGGACAGCATTAAGGGATTTCTTTCCCATAAGAAACTTTTGCAAAGAAGCTCTTAATTTAGCATTATCACCACTTAGACTAATGACAGTAGAAGATAAGCTAGCAAGATCATCTCTAGCATGCAACAAATTAGCCTCTAAATAGAGGGCTTTAGTATGAAAAGAATCATGTTCTAGAGCAGTGCTAGCTAACTCATTACTTTGCAAAATAGGTCTAGAGAATAGATAAAAAGAATTTCCTTTTGATAAGCATGAGTTTCTTGCTTCCTTGCTTCATCAATGAGATTAAGTTCTACATTTTCAATTTTAAGAACATCTATCTCATCTTGGCATTTTTTGTTTTCTTCCTTAAGAGTAGCAATGGTCTTAAGGTAGATACCATTCTCGACTTCAACTCCATTATATTGGAGCTCAAGATCAAGAAATTTCCCTTACAAGGTATCAATACTATCAAGGTGCAGCCTTTCATTTTGATCAAGAATCTCAATCTTAGTATAAATATCATCTATTATCTTTCCTAACCTTTTCTTTTTAGATTTGCATTTAGTAAAAGATGACCGACAAGCATTAAGCATATCAATAAGAGTTTCTTTAGACATCTCATGCAAAAGTGACTTCACTTACCTCACTTACCTCACCTACATTATCACTTGTAGAGGCTGTGAGAGCAAGGTGGCATTCTCCATCTTCAGAGCTAGAAGAACTTGAGGAAGAATCCTCCCAAGCTGCATGAGCTACATCTTTGCTTCTTCTTTCTTTCTTCTCCTTTCTCTTGTATTTGCCTTCTTTCTTGTACTCCTTGTCCTTCTTGTGGCTGCTCTTATGGTGACTCTTCTTGGCCTTGGGGAAGTCACCTTTGTAATGGGCTTTTTGGCCACATTCATAGCATCTAGGAGTTGATGAAGAAGACTTCCCCTTGAAGTGTTTGCCCTTGGAGTAGTTAGCTTCATGATCATTTGGGCCTTCATCTTCACTTGAGGAAAGAGTAGGAGACTTGAGTGCAAGTTGTTTCTGTCGAACCATCTCTTCAATTTGAGCTTTGAAGGCTGTGTCCTTGATCTTCTTGGACTCCTTCTCTTCTCTCTTTTCTTCTTCTTCTTACTTATCAAGCCTTGGCTCATGAGCTTGAAGGTTGCCAACCAGCCCCTCGGTTGACAATTCACTAAGCTTGTACACTTCTTCAATGGATGTCACCTTGGGCTCCCATCTCTTTGGAAGAGATCTTAAGACCTTGGATTTGATTGTGCCTTTATCCATCACACTACCAAGGGATGTCAATCCATTGATGATCACATTAAGCCTTGTGTACATGTCCGCCACTCTTTCATTCTTACCCATCTTGAAGTTCTCAAGTAGACCACCAAGCATGTAGATCTTGGCTTCCTTCACTTGCTCCATTCCTTCATAGGTGACACATAGCTTGTTCCAAATTTCATGTGCGGTGTCATAAGAGGAGATCCAGTTGAACTCAGATGGGGTGAGGGTTGCATAGATGATGCTCATGGCTTTGGCATTGAGCTAAGCATGCTTCATTTGAGTTTCCATCAATGTGGAGATTTCCCCCTTTGGATCTTCATACTTTAGATGAACCACCTTCCACATCTCATAGCTTACTCCTTGGAGATAGAACTACATTCTTCTCTTCCAATAGAAGAAGTTGGTGCCGTCGAAGATCGGAGATCGCATGGAGAAGCTTTCCTCCAAGTTGAGAAATCCAAGTGCTAAATCGCCCATCTTCTCCTACTTGTGGAAGTAGCTTGGACAAAACCTACTTTGATACCACTTGTTGGATTAAGGGCTCTAGAGGGGGGGGTGAATAGAGCTTCACAAATCTCACAAGATGAATTATACCACCAAATTATATTAAGTACAAAAACTTAAACATACAACCAATTTGAAGTCCTAACTAGCACGCATAGAAAGGGTGAGAGACAAGGAAGAACATACACTTGAACAAAGTGGTTTAGAGTGGTTCCACACTTCAAACTAGAAGTGAGTCAGTACACTACCTAGAGGTGTTTAGGCTCTAGGACTTTGCAATCTTGATGCTCTTATATTCATTCATAATATTACAAGACAAAACCACATTCATCTAAGGACTTAATACCTCAAGAAAGGATCCTCAACCTACCGAAGGAACTTACCCACTTGAACCATGGAGTCTTCAGCCTTCAACAAGGACTTACCCACTCCTTCTTCAAGTCTTTGTCCTTCAAGGAATTACCTATCCTTTTTGAACGTCTGCCTTGCCTATCTCCTTCACTTGGAGATCTGGAACACCATGCTTTCTTCAACCTTAAAGAACATCAACTCCTTCTCCCTCACTCGGAGAATATCTTCAAACTTTTTCTTCAATAAGGAAAGGGGATAGGAAGATGGAGGTGGAGAGATTTACATGGATACAAGAGGTAGCTCTCTTACAATAGATCCTAACTCACTCATACTCATAGATTTGACTTGAAGGTAGAGAGAGAAAGGGGATCAAAGGTGTGCAACACTCTCAACTAAGAAAGAACCAAGCATATATGGAATGAGCAACCTTAGAACGAACTCAAAGTGGTCCTATTTATATCTAGGGTGACCCTTTGAGTTGGGGAACACTTAGGGTCGAATTATAGCCATTTTTTCCCAAGAAAATAGATCTATTTTCGTCCAAATAAGTCACCAACGGTCACAATCACTTTTTCTGCAATTTCTGTACAGTGCATTCGGTCGAGATTCAATAAAGGTAACTCGACCGATTGGGTAAAAGACAAACCCAAATTTCAAACCATTAATTAGTTGAGTTTGTCCTGAGGAAACTCGATCGACCAATGAAAGTTGTGTTTGGTCAGTAACCCGATCGGTCGAGTTCTGTGATTGCACAACTCGACCGATGCACTCTTTAGAGAATTGATCCAGTGGATCGGTCGAGATTGTAACTTGACCGATTAGCTTGCTGTGATCAATTTTCTAAAGTGCATAAAAATGATTAAAACTTGGTGCAAAGTGTCCCAATAAATTTATCATCTTAGTTATAAGTTATATCATCAATACAAGTGATTACAAAATCTTCTAAGGTCATTTACATGGATTTCCTAAATTACACACTTGTATAGCTTTTGATTTGAACTGTAGTAAATTAGGGCTTGAGTAATTTGATCCTTTGCATGTACCTAACACCTGAAATCAATCTTGAATACACATATTAGATACATATGAATGGAATGGTTAAGTCATTACCAAAATATGGACAATGTATAACCTCTAGGTCAACAGAGATACCTATGTGTTGGATGGTCGAGACACATACATGAACATATAGTTAACATATGTGCATGAGTGAGTAAGTAATCATCCATGTACAGTGTTGTGGGAATGATTGTATGGTTAACCTTAATCCCTAATCATGATCCCTAACCCTAACATGCTCCAACAAAGTGGGAAGTGACTCAATTAGGTATTAGTTCTATAATTATGATGTAAACTCTATTTGTCTATTTGACTGAGCCATAACCCTAACTCTAGAGTATGCTATACTTATAAAATGTGCATGGATGAATAGTGTATGGTGATATTTTCTCTCTCTCCTACTTGCATGGTTCTAAATTATAGGGTGATTGAGTGTAATAGTTTGTGTATGCTATAAAGATGATTAAATCATAATAGATGAAGGCCATGAGCCTTGATGAGGTGTACTAGAATTGTAAATATGTGAATGTGCACACATAGATATAATCTATAGTTCTTAACCTTAATACACTCCAACTTGTAATGAAGCTAGAGATTGGTCAATAAATAATGTCATAAAACACTATGTGGTTAAGCTTGAACCTTAACCCTAATTGAAGGGATACATGATGAATTGTTTACATTTTCTTAAAGTGTTTACTATGATAAGAAAATCATGAGTATTCTCTCTCTATTCATAAAATGTTGATTTTGCAAGAAAGAAGATGATCATAGCTAATGATTTATATGGTGTATATGTGATGTGATACATGTGATGTTTATATGCCTGAAGAGGCATGATGTGATGGTTATCATAGCTAATGATTACTATAATACAAGTGATGCTTATATGCCTGATAAGGCAAGATGAGACAATAACGAGTTACAAGAATAATGTGATTGGTCTTATGACCTAGTGAAGGCTTAATGCCTAGTGTGAGGTTATATCCTCCGGTTATGTGATAAGGGGTTGATATCCCTAGTGATGTGATAATAGTGATCAACCCAATATGGCAGTGTTAATAAGTGATGGTGTTGATGACCTAGTTTAAGGTAGTGATACATTTTTGTCTTGAGATGATGTGACAAGTTCTCACTTTATACGTCTTATATCTTCTGAAGTTTCTTCATAGATATGCTTGCTAGATTGAATTAGGGTTTTGTATGTCCACTTGTATGATGGAGCCTTAATTCACTCTATTGGCATAACTAATGAGATGAAACCTTAGTCATGTAGTTTCCATGTACCATAGATCCATCTTCAACATCAATATTTATCTAGATGGTAAAACGAGTAACTCCTACGGGAAACTCAGAGCACATATTATTGAATACATGGGGTATCAGTGAAGGTATCTCCCTATATCCTTAAATTGTTGAAATAGTGATGTGATGTTTATTATAGGACAATCATGCGTGAGCCTATTCTTTAGCGTTGTGCCATGTACCAAGGCAGGTTAGTGTTTTATAGGACCATAGTTTTGACTATGAGTTGTTGTCTTTATAGGACTATAGCTACAGCTATAAGTTACTATATTTGTAGTTTGACTATATGTCAATGCGTTGCAGACTTGAGCTGATCGAGTACTAGTGGTGATGATCATGGAGTCCTGCTCTTCCATTGATCTTGTATGGTACTGATTTCAACTTAGCAGTGGTCAGTTGGGTTTGAGTGGTATGCCTCAAATCCTTAGGGCATAATAATTAAAGATGTAACACGACCTTATAGTGTTATTACATAGGGTCACATTCAAATAACATTTGATGACCCCCTTGTTGTGTTTCCTATACTGAGTATTATATAACAATTGTACATATTTTTCATGTTTATTCTTGTAGTGTAAGATGATCTACTGCTCAGTTGTAGATCCTTGATCTGCTTAAACAGTGATAACTACCTTCCTTATAGCATTTAACTAAATCTACTTATCTGTTAATAGTATATATTGATGTTTGGCTTATCAATGCTTATAATAGATGTTGGTGGAGAGTTATATCTCTCACTGGGACTTTGGTCTCACCCTATGGGATCCACATTCTTTTAGGTGGACCTACATGCTGAGATAGAGATCATATGGTTGAAATTGACAATACAAAGAGCTATAGCTAGTGTATCATGGATATGCAATCTATGTCTAGTCATAAAGTCCTATGTGTCGTCCCTGTACACTCAGGTCCTAAGGAGAGTTTTGTGAATGTTGTACATCGGTTTGAGTTTTTGGCTGTAAGCCATAGTGGTACAGACATAGTTTGTAGATGTGAGTAGATGATTATATGTAACAGGTTGTGTCTAAATAGCCAGTGAGCAATGGAGTGTAATACCTTTTGTTATGAATGAAATACAGTGGCAATAGTTTATGGCTCCAATTGTGTCTAGTTGAGCTTGAGATACTGGCATGTCAGTTTTAATTTACCCTATTTTGTGGTAATATTATCATTAGCGATAATTATGCACTTTGTTTTGACTAATCTTGCTTAGTGTGGTGATGGTCGTCACAATTTGTGGTGTTAGAGTTAGGTTTTCTGAGTCTACAACGACACTAGGATTAGGACTAGGATGATGTCTGAAATGAGAATATGAAATAAAATATGGTACATATTGCCCAACCTCAGTACTTAAGTGCCATGGCCAGGTATTCAAATGCTAAAGATAGGGAATATTGAACTATTAGATCAGTTTCTTTCTGATTACTCTGATCAAGTAATCATTTTGAGCATAACATGTAAGAATTCATGGTGCTAATAGCCCACCTTGCCCTAAAGAAGATGAGAACTATATCATAATATAACTAAACATTAAATGTTTGGTGATGAAGAGAGAAAGATATGCCATCATGAAACTTGAACCTGACCATAAGTAAGCTATGAGAGGTTCTTGAAGTTATAATTTCAAGAAGTTTATAAAGAAAGAGACAGATAATTCTGTGCTTTGTTTTGAATAATCTCACTTAGTGTGGCGATGGTCATCACAATTTGTGGTATCAAAGCTATAGGTTCGCCGAGTCTACAGGGACACTAGGACTAGGACTAGGATGATGTCTAAGATGAGAACATGAAATAAAATATGATGCATATAGCCCAACCTCAGTACTTAAGTTCCCTGACCAAGTATTCAAATGCTAAAGGAAAGGGAATATAAAACTCTTAGATGGATTTCTTTCTGATTACTCTGATCAAGTAATCATTTTGAAACAATCAAAAGAGCATAATAGGTAAGAATTCATGGTGATAATACCCCATCTTCCCCTAAAGAAGATGAGAACTATAACATTATATACCTAAAATTAAATGTTTGTAGATGAAGAGAAAAATATATGACATCATGAAACTTGAACCTGAGCATATGTAAGCCATGAGAGGTTCTTGAATTTATAGTTTCAAGAAGTTTATAAAGCAAGAGACAAATAATTTCGTGCTTTGTTTTGAGTAATCTCGCTTAGTGTGGCGATGGTCGTCACATTCATGGACACAACCAGTAAAGAATGGTGCTGGGATATCATCGATGAGTTCATCGCAAAATAGGATAAAGCAACCATCTTGAAGATTTTGATCAATGTCTAGGAAGATCCTGATTGGTATTGGTACCTAACTTAAGAGTGCATGTGAGCTCAAAATATTGGTTAGGTTTCAACGGTTCAGCACCCCAATGGCTGGGTCAACAATTCATCTCCTCATCTCAATTGAGTGATATATGAAAGTTTGATGCCCTTCCAAAAACAAATAACTTTCTGTTTAGGGCATGTTCAAATCTGCTACCGAACATGGAGAGAATGTTCTAAAGACACATATATGCCAATCGTACCTGCAACTTATGCAACCTTGCCACTGAAAGAACCTACCATGCTCTTTTTGAGTGCAGAAAAGCTAATTTAACATGGCAAAACCATCCATAATTTTAGCCTCTTCTATGTAACACTAGAACCTTATTTCTGGATTGTATATTCTGGGTCAAGAGTAGGACTTGTAATGATGAATTCTTGTGCTTCAACAACGTTTGCATTGTGGTGTTTGGTACCAAAAATGATCTCGTCTTTGACTCAACTAATGTGAAACCAATCATTAATGCATCCAAGATGCTGCAGTGGAACGAGATGCATGTTAATAGAAAGGGATATGGTCTACACCAACAGGTTCCAAAGAAGACTAGGTAGCATGTTAGCTGGTGTGCCCTTGTTTTCAATGTGCTTAAGCTAAATACTAATGCAACACTTCTATATGGACCTTTGATCAATTTGGGAGTTGTTACCAAAAATCATAGAGGAGATATAGTGGCAGTTAAATATAGGACTCTCATTGCCACCTGGTCTATTTTCACTATAGAGGTGATGGCTATTTGTCTTAGAGTGGAGCTAGCTGTGGAGATGAACATCTTGGTTATTAATGTAGAATCTGATGCAGTCTCTATTGTACAAAACATGAATAGTAGAAGGGTGGGGAGAGGTCCAGTAATGGAGGTTTTGGAACACATTAAGAGGCTAAAAAACAAATTTGCATGTATTTCTTTCATCCATATGGGCAAGGATGCAAATGGTTATGCTCATGCTTTAGCTAAGACGACCTAGGCATTGAGGGGGTATTACTATGTTGGATGACTTTCCGACACAATGCATGCAACCTATGTATAATGGGACCTTTACTTGAATATAAAGGTTTAAACATAAAAAATACATTTATATGATAGTTCGGTTCCACCAACATCTGTGTCAGTGGTACTGACATGATATGAAATGCCAATAGATAATTCTTGAAATCTCAGTGCTACCAAGATAGCTCTCGGAGCTACCGAGCATGGATTTGATGCTATTGAAGATAGAAGTTGGTGCTACCAAATCATAATCTAGAGAGAATTAGTAATTAGATTTAACTACTTTGGTGCCATCGACACACCAGTTAGTGGAACTGACTTTAGCACCCAAATCAAGTCAAAACTTACATAAAACAACTTGGTGCTATCAACACACTTATTGGTAGTACCAACACATTATGAGGGTTTTACGTTATCTGGAAAATTGGGGCCACTAACACCTAATTGATGGTACTGACTTTACGTGATCAATGCAGATTAAAAATCATGACAGATCCACTGATTGTGACTGAATGATGACCAAATCCCCACTTTTGATCTAAGGGGAGTCCGTCCAAAAATAATTATAACTTTCCTAACTCGTTGCAACAGAACATGAAGCCAGAAGAGGAGGATACACATGAGATATCCGTAGATCAAATGATGTAGGAATTTCTAGAGGGTAGATTTGTAACCTAGCATAACATTGTGGATCAAGGTGTTTACTAGATGGGACCATCGAGACAACTTCTCTAGGGTTTTTCATTAGTTTTCTAATGTCTAGCTCATTTTCTCCATATTCCTCTCTTTGGAAGATGAATGCAATCAAGCAGGGCTAAATCCTATATTTCTTAGGCCATGAGAATAGCCTAATATTGCTTTCTATCAAAATTTTATGAATTAATAATCAGTTTTCTTTATTCTAGATGTGAATCTATGATCTCTTATTGAATTGTTTGTGATTGATCACCACATCCATTATAACACACGACTAATTACTTCAGGATAGGGATTAGGGATTGTAAAGTTACATACTTACACAACTCATATTGCACCTTGGGAGAGGGTTTACAACTGTGAAAGAACAACCTAGAGTTATCGATAATGCACCTACCTGATTCCTCAACCACTAGGAGTGGGTTTTGTTTTAGTGTAGGTAGTGTATTATGATGTGGGAGTGGGTAATACTTTCTACATGTCTTTAGTTGAGGATTAAGGGTTAATAACTAATAATGAAATGAAGTTTGAATGCAATGAATATCATGGTGAAATTGAAATTCTAGAGAATCCATCCATTCGTGATCCCATCTACTTAATCTAAATTTATTTCCTTGCTCTTAGTTACAAAAAAACCATTCAACCACATTTTCTTAGCTAGCTGGTTGGGTGACAATTAGTAGTATTTTTTGGAAAATGTTTCCCTGAGTTTGACACTTGCACCTAATAGGCCCATATCATACACCATGTACACTTGTGTTTTACACACAATTTTTGCTTGTCAAGTTATTGGCACAATTGTCTGGGAAACGACAACACTAGAACTATGAGTGTTGCTACCATCCACTTTAGGACATTTATTTTTCTTCTACTCAATTTTATTATTTTCTTTGAATAAGATAATAATTAAAAAAATTCTTTTATCAATTCATCAATACTTGGTTTCTTACATTGCCATTTCACATTTTCAGGTATTAGTGAAGATAATGGGGAATATATATCTCAGGGTACAAGTCAAGAGGATGTTTTTCGTAACGTGCAAGAGTTTGGTGCTTTAGCTGAGAAGCTCATCCAAATTCCACCACCATAGGTAGACCAGACACATGCATTAGGCATGGACACAAATGGTGAAAAATATGTTGAGAAAGAGCTTGAGGAACAGAAGGTCTGGGAGATAAAGGCATCTTCAACCACATCTCAATTAGGACCAATCAGATGTCAAGACGTTAATGTGGGAAGCTACAAGATAGATCCTTGTCTGATGGCATTAACCAAATCACAGTCATCCCACAATCAAAGTATGGAGGATCTGATGGCGCACATATGTAACTTTGTGGAAAGATGTGATGTGTTGAACTTGTATAGGGTTCCAACCACGATTATTTATCTAAACCTGCTATCATACTTTTTGGCAAATAAATCCAAAGCATGGTTCCTCATCCTACCACTAGAATCTACAGATACCTAGGATGAGACAAATGATGTGTTATTTGAGTAATATTTCCCATCACAGAAGACAAATGAACTGATGGGGAAAATCCATAACTTTAAACAACATGCATGGAGTCATATTTATAAGCTTTGGAGAGATTTCAAAATATGCTCAGGAAGGTCCCTCATCATGGGATTGATTCATATGAAAAGGCGAATCAATTCTACTATGGTCTCCACAAAGGGGAGCAGACTGCACTTGATAGTGCTTAGACAAGTTTCTTCTTGAAAAAAAAGTCTACAAGGTGTCATGAGATGTTGAAGAACATGTCCAAGAACCAGCCCTAGGAAGAAGAGATAGAAGTACCAACAATGATCAAGAGTGATAAGGAATCAAAAGAGATCATTAAATTGGAGGCTTATATGGAGAGGCTCACAAGGAATCAGAGAACAAACCATGCACCTCATCTGGAGGTGAAGAGGATTGCATGTTCATATAATAGTAGACCAATAGGGGAAGAAATGAGTACTTTTGGAGGAGGGATCCCAAATTGTTGTGGAAAGATCATAATAATTTTTTACAGGAGCCAATCCAAGCTCAGTAACCCAAACATTAGCAAGGCAACATTTCACAGTAGTATCAATAGGATAGGTGTCCTAGTTAGATAGACATGATTAAGCATGTTCTAGGTAGACTAGTGAGTCAGAACGAGGCCTTACTAGACCAGACAAAAAGGGAGCAACATAATCAAGGGACACATATCTACAACATTGAAAATTAGATCTCTTTCCTGGCAGAGGACGTGGCATCCATCAATTATCCCACTCAACAAGGGTTTCCAGGAAATACATATATCCTCCTGAGTAACCAACATGTGAAGGCATTGGGGTAGTGACAAACACTAGCTAAAAATGGGGTAGTGATGGATGATATCTCTCTAGAGAAGAGAACCACACTAGCTGACACTGGGGTAGTGACATATAATAAATTCTAGAGCAGTCATAAGAAACACACCTCAGGAGGAGCCCTAAAAGAGGAATAAATTAGATAGTCAGAAACCAAGAAGGAGTTCTACATAACACCCATCAACACAAAAATGTGACTATGATGCCATTTCCTAATAGCTTGAATGTCAAAAAGGTTGATCGATAATTCAAGAATTTTTTGGACACGTTCAACGAAGCTTCATATCAACCTACTGCTTGTTGATACTATTGATCAAATTACCTCGTATGGAAAGTTCTTGAAAGACATTATCAACAAAAATAAGAGGACACCAAATTGTGATGTAGTGGTCTCAAGGGAAGAAGTTAGTGCTTTGATATAGAGAAACTTGGGATAGAAGAGATAAGATCCAGGATGCTTCAACATACCATGCTACATTGGCAAGGTCAAGTTTGGAGACACACTATGTGATTCTAGGGCAAGTATCAAATTTCATGCCACTGACTACATTCAAGAAATAAGGACTCAAAGAATCAAGAAAGAGCAACATGATGTTCCAGCTGGCAGAAATTCAATGGTGAGGCTGATAGGCATCAATGAAGATGTTCTGGTAAAGGTGGACAAATTCATCTTTCTAGCCAATTTTATAACCATGAAGATGCAAGATGATTATGACAATGAACTACTCCTAGACAGGCCCTTCTAAGCTATAATAAATGCAATATTGGAAATGGGATGAGGAAGACTGACACTAGGTATTCAGGATGATTAGTTTGAGATAAAGTTGTCTGACTATCAACCCCCTACCAAAGAGAAGGAACAATGTCACATGATGAGACATTTGGGCAGTAAGGTGTCCCTACTCTTGGAAAAACCATTTTTGGAATGGCTCATGTCATGACAAAGATGGACAAGGGAACTCTTGTTGTTGATATCATGTAACATACTAAGCAAATATCTTTGATAAAGACTATAAAGTACCATGATGATCTAGAGGAGGAAGTGTACTTGATGACAGTTACAGATGCAATCTCTTCTTCTACCATGCATGCATACCCTCAACTACCTTTAGAAGCTTGTCTCATGAATGTAGTGGATTATTGCACACGCTTCCATTCACTGGAGGAGTGTGTCTTGTTTCTAAAGATATATCCATTCTTCTATTCAAGACACTATGAAGATCTGGGACCGCCACTATTATTCCCATCCTTGCAATGTACTCATGAGCTAGAATTGAAGCCACAAAAACCACATTTAAAGTACACATTCTTGGCAATGGACAACAAACCCCCAGTGATAATTTTCTACATCACTGAGTTTAAACTAGAAGGAGTACCTGCTCATTGTTCCCAAGAACCACTGGGATGCATTTTAGGTGGTCCACTGCTAGTATCAAGGGGATCTCCCCTAGTCTATGTCAATACAAAATCAGGAATAAAGGAGAAAAACCTATAGCACAACCTCAATGGTGTCTAAATCCTATCATGATGGAGGTGGTGAAGAAAGAGGTAGTAAAACTTATACTCTACAAGTATAATCTATGATATTTCAAATTCTAAGTGGGTTATCCCAACCCAAGTAGTTCCTAAGAATGGAGGAATTATGTTCATTACAAATTCTATAGGTGAGTTAGTTTTGTCTAGGCTAGTTACTCGGTGGCAAGTTTGTATTGATTTTTTTCCATTTGAATCACACCATTTTAAAATATCATTTTTTGCTCTTATTCATTGATCAAATTCTTGAGAGGCTCACCATATTATCACATTTTTACTTCTAAGATGGATACTCTGATTACAATCAGATTTCTATTAAATCACATGATCAATAGAAATCTACCTTTAATTACCCCTACAATACTTTTGCCTACCGGCGTATGTTGTTCAGTCTTTGTAGCAATGTGACATTTAAAAGATGTATGCTTGCTATTTTTTGAATATGGTAGAGCGATGTACTAAGATTTTTATGGACGATTTTTTTGTCTTTGGAGAGTCATTTGAGGACTGCCATTCCAGTCTTGACAAAGTCATACAAAGATATGAGGACACTCATCTAGTTTTGAACTGGAAGAAATGCCATTTGACGGCGAATGAAGGGATTCTTTTGGGACACAAGGTGTCTAAAAAAGGGATGGAAGTCTATTCGGTAAAAATAGAAGTGATCACTAAGAGACCTCTACCATACCCAGTGAAAGGAGTCAGGAGTTTCTTTGGACATGCAATATTTTAATGGATGCTTCATAAATGATTTTCAAAGATCATAGAGATGCTTTTCGAGTTGTTAGAAAAGGACATTGAATTTTATTTTGACGATTGTTGTTTGAAAGCATTTGAGATTTTGAAGGAAAAACTAATCTCCGCACATGTAGTGGTGGCTTCATATTGGATCCAACCTTTTGAATTAATGTGTGACACATTGGATTATGCAGTAGGAGCTATTCTAAGACAAAGCAAAGATCATACTCTTTTGGCCATTTACTATAAGTCTAGAACTCTTAACGAACTTTTAGCTATTTTTTGCCTTTGACAAAATTAGATATTATTCAATAGGGATGAAGGTGATAGTGTGGACTGATCATGTGGCTATTAAGTTCCTTTTTCAGAAGAGGATGCTGAACCAAGGTTGATTAGATAGATTTTGCTACTACAAGAGTTTGACATAGAAACTAAGGATAAGGATGGAGCAGAGAATGTAATAGAATATCATTTGTCTGGGTTAGAGAGGGTGAATGAGTTGGGGCTGGAGATATCGATCGTTGAGAATTTCCCTATTGAACAAATTTTGCTACTACAGACAAAGATCCCTAATTTTCACACAGTGAAATATTTGGCATGTGGAGAAATACCAAAATATTTGGGATATACCAAAGAATCATAGGTCCATTACTTGAGGTTTGTGTGTTGGAAGACTCTATATTTCTTAAGAAGTGTAGGGATGGCATATTGAGGATGTGTTTTCCTAGGTGCGAGTTTGAGAACATACTTTCTCATTGTCATTCTTTACCCACGAGGGGACACCATGCTAGATTGAGGATGGAGGCTAAGTTTTTAGAGAGTGGGTTTTATTATCCGTCATTATTTAAAGATACTTATGATTTTGTTTGGATGTGTGATGTGTGTCAATGGTATGGAAACATATCTAGAAGACATGAAATGCCTCTTGATACTTTTCAGGTTGTAGAAGTCTTTGATATATGGGGCATAGATTTTATGGGATCCATATGTCTTCTAATTCTAATATTTAGATTTTTATTACAGTTGACTATGTGTCAAAATGGGTGGAAGCTATTCCAGCCCGCACCAACAATGCATATGTTGTATGTAAATTTGTGAAGGATTACATTTTTTGTAGGTTTTGGGTACCTAGAGTGATCATAAAGTAATGGGGGCTCTCACTTCACTAATAGGAAATTTGGAGCATCAATAAGAAAATATGGAGTGCACCATAGAGTAGGAACCCCATACCATCCCCAGACTCAAGGCCATGTTGAGGTCTCAAATAGGGAAATTGAGATGATTTTATAAAAGATTGTTTCAATAAATAGGAAAAATTGAAATGTGCAACTGAATGATGCTCTGTGGGCCTATATAACGAATTTTAAGACACCCATAGGCATGATCCCTTATAGGATAGTCCATGGGATGGCATGTCACTTGCCTGTGGAATTAGAACATAGAGCCAAGTGGGCCTTGAGGAAACTCAACTTTTATCTATCTAGTGTAGGGAATAAGCATAGACTAGAATCAAATGAATTAGATGAGATTAGGATAGATGCCTATGAAACTTATAGAACCAACAAAGATCGAATAAGAATAACCATGACCACCATATTCTTCATAGGGTGTTTCTACTGGGTCAGAGTAATATTTTTAATTCAAGAATGAAATTGCATCCTAGGAAGTTGAGGTCCCAGTGGAGTGGACCCTATGTTGTTGTCAAGGCATTCCCCATGGAACAATGAGACTAGTGATGGCTACAAGACCTTATTGACAAGTGGACAATGCCTCAAACACTATTATGGAGGAATGGTGATCCATGAGTAAGAGGAGTTGAATCTCATTGGGCCTCATTGAGAATCGGAGCGAGATTGATTGTCGAGTCTAAGACATTAAACAAGGGAGCTTATTGGATGCAGTCCATTCATTTTTTTTTCATTTATCTTTTGTTTAGTTTTCATTAGTTCAATTCTATATTTGTCTTGTTAGATTCTTAATAAGTATAAAAAGGTGCCTTCATTCTTTTACGTGGTGTCAAGGTAGAATATAAATTTCAATACCACTGATACCACCATCGGTGGCACCAAATGGTTACCAAATTTAAATAGGGATTCCAAAAAATTTCAATACTAGCACCAAATCCCTGACATGTCAAAGTCTCTTGAAACTCAGTACCACCAACAAGAGAGTCGGTAGCATTGAAAAATTCCGAGAAAAGATAGTTGTTCTAGAAAATTTCTTATTGATACACTGAAAGATTGCTCAGTGGTATCAACTAAATGAGATCCATAATGACAAGGATCAACAAAGCTCGAGACCACCAACACAAAAAGTTGATGATATCAACATTTTTCTGATTCTTCCCCTAAAGTTATAACACATTAGGCATTGATACCACTAAGATCGTACTCGACGGAACTAACTCACACATCAACAACATGCTAATAACAACTCGGTATCACTAAAACATCATCAGTGGAACTGACATAGAAGCCCGAAATCCTTGGCACTGACAACGACGTACAATATTTTCATCATTCTAAGGCCGATGGCACCAATATGCACACCAGTTTCATTGAGTCAGTACTACTGATATCAATCGGTACCACAATCATAGAGGGATATGAGGGTCGATACATCAATGAATCATGATCGTTGATATCAATAGATAACACTAACACTCAATGGTAGCTACCAAAGTCAGTACCACAGATACAAATAGTCATTGGCACCAAACTGCTCAGCAAGGAAATATTTCAACTATATAAGGGGAGGCTATGGGTGATCTCAAATCACACCCAAAGAATCCCATCTCATTATAAAGGTTCATGGGGACAAGTGGAGACTTCATAAGCATTCTAGCATCGCCAAGTCAACACCGAGCTCCTTTTACTCCATCTCCTTTCTATTCTCTACAACAATGGAATTTAGGAGACAAGCTTCATCCATGGGCACACCCGACCAGATGGTGCCGAAGCCATCTAGGATGACCTTCCTTGATGAAGGCCAGAAGAATCTATATGTTCTCATGATGAAGTGGGAGATTATTCCAACATGGTATGGTGATCAAACATTCCTAGATGACACTGGCTTCACCAATAATATTCATTGTGTCTATACCAAGAAAGGTATAGTGGGTGATCACCTGTTCTTTGGTGATTGGCCGACCTACCATGATAGTTTGAAAGTTCCTTACAACTATGGAGATTAGTTTCATCCTTGAGCATGGGGAAGGCTGGTTCAAGTTCCATCTCTACAATGCCGATCACTACCTCACCCTGGCAGAGTTTAACTCTATAAATGGCTGGCTAATGGGTAGGTCACGTTTCATGCTATGGGATTTTGACTACAACATGAGCTAGTAACAAATGAAATCCCTTCCTTAAGGGTCCTTCGTCAACTTGCATCAGTCCTCAGTCATGGACATTGAGCATCCCTTCACATGAATTCTACATGGATACATTGAGGCAGTGTATGCACCACATTCTAAACCTCTATGTAGCATCCATTCCGTGGATCCACCACCTCCACCTCCTAGAGACTCCTTCTCCATGGAGGGAATGTATTTGTTATGACCCGTTTCAAAGTTTATCGGTAAGCATCATGATTTGAGCCTAATTAAAGTTATTTGATCTAACTTATGTGCTCATGTGATGGTTAGTGCATCATTAACTTGATTTAGTTGAATCAAGCACATAAGATTAATTAGTGCATAATTAAGATGATTAAGTTGAGTTAAGTGATCACAGATGCAAGTAGATCTTTGATCCAGTAAAATAGTCTAATTAGTATGTTTTCATGCCTTGGGAGTGTAGTGGGCCTCATTCTTGAAAAGATGCAAAAGAAATCATGCTGATTGGACCTCCGAGGAAAAAGTTATGATGATTTTCAGTTTCTGGGGTCAATTTAGCAATTTTTCCAAGATTTTCACTTATAAACGATTCTTTTCTTTTTCTTTCCTTTATGCTTATCTTTTCCAACGATCGTCTTCGTGGAGTCGGCGCACAGGAGCCGAGTGGGCGATCGACGAGCGGAGGAGCAGGCAACCTTGGCCTGGCTCCGTTTTCCCAGCAGTCCATTTCTCTTCTTCTTCTTCTTTTCTCCTTCCTCTTCCTTTCCTCTTCCCCTTCCTCTTCCTTCCTTGGCTAGCGGCTACCTGCTGCTTGGCCAAGCGGCACCTGCAGCAGCCGTAGCTGCGATTTGCAGCAGCTAGGCCACCTTGGACGCCAAGGCTACATAAGAGGTTGTTTTGAGCCCCGTCTAGAAGGTTCAAATGTGAAGCAGTAGCTTCTATCCAAATTCAGCCATCAATTGAGCCTCTCCGCCAACCTGCTGGCGGAGGAACAGTAAACCAATTAATCCAAGATTGAAGGCAACCAATTTTTGTTCGGAATCAGGCCTTGGACGCATCTCCGGACGAATCCGGACAGTCCAAATCGCTGTGAGTGGGGTTTCATTTATTTATCATTAATAAACTCAGGCGTTTGAATATTTCCAGTTATGTGCGCGAATTACGCTGATAACAGGCGTTATCAGGCGTCGGGCAGCGTTTGGCGTCGCCTGACTTTTTATTTCATAAATTGCTTCTAGACGCTGTTATATGATTAAATTTAGCAATTGATCAGTGTGGATTGAATCGGTAGATTTATATGGTTCATTGGAACCTAAATTGCTCATTTGAATGTTGAAATTAGAAATTCATGTCTGAAAATGGTATAATTTGGGTATGAACCCAAACAATGAAGATTTCTGATAAATTATCAGATGTACGATTTCAAAGTAGATATGAATAAATAAAATATGCATGAAAACCCTAATTGCATATATCTTTTGACGTTAATATGTGTAAATTGATATTTACATGAAATGGCACATTTCTCTGAAATATTACCAGAAATTCTCAAGTATTGTTATTAAATTATATTGTGAAATGTAATTAACTCTTAATTGAGTTAAGTGATGCACAAACCAAGATTTGGGTTAATGTGCACGTTTTTCGAAAATTTTAGAGAATTGACAAATGTTGAGTATGATTCTCGTATGTGAAGTAAATTTCTTTAATTTGTGCAATAAGATGTTCAATTGCGTAAATTCGCTATGTATGTGCCAAATTGAAATAAGTTGGGTTATTTATGCATTTCTAATTTGTCTGAATGCATGGTATGAGAATTTCTCAGAAATTACAATGATTTGAAATATATTGCTCTGTCAGTTTAGAATGACAGTGTATTGTGATCTGATATGAAATCAGTAAATGTGATATTCCTGTTTAAGTGTTTATATGTTAACCGGTTAATAGACTTAGATGCTCTGACACCGTAGAACCCCTTTTGGAGGTCTGTGCCTTAGGGGTGAAACGACCTACCTAGCGTGAGTCTAGATGGTCGGTGGCTCGTGTTTAACAATAATCCGTGCGTGTGTCACGGTGGCACGAGGACAGAGAGGCAGTGTTCAACAATAATCTGTGCGTGTGTCACGGTGGCACTGGAGTAAATAGGGGTTATTCAACAATAATCTGTGCGTGTGTCACAGTGGTAACCCAGACTCTCCGCCTGTGTGCTCAAGTTAGAGGAGGAGTCTAGAGTACACTCTTTGAGAGTGCAGTGAGGCCATGTGAGCCTGATAGTCCTGACGCAGACCAGGACGGCAGTCAGACTTAGCATTTCCCGGGTGTGTCGCTAAGTCTTGTACGGTGGGTTCGTAGTTCGCTACGAGACTTTATATGCAGAGTACACTGCATATGATCAGGGCATAAGTTAAAAGATGATTACTTAGAATTAAGGTAGATTAATATGAAACTTGTGTATGTTCAGATTTAGAATTTATAATACTTGTTCTTTAAATGTTCATTATACTTTTTTGCGATAATTGCACTGTTTAATTAGAACTGCTCAGTTTGTTATTTTATTCACATATTCCTGTTAAAGGTAAAATACGGAGTTGTTTAGTGATAGCTAAATGAAATGCTATTCACTGAGCGAGTAGGCTCATACCTCTACTCAAATATTTTCAGGTCAACGACAATTCCAGGAATCAGAAGGATCTTTTCATCCTAACGCTTAATCTGTAGAAGGTATATGTAGTTAGTTTAGTTAGATAGTGGTCTCTTAGTCCTTTCCCCTCGGTCCTTGGGACATGGAGTGGGTGACAGAGAGTGTGTATGTGGTATGTGTATAAAGATGTAAATTAATTGTTATGTTTACTTTCTGTTAAACAATGTTACATGTTGTAAACTCTGTTTACTTTCTCTAGCCAGTTTAATTGAAATACTTCCGCAATAGTTTATTATGTTTTAGTTTACAACAATAATCCGAATATCATTACGAGGTTTTAAAAAGAAAAGGTTTGCAGTGATTTGTTTATGTGTTAATCCCTCCGTCGCGCCCTAATCTCATGATTAGTGGTTAGTGTGAGATCGGGGTGTGACAATTCTTGGTATCAGAGCATAGGTTGAGTATATGAATACTCTAAGTCCAGGTCAGGGGACGATAAGAGACCAATAGGATTAAGGTTTAGGTGTCTTTCTTCTATCTGTAGTTTTCTAACAGGAAATATTCTGTTATATCATTGCAGATGGCAGGAAGAGGTCATGATCATGATGACCAGGCCGAGAGTCATGTTGGCCCTGATCCTCTGTACTTGGGTCCAGGTGGTGGTGACCACGTAGATGAAGCATCTCGTATGTATAAGATGTTTCTGGAGACCAGGGAGAAGTACAAAGCTGATAGGCGAGCTTCTACTTCTACCAGCAGTAAGGATCTGATGCGGTCTTATGAGCTTGTAAAGAAGCTTGGTGGTACAGAATTCAATGGTACTACAGATCCTGCGGAGGCAGATGAGTGGTGGAGACAGATAGAGAAGGTCTTTCGCTTGATGGAGCTTTCAGAAGAGAAAAAGATTAATCACGCAGTTTATCTTTTGACAGGTGATGCAGAGTTGTGGTGGCATAGTGTGGAGGAAAAGAGGAGAGGTATAGAGCTTTCTTGGCAGGATTTCTCTGAAGAGTTCCATCTTAAGTTTTATCCACCTACCTTCCTTAATGAGAAAATCAGGCAGTTACAGAACATTAAGCAGGGGAACATGTCAGTTACTGAGTATGAAGCGCTTTTCACCCGGTTAGCGAACTTCTGCCCGCAACTTGTTCCCGACAACATAGAAAGATGCAGAAGGTTTCAAGAAGGGCTGAGGCCAGAGATTTGGCATACAGTTTCTGCTATTAGTAAAAGGAACAGAGAGAACTTTGGTGAGTTTGTTGAGGCTGCTAGACAGGTTGAAGAATCTGTGAATGCGGATAAGGTGCCTGAGTCTAAGAAGAGATTTGCGGACTTTAGTGGAAGACAGTCCAGTAGTGGGTACAGAGGTGGCGGTAGAGGTTTCTTCTCCAAGTTGGGACGCAGTATTGGTTGTTTCAGCAGACCAAGATCTGGTGAGGTGACATCTTCTTCTTATGGGCGGCCATCTAGATCATCTACCTCTGTGACTGGTCCACTGAGGCAGGAAACGCGAGTATGTAATACTTGTGGAAGATCACACTCTGGTCAGTGTCAGGGTTCGGATTTTCGAGGTTGTTACCACTGTGGGCAGATAGGACATATAAAGAAGTTTTGCCCTCAGCTTCAACCAGCAGCATCACGGGCTTCTTAGCCCCAGTTTTATGATGCTCAGAGACAACCTCCAGCTGAAGGACCGAGTTCTTATGTGGCTTCTGGTTCTAGAGGTGGTGGAATGCCCAGTGGCAGGATTAGTCAGAGAGGACAGCGTGGCAGAGGGAGAGCTCCAGCACGTTTCTTCTCTTTGACACCTCAGGAAGGTATAATTTCTTCACAAGTTGTTACAGGAGAAATGTTTTTGTTTAATAGTATACCAGTTTCAGTTTTGATAGATCCGGGTGCTACTCACTCTTTCATACGACGCTCTTTAGTTGGTGAACTTAATATGTTAACTCAAGAGTTGATAGATGAGTTAGTGTTGAGGGTTCCACTAGGTGGACCAACAGTTTTATCTGAGTTCTGTCCCGGATGCTTGTTATCTTTTGGAGGTTACACCTTTGCTGCTAATCTCATACCCTTGGATGTCAATACTTTTCAAGTCATCTTGGGTATGAATTGTCTTGAAACATATCGAGTGCAACTCGATTGTTGGAAAAAGGAAGCTACCTTTCAACTAGGTGAATTTTCTTGTGTCTTTACTGGAGATAGGAAAGTTCTGCCTACGTGCATAATATCAGCTGCTGTAGCTGATAAGATGCTACAGAAAGGGTGTGAAGCGTTCCTTGCTCATGTGATTAACACTATAGCAGAGAAGAGCACCGCCAGTGTTTATGATGTGCCCGTGGTTCGTGAGTTTTCTGATGTTTTTCCAGAGGATTTGCCAGGCTTACCTCCTGTTAGAGATCTGGATTTTGAGATTCAAGTTTATCCAGATAGTCATCCAGTAGCACTGCCAGCCTATAGAATGGCACCTGCAGAGTTGAAGGAACTCAAGGTGCAGCTGCAGGAATTGCTGGATAAGGGTTTCATTAGACCCAGTTCTTCACCATGGGGTGCTCCAGTCCTGTTTGTTAAGAAAAAGGATGGTACCATGCGTCTCTGTATAGATTACAAGCAACTGAACAAGATCACTATTAAGAACAAGTACCCTTTGCCAAGAATAGACGATCTGTTTGATCAGTTGCGTGGAGCGACGATCTTCTCTAAGATAGATTTGAGATCTGGATATCATCAGCTCAGAATAAAGGCTTCTGATATTCCCTAGACAGCTTTCAGAACCAGGTATGGGCATTATGAGTTTTTGGTCATGTCATTTGGGCTGACCAATGCCCCAGCAGCCTTTATGGATATGATGAATCGGATTTTCAAACCGTTCCTAGATCAGTTTATTGTAGTCTTTATAGATGATATCCTGATCTACTCCACAGATGATGTACAACATGAGCAACACCTGAGAGTAGTGTTGCAGTTGTTGAGGCAACACCAACTGTATGCTAAGTTTAGCAAGTGTGAGTTCTGGTTGGCTGAGGTAGCATTTCTTGGACATGTTATCTCGAGAGATGGAGTTAGCGTTGATCCTAAGAAAGTTGATTCTGTGCTTCAGTGGGAACAACCTAAGACTCCTACTGAGATCAGAAGTTTCTTGGGTTTAGCAGGCTATTACAGAAGGTTTATACAGAACTTCAGTGTGCTAGCATCACCCTTGACACGTTTGACGAGGAAGAATGCACCGTTTGTTTGGTCTGATAACTGCGAGAAGAGTTTTCAGATTTTGAAGAGGAAGTTGACCACAGCGCCAGTGTTAGTGTTGCCTGAGGCAGATAAAGGTTATACAGTGTTCTGCGATGCTTCCAGGAGAGGTTTGGGCTGTGTGCTGATGCAGGAAGGCAAAGTTGTGGCTTATGCATCTAGACAGCTTAAGAAGAATGAAGAGAACTATCCTACTCATGATCTCAAATTAGCTGCTATAGTTCATGCTCTTAAGACATGGCGTCACTATTTGTATGGTGAGACATGCCAGGTGTTTACGGATCATAAGAGCCTGAAGTATATCTTTACTCAGAAGGATTTGAATCTGAGACAGCGCAGATGGCTTGAGCTAATTAAAGATTATGATGTGACAATCGATTACCATCCTGGTAAAGTGAATGTTGTAGCAGATGCCTTGAGTAGAAAGTCAAGTTCAACTGTAGATGCATTTTCTATGGCATGTTTCAAGAGAGACTTGCTTGTAGATATGCGAAAGTTGAATTTAGACTTGAATGTGATTGGACAGAGTGGGTTGATTGCTCAGATGCAAGTCAAACCTATTTTCTATGATCATATTAAGGAATTGCAACAGAGTGATAATGAGTTGAGGCAGATTATGCAGGATATGTTGGAAGGTAAAAGGTCAGAATTCAGGTTTTCTGATGAAGGCATGTTGTATCTTCATGATAGGTTGTGTGTACCTGGGAACAATGAGTTAAAAGAGCAGATTCTTGAAGAAGCGCATGCTTCTATGTATGCTATGCATCCAGGTAACACGAAAATGTACAGGAATCTCAAAGAGCTGTATTGGTGGTCTGGTATGAAGAAGGATGTGGTTGAATATGTGGCTAGATGTGGGGTGTGTCAGCAGGTTAAAGCTGAGCATCAAAAACCTGCTGGTACCTTACAGTCGCTTCCTATACCTGAATGGAAATGGGAACACATCACGATGGATTTTGTGGTAGGGTTACCCAGGACGCCTAGAGGTTCAGACTCGATATGGGTGATTGTGGATAGACTAACTAAGTCTGCTCACTTTCTTCCTGTCAAGTCAACCTTTGACGTTCCAAAGCTGGCCAAAGTTTATGTGGATGAGGTAATCAGATTACATGGTATTCCAGTTTCCATTATTTCTGACAGAGATCCTAAGTTTACATCTAGGTTCTGGAATCAGTTACATCGTGCGTTGGGCACAAGGTTGAGGTTCAGTACAGCATTTCACCCGCAGACGGATGGTCAGTCTGAGAGGACCATTCAGACTCTTGAAGACATGCTGAGAGCATGCGTTCTGCAGTTCAGAGGTAACTGGGAAGAACACTTAAGCCTGATGGAGTTTGCATATAACAACAACTATCATTCTAGTCTTGGAATGGCCCCATATGAAGCTCTATATGGTAGAAAGTGTAGATCACCAGTTTGTTGGTACGAGGCTGGTGAGAAAGAAATTCTTGGACATGAGATAGTCGATATGACTACAGAGAAGATATATGTGATCAGGGAGCAGTTGAAAGCTGCTCAGGATAGACAGAAAAGTTATGCAGAGAGACGACGTCGACCTCTTGAGTTTGAGGTTGGTGACGAGGTTTATCTAAAGGTTTCACCGTGGAAGGGAGTGTTAAGGTTTGGCAAGAGGGGTAAGTTGACCCCTAGGTACATGGGCCCATATCCTATTGTTGAGAGGATTGGACCTGTAGCTTACAAGTTGGATTTTCCGTCTGAGTTGGCAAATCTTCATGATGTGTTTCATGTGTCTATGCTTAAGAAATGTTACCCTGGTACGGAAAAGATAGTTGACCCAGAACCTGCACAACTCAGATCAGATGTGTCCTATGTTGAAGGACCAGTTCAGATAGTTGATCAGAGGATCAAGAAACTTAAGAATCGCGAGATACCTTTAGTAAAAGTTTTGTGGAGGAATCATAACCTAGAGGAAGCTACGTGGGAGCCTGAATCTGAGATGCGTAACAAGTTTCCTTTTCTCTTTTAGGAATTTCGGGACGAAATTCTTATAAGGGAGGGAGATTGTTATGACCCGTTTCAAAGTTTATCGGTAAGCATCATGATTTGAGCCTAATTAAAGTTATTTGATCTAACTTATGTGCTCATGTGATGGTTAGTGCATCATTAACTTGATTTAGTTGAATCAAGCACATAAGATTAATTAGTGCATAATTAAGATGATTAAGTTGAGTTAAGTGATCACAGATGCAAGTAGATCTTTGATCCAGTAAAATAGTCTAATTAGTATGTTTTCATGCCTTGGGAGTGTAGTGGGCCTCATTCTTGAAAAGATGCAAAAGAAATCATGCTGATTGGACCTCCGAGGAAAAAGTTATGATGATTTTCAGTTTCTGGGGTCAATTTAGCAATTTTTCCAAGATTTTCACTTATAAACGATTCTTTTCTTTTTCTTTCCTTTATGCTTATCTTTTCCAACAATCGTCTTCCTGGAGTCGGCGCACAGGAGCCGAGTGGGCGATCGACGAGCGGAGGAGCAGGCAACCTTGGCCTGGCTCCGTTTTCCCAGCAGTCCATTTCTCTTCTTCTTCTTCTTCTTTTCTCCTTCCTCTTCCTTTCCTCTTCCCCTTCCTCTTCCTTCCTTGGCTAGCGGCTACCTGCTGCTTGGCCAAGCGGCACCTGCAGCAGCCGTAGCTGCGATTTGCAGCAGCTAGGCCACCTTGGACGCCAAGGCTACAGAAGAGGTTGTTTTGAGCCCCGTCTAGAAGGTTCAAGTGTGAAGCAGTAGCTTCTATCCAAATTCAGCCATCAATTGAGCCTCTCCGCCAACCTGCTGGCTGTGTGCGTGAAGCACCTTGCAAAGGAACAGTAAACCAATTAATCCAAGATTGAAGGCAACCAATTTTTGCCCGGAATCAGGCCTTGGACGCATCTCCAGACGAATCCGGACAGTCCAAATCGCTGTGAGTGGGGTTTCATTTATTTATCATTAATAAACTCAGGCGTTTGAATATTTCCAGTTATGTGCGCGAATTACGCTGATAACAGGCGTTATCAGGCGTCGGGAAGCGTTTGGCGTCGCCCGACTTTTTATTTCATAAATTGCTTCTAGACGCTGTTATATGATTAAATTTAGCAATTGATTAGTGTGGATTGAATCGGTAGATTTATATGGTTCATTGGAACCTAAATTGCTCATTTGAATGTTGAAATTAGAAATTCATGTCTGAAAATGGTATAATTTGGGTATGAACCCAAACAATGAAGATTTCTGATAAATTATCAGATGTACGATTTCAAAGTAGATATGAATAAATAAAATATGCATGAAAACCCTAATTGCATATATCTTTTGACGTTAATATGTGTAAATTGATATTTACATGAAATGGCACATTTCTCTGAAATATTACCAGAAATTCTCAAGTATTGTTATTAAATTATATTGTGAAATGTAATTAACTCTTAATTGAGTTAAGTGATGCACAAACCAAGATTTGGGTTAATGTGCACGTTTTTTGAAAATTTTAGAGAATTGACAAATGTTGAGTATGATTCTCGTATGTGAAGTAAATTTCTTTAATTTGTGCAATAAGATGTTCAATTGCGTAAATTCGCTATGTATGTGCCAAATTGAAATAAGTTGGGTTATTTATGCATTTCTAATTTATCTGAATGCATGGTATGAGAATTTCTCAGAAATTACAATGATTTGAAATATATTGCTCTGTCAGTTTAGAATGACAGTGTATTGTGATCTGATATGAAATCAGTAAATGTGATATTCCTGTTTAAGTGTTTATATGTTAACCAGTTAATAGACTTAGATGCTCTGACACCGTAGAACCCCTTTTGGAGGTCTGTGCCTTAGGGGTGAAACGACCTACCTAGCGTGAGTCTAGATGGTCGGTGGCTCGTGTTTAACAATAATCCGTGCGTGTGTCACGGTGGCACGAGGACAGAGAGGCAGTGTTCAACAATAATCCGTGCGTGTGTCACGGTGGCACTGGAGTAAATAGGGGTTATTCAACAATAATATATGCGTGTGTCACAGTGGTAACCCAGACTCTCCGCCTGTGTGCTCAGGTTAGAGGAGGAGTCTAGAGTACACTCTTTGAGAGTGCAGTGAGGCCGTGTGAGCCTGAGAGTCCTGACGCAGACCAGGACGGCAGTCAGACTTAGCATTTCCCGGGTGTGTCGCTAAGTCTTGTACGGTGGGTTCGTAGTTCGCTACGAGACTTTATATGCAGAGTACACTGCATATGATCAGGGCATAAGTTAAAAGATGATTACTTAGAATTAAGGTAGATTAATATGAAACTTGTGTATGTTCAGATTTAGAATTTATAATACTTGTTCTTTAAATGTTCATTATACTTTTCTGCGATAATTGCACTGTTTAATTAGAACTGCTCAGTTTGTTATTTTATTCACATATTCCTGTTAAAGGTAAAATACGGAGTTGTTTAGTGATAGCTAAATGAAATGCTATTCACTGAGCGAGTAGGCTCATACCTCTACTCAAACATTTTTAGGTCAACGACAATTCCAGGAATCAGAAGGATCTTTTCATCCTAACGCTTAATCTGTAGAAGGTATATGTAGTTAGTTTAGTTAGATAGTGGTCTCTTAGTCCTTTCCCCTCGGTCCTTGGGACATGGAGTGGGTGACAGAGAGTGTGTATGTGGTATGTGTATAAAGATGTAAATTAATTGTTATGTTTACTTTCTGTTAAACAATGTTACATGTTGTAAACTCTGTTTACTTTCTCTAGCCAGTTTAATTGAAATGCTTCCGCAATAGTTTATTATGTTTTAGTTTACAACAATAATCCGGATATCATTACTAGGTTTTAAAAAGAAAAAGTTTGCAGTGATTTGTTTATGTGTTAATCCCTCCGTCGCGCCCTAATCTCGTGATTAGTGGTTAGTGTGAGATCGGAGTGTGACAGTATTGGATGCTACAATCCACTCATTTGGATTAGAAACAGTAGTCAACTACCTTGACCTAAACTCAAGGTATCCTTGAGCAACTTCTTCAATAGTAGCGGACGATCTATGCCAACAATCAACTTCTCTTAGTCAACTAGGAGAACATGCACACATTCCTATAGCACATTGAGTATCATTAGAATCCTCTCTATGACCACTATTGTATTAAAGAAAACTTCACAAGCTACCCACAACCACCAAATATGCCAGCCAACCCACAGACCTTCACCGAAACTTTCTACCCTCCAGACCCACAAATTCCACTACGAACATTTCAGCCACCACTACCACCACTATACTTGGAATTTGGTACCCTTGTTCCACCTCTTAGTTTGAGTTTTGACTATGAGAACAAAGGCAAGTTCAAGCTTAAGGGGGTGATGTAACAAATCTATGTTGCTTTAATTTCTATCTTGTTTTAGTTTTTTAGTACCAAGTAATAGGATTCACAATCTATCTAATGTAATCATGGATCTTAGTTATCATGATTGCATCTATCATTAACAATAACGTGTTATGTTCTCTTGCATGAAAAGTAAATTAAAAAGGATCACATCTTTTTAAGCTTATTGGAAAAGTCTAAGACAACACCAACTATAGGAAGTGTTTGGGTTAGTCAGCTTGAAGCCACTTTTTTTGAATGAAAATCTTAAGTAATCCAAGATATGTTTATGATGATGAGGTTTGAGCTCAAACGAAGCATAAAAATAAAGAGACCTTAAATGGGATGTTTAGAAAGAAATTCTAAGGTCACACTGTACACCAATTGATAGGAGAAGGATATATCATAGTTGAGAAAGGTAGTTTCTCTTAGTCATGTGATTCCACCCACCCTTCATGATAGTTCATTCACCACGACAAGATGATCAAGTAATCCAAATTATTTTCTCTTGACTTCATTGCAAAGCATAACAGGTAGCATACTATCTAGTTTCTTTACATTGCATTAAAAAAGAAAAAAAATAGATATGTGCATATCATTGTATCAAATAGAGAAATTGTAGTTGCATAACAAGTCTCACGTAGATTGCCCTTTTCTTTTCCATCAATCTTGCATTTTGTGTGTAACATGTATCTATGTAGCTTTCTCCACAAATAAAGAGTGAAAGGGTTTACTTCCATATCACTCCCAATGAAAATGAAAAAAACAATAAAAAGAAGAAATATAAAAGAAAGAAATGTGGAAGAAAGACCGAGCATTAATCATAAATCATGCTAAAATAGTGGGCAGAAACAAATAGAAAAATCAAATAAAAAGGAAGAAAAGGATGCCTTGAAATCAATATGAATTTTCTTTATGGATAAGGTGAAGATAGTTTATATGTAAACATCCTTTCATCCACACTCATCATTAGGATGAGGCATTCAGTTCATTCATTATTCCACCATAGCAGTAGTAGGATTCATTCATTTTTTCATTCCCTTCATTCTGTAGGTTCGTCATATTTTATTTATACATAAATGGTTGATGCTATTTGTGATTCTTGTTCATGGATAGGTAATTCATTTCCACCCATTTTTGTGTATGGTAGGCTAATATATGATTATCCATTTCAATCATTTCTCTACTGAAAATTGCTTCCAATATTGTTTTTTAGGTAGATCAGAGAAATGAAGGTAGGGAATCACATGGTGCTTCAAGACATGTTCTATCGATGATGATGTTAACAACTCTTTATTAACAATGTTTCATTGATCTAAGGGTGTACATATTTAATAAACATTTTGGTCACTTTACAGTAGGTATTTATTTAGTGGTTGGTAAGGACCAATTTGGGACTGTTGGGTGGGGGTATTTGAGAAATCTAGTTCATAGAATTTGTCCTCTCATTGAATATTTCTAATAGAACAAATGTATTGTTTCTCGAGAGTGAGTAACATTCAATCTAGTCAGTTTTCACACACTACCTGTCCATGCATTTGGTGCATATTTGTTCATTTTGAGATATGTTATGCATTGTTTCTTATTATTAGCCCGTGAATCAGTATTGCATCCATTTTAGTATTTCTACAAATTATGCTAAATTATCACTTTTAGTTTGAATTTATGTTGTTTTTCCCCTATTTCGGTTAAATTGAGCATTTATATGAAAACTCAGTGCCATCAACATCTATGTTAGTGGTACCGACATGATGCAAAATTCCAATAGAGAATTCTAGAAGTATCAAGGTTATCGAGCATGGAGTCGATGCTACCAAAAATAGGAGTCAGTTGCAAGGATTGGGATCCGAGAGGGGTCACTCAACTTATTCAAAGGAAGAATAGGAAACCATCCAATGCCAAATTTGAGAATATTCTTTTTGCAAAGGATGATATACTATAATTCAAGTATGTAATGTATCAAATACAAAATGTGTAGCATCGAAAGACAAAAATCTAACTATTGCATTATTCATATCTATCTTTTTTCTTTACCATGAAGGGTGTACATAAAACAAAACTAGAGGAACATAAGCCGTCGAGGGAAAATTAACTACTACAATCTACCTCCCCAGTAAGATCAGCTAAACTGGATGAGTCCTGGTCAGTTGTGGTACACACCTCCTTTCTCTCTACCCCTGGTCCACACCTCCTTGCTCTCTACCTAGAGGTTGGAAGCATACCCAAAGAGAAGACAAAGTGGGCATTTTTAGCATAAAATCTGATATCTGCATATGATAGTGATTGGACAATATTAGGGAAAAAGGACAACCAATATATTAACAAGGCTTCTCAAACAAAATAAATAATGAAGCATCCAATTGGATATCAAAAGAAATCTTCAATAGTAAGACAAAATGATTATATGAAGAAAACCGTAATGTTAAAAATTAATAGATTCTTGCCTTTAAATCTCAAATTAGAGAACAACATATAAATAAGAAGATTGCATGCTCATTATCAAGTTAATAACAAGTACAATAAAATTTAAGGTATATTGCATCACCACCATAACCACATATTATGGTATCACCACCATAATCTTTGGGGCAGTAATGGCATCCTAGTGAGTACATTATACAAGTTATATAAATCAAACATGAATTATAAATAGAGAGGAAAGCATCAATCTAGTTATATCACAATATAGTATCCAAATTAAAAGACATCATAAATATGTATAAACATGATAAAATATACTACACATTCTACACATGGGAAAATAGGGTTTCCATTGAATATTGTGCAATAATCTCACTAGGATACAAATTGAATGAAATAACAACAAGATACAAGAATATAATTCAATTTGAAATTATAATGGTCTAAGACCAATTTCAAGATTTGGAACCAATCAACTCAACTATAAGTAAATGTGTAACATTTAAGATAATATGTCACAGTTAAGTCCAATAGAGAGAGAAAATAAACAATTTTCCAAAATGACTCAAAAGAGAATGGAACATACCTCAAATACGTTTGTAAGAGGTTAGGGTCAAAACACTAGATCAAAATTATGCATGTTCACATAATAACACATTAGGTATAAATCATCAATTAAGGGGTATATTATAAAACTTAACATTTCGACTTCCTATTACATTAGATTTAGTTTATGAAATTGAATCTATTCAATAGTCTTTATTTTTTTGATTCCATACCATACTTTTACATAATTTTTTGACTTGCTCGTTAATTTATATGAATTTCACAAGATTACATTGTTTATTAAAAATTAAAATCCAAAAACTGATGCAAAAGACCAAAAGTCCCCTGCATCAAGCATTAACATCTTGATGCATGATATGGCATATTTTTCAAACAAATCACCTAAACCATCCCCGTAACCTGATTTCATGATAGAGAGATAATGACTAAAACATGAAAGGGGAAATGCTAGTTACCATGGTATAGCTCGAGTTGAAGATGAATTCTCCTTTGGGCGAACTCCCATGAAGTTGATATGGAAGTGTTGGAGATAAAGTAAATAGGAAAGGGCGATCGATGACCTTATGAGGCTTGAAATAACTTAGGTGGGTTTCATAGAGGACACATGGAGCTATTTATATGGTCTAATACTTCCATTGTGGCTAGAAACCATGTTGGCAGAGGGATTAGAGAGTCGAAGAAGTCTGGGTTAGAAAAGACTCTTTGCTTTTGAACCCAAGTGTAGATGGGATTGGTTAGGTTCGTAAGATGAGGAGGAATATATAAGGAAGAAAATTGGAGGCTAGGGAGAAGAGATCAGTGAGCAAAACATGGGACAGAGGAGGCGAGCAAGTAGCATAAACCTAGGAGTCTCGATGGAGACAGACTGAAGGTAGGAGAAATCCAAAACGTGCACAATCTTCATCCAACAGCTCATATAAGAGCTTGTGATATGGCAGAACTAAGGAAGCAACATGACACCAATCTTAGAAAAAGGTGAAAAATATGACATGTGACACGATTTAAGTCAAATAAAATAAAGTCGGATATGCATTGGGGTTATATAAGTTGAGATTATTTTCTCTACTTAAATTGGGATAGCAAACATGATCTGATTAAGTTGAAATTCTGCACCTAGACCAATTAGGATTCAAACAATTTGATTTTGAGTTTAGATTTAGGTTTTGAGACAAGCAAGTATGAGTTTTTTTTGTAGAATTAAGGTTTAAGTCAATCATCTCTATACTTATTATTATATATTAACATTATCCTTAATATTTAGTATTTAGATTCCAATTTTCATGATCTTACTACAAACTGTGTTTCATTATATATCTTGCATGATTTTAATTATTTTAAGAAATTACTCAATAAGTCCATTAATGTCAAAATTAACGCAAACATTGACACATTTATTATTTATTTTTACATGAAAAGTCTAATTCTTACCTCCTTACACATATTAATCACATTAGGTACTACCCCAAACATATATGCACATTTATACACATCCAATACTTATTAACCACATTTAGGTCTTTATATGTGTATTAGTGAACAATGTGGCATATATTCAATAAGCTCATTCACATATTAAGTCATGGTTAGGTTATTAGGTAAATATGAGTCTATCATGATATGTGATGTGATTATATAACCTAAAGACACTTAATGTATCATGAAAGTCATCAAGGGCACATATATTAGTGTTAGTCATTAACTATGCATTAAAGTAACAACAAGTGAATTACTCATTATTTGCACATTATATGTTTATTAGGGCACGAACAAGCATGTTAGGGTGTAGCGCTAACCTTTTTGGGTAAAAGATAAATAACCAAGCATACTAACCTCCTCATTAGGAAATTAGCATTTCTCCTCTTAGGATATCATAATCTCGATATGTTAGATTAATGCTACCAACTCACAGTTCAAGGATCATCAATAACCAGATTTAATTGCTCTAATGCCACCGACATGCCAATCGGTGGCACTGACTTTAGCACCAAAATCAAGTCAGAACTCACAGACAATAACTCGGTGCTATCGACACACTTGTCAGTAGTACTGATACATATTAAGTCAGTTGGCAATTATCGACTTTACATGATCATTGCAAATTGGAAATCATGATAGATCTAATAGTTTTGACTTAATGATGGCCAAAGCCCCACTTATGACCTAAGGGGAGTTCAAACAAAAAGAATTATCACATTCTATCTAGTTGCAATGGAGCACGAAGACAAGAGAGGAGGAGACGAAGGAGATATCCACAGACTGGATGCTTCAGGCACTTTTAGAGAACATATTTACAGTTAAATCACTACAGAACAAGGTGTTCACCAGAGGGGATCGACGAGACGACTTCTCCAAGATCTTTTTTTGTTTTTCTAGTGTATGTCTCATTTTATCCCTCTTTCTCTCTTTGTATGATGACTGTAATCATGCGGGGATAAACCCTATATCCCTTAGGACCTGAGAGTAGCCATGTATTTCTTTATATTTGAATTTTATGAATTAGTAATATATTTTCCTTATTTTGGATGTGAATATATGATATCTTTTTTTTTATGCTTGATTACCAAAACCATTATAATAGACCGCTAATTGTTTCAAGAGATGGATACATGTTGGAAAAGTTATAGATTTATACAACTCATATCATTCCTCGGGAGAGGTTTTACAGTTGTGAAAGAACAACCTAGAGTTATTAATAATGCACCTAGATAATTCTTAAATGGCTACGGGAGTGGGGTTTGTTCTAGTCTAGGTAGTGTGATATGATGCGTGGGTGGGTGATACTTTGTATATGTCTTTAGTCCAAAATTAATGATTTAGAATTATTAATTAAATAAAATTTGAATATAATTCATATCATGGTGAAACTAAAATCCTAGGGAATCTATACATTCCTGATCACATTCTCTTAACATAGATTTAACTTCTTGTTCTTATTTATAAAACAACCATTCAACTACTTTCTCTAGGACTAGCTAATTGGGTATAGTTAGTAGTAGTCTCTGGAAAACATTTCCCTGAGTTTGACACCAGGGCCTCATAGACCTATATTACACGACGCACATACTTGCATTTCACGTGCATTGTTTTAGTGTGTCATGGACCTAAATTGATACCAAACTAATTCAGAATCATGAGAGTACCTGGTGGCCGATTGTCCTTTGCCTATGATACCAAGTTGTAACATCCCAAAAATTCACACATTCACAAGAAGAGAAGTGTAAATTCCTAACTCATAATGTTTATGAAATTGTCACATGAAATATGCCACATGAAAAATAATTCTACTCTAAACCATCATAGGAAACATTATATTTCTCATTCTCAAGGGTTTCCATGAAGTGGAAACTTATTACAAAATAGTGACATACTCCAATAACCTAAAACATATGAAATTGTCATACTACATGGAATAAATCTAATGTGGATAATGGCACCCTACCAAGGGACTCCTATTCTTCAACTAGGTCTTCATTGTCTTTATCTTGATGTCATAATCCTCTTGGTATCATCACCGATTGACATCTTATCTATAGACATGCAAAGAAACATAAATTTTGTGAGTGACATTTACTAGTTATAAACTAAAAAAATACTTAACTTTACAAGAGTTTAAATAAATATTAATGACATTGCACGATTCATTACCATTAACATGTTTTCCTTACTTGCACTTATTGAGTCAATTAAGTTGATTTCTCCACATAAACATGCACCAAAGTGCTCATTTCTTCCAAGAGCTCATTGCACCCAAGTTCTCATTGCACCAAAGTGCTAATTAACTTGGAGAATCACTTAACTAACATTATTCTACATAAATACTATTATGAGAAACTTTAATTATTAATATGATTATCATAATAACATGGAAAATCAAAGTGTATTGATAGGAATGACATAATTACATGAATTTTTAACGTGATTGATATAATCTATATCCTGATTGTTCCCATAGAGCTCATAAGGGTGGTTAAGGCTCACATAGTGGTTTCATAAATCTCATAATTCCATTAAAGGATCACATAAGGCTGATTAACACTCACATAACTTAATTGAAAGAACTATATCAACACAACATAATTTATCAAACTTCCAACATAATTATTTGGATTTCTTAATTCAACATAGAAACATTACACAATGTTCAATTTGAAATTAACTTAATTAAAATGGTCAAAAAAAATAGTTTGTAGAAGGTGAATGATTTTCCATAAGCACATACCACAATAGCATAATTGTACTTTAAATGAGCCATTATAAGTACTTAAGTGAATAATATAAACCTTAAGCCCTAATTTGATACTCAGTGTGCATGAACCACTAAAATGAGAATGAGGAGGGACACTAATTGTAGCCTTAGTCCCGATCAACCCAAATTTCATGTATTTGACATAAGAATGGATTCTTTATACTTTATTAACATAGATTTAGGGTTTCTAATTGAGATTGGGACGTTGAAGTTAAAAATGAGGTATGATGATTAGTCAAGAGGATTTTTGTTTCAAAACCTTTCCAATGAGTATATGCACTTAATTTTCTAGAAAAATATTGAAAAATATGTCAATATCCTAAGTTCTAGAAAATTAGGAGTAAGATAAGCCAACAATCCATTTAGTGAAAACCCCAACAAAAAGGGAGAAAGATCGATATGACCTAACATTAGTTTCTTGATCTAAAGTGTGATAGAGGGAAACTTTGTAAAACAATATACTTAATTTGATAAATGATTCTTATCCAAAAAGGCATGTAAATTCCCAAAACACCTAGGTAAAGTGTGACACATAATGAGAAACACAAGGGTAGGATGGTGATTTCAAGACCTGGCTTGTTCTCTATTAAACCATGGAGTAACCATCTGCTTTCTATAGATCTCAACCATGATTGGGTATTGACATACTCATGACCAGGGTGGAGGAGAAGATATCCTTTACCTCCACCCTTACCTTTCAATCCAGTTGAACTATTACCAAGGCTTTGGGTTTCTTAGAATAATGTCCTTCTACTACCACCATGGCCAAATGAACTGAGGGAGACATGAGGGGTAAGACAATACAAAAACACATATAGAGACAACAATCCACTCCATGAGATACCAATGAAGCCTATGAAATAAACTGTGATGCAAAAAGACCACTAAAGCCTCAATATTGACATGGTTGTCATGCATAATATGGAGAATAAGCTTGATCTAGAAAATGAAATTATGGTTCAGAGTCAAGTAATAACAATAGATCTAGCTTTGAGGATACCTAATGAATCTAGGGCAAGTGTTCTCACATCTTGAGCATAGCCTACAAGGTTGGTCGAAGCTCAAGTACTGCTGACATAAAGTTGGGTTTTGGGGTTTAGCTGTATTAAAGGGACAACATGTAGAAATGTGTAAAAGATTGAACATGTCACGAGGATGCTTACTGGATCTATGTTGGAAGGATGTCGCATATTATTTTGCGTTGAACTACTTTTTATAGATAGGGATATCATCATCATGGTGGTACTTCTTAGACTTTAGCATTAATTTGATGGGGGAGACTCCTATATGGGTTGGAAGAAGCTCCAAAAAGCTTTTGGTGGAGATGTAATATGGGGTTGTGGATAGGAGAAGGCTCCATGTATACTGGAAGAGGAGGAAGAAGCAATGTGGAAGTTGGGTGTTTTGGTTATAAGGGGATGTAGGTGTCGAGTCAGGGCTCTCTATATTAAAAAAGAACTCCTAAAATTGATTGTGGTTAGAAGTATGGAAATCATGGAGGGGAAAGAGAGACTGGAACTGAGGACGGTGAGTGGACTATTTCTCCCTGAGTCTGGGAAAAACATGAGATAGGAGATGAGGTCCCTGCCCTCTATCGTGATCTAACAAATCAGATAGGAAAATACATAATTGAAACCAAATGAAGTGGCATGATGCCTTTGATATTGTGTGACTTTGCAAAATCTAGGAGAATGGATTGTATGTGATTAAATAAATAGGTGAATAGTATATGATCACTTACTCCTTCATATTATCACTTAACATAGTTAGCATTATTTAAACTTGATGGAATTAGGTATCTTAGCTAATGTGAGCATGAGAAATCCAAATAACCACTTAATTCTTACATTTGAGCTATGTAATTATTTTCTTTTAATCATTAGATTCTTAAGGTAATTAATGAATTAGTAATCATTAAAGAAGTTACACTACCGAAATTTAGGGAATATCTAATATCTCGTGGACTACTCATTTACAAAGGGAACATATGATGCATATATGTGGTGCCAATTTTTGTTAAACCCTTCATTATTCATTATTGTTTATTTAGGGCTAATTTATATACATTAATTAACCAGAATATGATATCATATACTTAGTCCATACAAGTGTTTACTAATGTTGTGGGACCATTCTCAATCATGTGGGTTCATAAACAAGTACCAAACAAGGTCAATTTGGTTAATTGAGTATATTAGAATCAGGTTAGGTAAGCTCAGACTAGCACATATACCACCTTTAGCATCGGTTAAAATAGTCCTATAACGTTAATTTTTATTGAAATCTAAGTGGGAGACACTACATCCATGGACCTTCTGCGTCGGTTTTTTGGGAATGATCAAACCAACAACATGGAGAGAGTTATGGTTGCTATGAAAATGGAAACAAATGACTCAACTAATGATGCAGAGTGATAAAGAGTCATGGAATCACTCTACGTCATACATTCCAAGCAAGAAACTGACACTATAGTCAAAAGTCAAACTGTGTCGGTGATTCAATCACCATAATTGATTTTTTACTTCCTTATTAGGTTAAATTGTAATTGATAAGGGTAGAGGTATCGTCGGTTGTGGTTAAACAACTGACGCCACAAATGCACAATCTCAATTTTTCCAAAAAAAATCAACGCCACACGTTATCTATGTCGTCCATTCAATGTTCGTATTTAGCTCCCATGTGGCCTCATCCTCTCCATGATGCTTCTAAAGAACCTTTACCATCTCTATATTCTTACATATGAGTTCTTTCACCTTGGTATCTAGAATCCGCAAAGGTGACTCAGGATAGGTCAGCTTCCCTTGAAGCTCAATAGGCTCAATGCTCAACACATGGCTCGGATCTTGCACATATCACTTCAGATTGGACACGTGAAACACATCATGCATCATGCTATACTGAGGGGGTAACACCAAATGGTATGCAGCTTCACCAATCCGTTCTAACACCTCAAACGGACCTACGTATCGGGGACTCAGCTTCCCTCTATTCTTAGCTATAGCTCGGAGCAGTCAGATTTTCAAGAACACATGCTCTCCCAAAGTGAACTTCACATCAGTCCATTGCACATCAGCATACGATTTCTGTAGATCTTGAGCTCTATTCAGCCTCTACTTGATTAAAGAGACTTTATCTGCATACACTTGGAGATCATCTGACCTCAACAAGATCCTCTCATTGACATCATCCCAGTGAAGCGGTGACTGACACGGTCTTCCATAAAGAGCTTCATACAGAGGCATCTCGATACTGGCTTGGTAGCTATTGTTGTAGGCAAACTCGGCTAAAGGTAAGTATTGTTCCCATGATCCACCCCAGTCGAGCACACAAGCTCTCAACAAATCCTCTAACGTCTAGATCATCCTCTCTAACTGACCATCCATCAAGGGGTGATAAGCGGTACTAAACTTCAACCATGTACCAATTTCCTCTTGTACTTGCTTCAACAACTTGGAAGTGAACTTTGGGTCTCTATCAGAGATGATGGAACTGGGTATGCCATGAAAACGTACTATCTCCTTGATGTACAAATTAGCTAGGTCTGACACCTTGGTAGTGGTCTTCAGGGCAAGGAAGTGTGCTGACTTGGTAAGGCGATCTACCACAACCCATATCGCATCATGACCTCTCTTGGTCTGGGGTAGACCCATCATGAAATCCATGGTGATCTGCTCCCATTTCCACTCTGGAATCTCTATTGACTGTAAAAGTTCGTCGGTTCATTGGTGTTCAGCCTTCACCATCTGGCACGTAAGACAGCTGGCCACATATGCCGCTATGTCTCTCTTCATCCCTGCCTACCAAAATATCTCTATAGGTCCTTAAACATATTTTTAGTGCACGGGTGTACTGTATAATTAGAACCATGAGCCTCTTGCAAGATGCGTTCCTTCAATGGTGAATCTTCAGGAACCCATATATGGTTCTCGAATCTGATCCCTCCATCTATTCCCACCATGAGACGGGTCTGTGAATTCTTCATCAAGCCCTTCATTCTGCTGAGTTCTGAACTAGTCAATTGTGCCGTCACTATCTCACTCAACAACTCTGACTGAATTTGAATATTGGCCAATTGAACTCGGTCTTCTAACAATTGTGGAGTCCACTCCACCATCTCTTCTAAGTTCTTCCATTGATTGGACAAAATACTTGAACACCTGAGCTGCTTCCGACTCAACGCATCAGCTATGACGTTCGCCTTACCAGGATGATAGGCGATGGTGAAGTCGTAATCCTTCATGTACTCCATCCATTGTCACTGTCATAGGTTTAGGTCTCTCTATGTCAGGAGGTACTTCAAGCTCTTATGGTCTGTGAGGACCTCGAAGGTAGCACCGTACAGGTAATGCCACCATATCTTCAACGCATGAATGATAGTATCCAGCTCTAAGTCATGTGTTTGGTAGTTCACCTCATTGGGCTTGAGTTGTTGGGAGGCATATGCAACCACATGTCGATTTTGTTCCAACACACAGCCAAGTCTCATCTTTGAAGCGTTAGTGAATATAACAAAACACTCATTTCCAGAAGGTAGGGTCAATACTGGGGTGGTGGTCATCTTCTCCTTTAGCTCCTAAAAGTGAGCCTCACATATATCAGACCACATGAACTTCACATCCTTTTGAGTCAACATGGTAAGCGGCAAGGCGATCTTCAAGAAATCCTTGATGATGCGACAATAGTATCCGGCCAACCCCAAGAAGCTACGAATCTCAGAGGGGTTCTTCGGTGCAGGCCAGTCTCAGACTGCCGACACTTTAGCTGGATCTACGGCGATCGTTCCTCCTGAGATGATGTATCTGAGAAACATGACTCGGTCTATCCAAAACTCACATTTAGAGAACTTTCCATTGAACTTCTGCTTTCTCAGGATATCAAGGACTCTACCCAGATGGTCACGGTGTTGAACTAGGTCATCTGAATACACCAAGATGTTGTCTATGAACACGATCACAAAGGAGTCAAGGAAGCGTTCAAACACACTATTCATAAGGTTCATAAAGACACTGGGTGCATTGGACAACCCAAACGGCATGGCCATAAAGTCATAATGGCCATATCGGGTTCAGAAAGCCATCTTAGGTATATCCTCGCTTCTTACTCTCACCTGAAGGTATCCTAACCTCAAATAGATCTTGGAAAAGACTCAGGCCGATTTGAGCTGGTCAAAAAGGTCATCTATCCTGGGTAAGGGGTACTTATTCTTAATGGTCACCTGGTTGATCATCCGGTAATCAATACACATCTGAAGTGATCCATCCTTCTTCTTCACAAAAAGGACTGGTGCTCCCCATGGTGACGTACTAGGTCAGATACACCTATATCTAGCAACTCCTGCAACTGAGTTTTCAACTCAAGAAACTCAACATGGGCCATTCTATAGGGTGCCTTAGATATAGGGATAGTCCCGGGAGCTAACTCAATGGAGAAATCTACCTCCCTCTCAGGGGTAATTCCTAGTAGATCATTTGGAAACGCGTCCGCATACTTCCAAACAACCTCTATCTCCTCTAAGGGTTGTACCTTGGCTTCAGGCTCAATAACTATGGCTAGGTATGATCGGCAACCTTTGGATATCATCTGCTCAGCCTTCAAAGCTGACACATAAAAGCTGGTAGTCGCATCTCTCCTTCCTCGAATGGTAAAGTGTGGATGACCAAGTTTCCTAATGAGGATATTCTTCTCTCTACAGTCAATTTGTGCTCTATAGGTGTAAAGCCAATCCATACCAATAATTACATCAAAATCATTCATATCCAGGAGGATGAAGTTAGTGGGAAGCTCATGTCTGAGGTATTTAACTGGCAAGATAGGGATTTTTAAAAGATATGTATATATTTGACCACTCGGGGTGGTGACATCCAAAACATAGCCTAAATCCTTGATGTCCAAACAAAGCATAGTTGCCAGATTTCTCAAAATAAAAGTATTAGTAGAACCAGAATAAAAAAGAGCTTTTACATTTTGTCCCATGACTTCAAGCATGCCTACATAGTTTCATACTGTATCAGACTACTATTACATGATCAAACTAAATTGAAAGGAAAACTCTATGGGTTATTACTCTCGACGAACCTATTAGCATTCTCCTGAGCTTCTTCATTGTCAATAGAGAACACTCTGGCTTGCCTTCTCTCTCCAATAGGTGGACCTCAACCTGGTACTCCTCCTCCTATTGGGGATGCTTCTACTACTAGTTGCACCACCACTGGACCTCTCAGATCATGTAGAGGACAGTTGGTGATGAAGTGTCGCTCCTGCTGGCAACAATATCACACCCTATTCTCAAAGTGGCACTTCCTAGGATGTATCTGTCTGCAGGTATGACACTTCTAAAAATGACTCTCACCACATGGCTTTCCTTTGTGTCCATGCTTTCCCTTGGTGTGGTTATGTCCTTGTCCTTTTTTGTGGTCATTCTTCTGTCCTTGAGTACCTTCAGTGAAACCCAGATATCCATTAGGTGAGTTCTGAGCAGGCATCACTGTCCTCTCCATGTCTAAGGCAGTGTTGTAGGCTTTAGAGAAAGTTACTAGTTTACTTGCCATCACATGTGGTTTGATTGTGGGGTGAAGATGCTCCACAAAATGGTCCACTCTTCTTTCCTCATCCATCATGTGTCCAAAATGCTCCATGATGCGAAACTTGCGACCAAAATCTGTAACTGATAGGTTACCCTGGATCATATTGGTAAACTCTCTTTCCTTCTCCTTCTTGGTTGAGGTGGGGATGAATTTGGCGGTAAAGATAGTCCTAAAGTCAGTCCATGTCATTGGTTCTTCACTTAGATCTCGTCCCATGATGTGGTTTTCCTACCAGATCTTGGCTGCTCCTTCCAAGAGATGAGTAGCAAAAAGAACCTTCTTGTTTGGCCATACCTCTAGTATGCAGAAACTATTCTCGACTTCCGGCAGCCAAGCATCTGCTTTGTCGACCACTTCGGTCTTATCATCTCCCCAGAATCTCTCGATGTTCATCTTGACGAAGTCCAGAATGGTGACTCTGAGTCGGGGACGAATGGAAAGTGACTCATCATTTTCATCTCTGGCTATATTCCTGAGGACCAGGGCACTAATGGCCTCAATCAGCCTCTTTTGTTGTTCCATCCATAGGGCATCAGGGGTGTGAACCACCATTGCCATTCCTGAACCACCAGTCTAGTTCTCCTCAAACTTAACCTCGTCCTCAGACATGTGTTCCTCTTCTTGGTCCATCTCAGGGTTGTTGAAGGGTACTGACTTAGGATTGAGGCCTTCTTCTGAGGCTCCCTTGGGTCTCTTCCTCTTCCTTGAGGACTCATCACCATGGTTCCCCTTCCTCTTCTCAAAAGACCCCTTCCTCTTGTGGGGAGGCCAACCACCCCTAGCTGGGTTCTCAGTGTCCTCGGGGATAGCTATGGTCTTCACACGAGCCATCTACATAAGCAAACAATCAAACTTTAGTTTACATTTAAACTAATTATACTTATGTCGATGACATCTTGTTTATGTATCTTTTATTAATTTGATGGAGGATTCCTTAATTCTTATCATACTTACCCTGACCTCGAGAGGGTGGGGAAGAGAGAGAAAAACCCTAAATCCTAGAATCCTTAATGGAATTAGTGTTGAGAAGGGACGAAATAGATGATAGAGTCCTAAAGGTATCTTATTTCGAGTCAAAGCCTCAGACATTGGCTAGGCAGTCACACTACATCTGGGAGTCCTCATGACAATCTAGCGGGGTGGAGGAAGATATTGCCAGCCCCTGGACTGTGATCCTTTTCTAGACACCTCCGTCTTTGGAAAATCCTCTAATAAATCCCTCGGTTCTATAGAGTTCATAAGATTTAATAATTACTAAGGATTAAATGTGAAACCATGACTCTGATACCAAATGTAATGACCCCGCCTCCCGGTAACCCCCACTTAAGGGAGACCAAAAGGTCAAAGACGTTATCCCAGTATTTCAGGATCAGTGGTTTGACATTTAATCAATAATAATTATCAGCTTCTACTAATACTAAATTGGAAAGCTAGAATAAAACAAATCTTTTTGCATACCTTGTAAAGTTCAGATCTAGACTTCTATCTAGAGTAAAAGTCTAAGCTAACTAATCCTCCTTGCACAGGTTATTTGTATCTTCACAATATTTCAATTTACTATATTTGTCCATTTTCAAAATTGTACCTAAAACACCGACAAACAAAATGTCAGTCAGTATATTTCTATTCTGGTATGTGGGGGACAATCAAAATTTCCAAAAATAATTTCTAACAACCTAATTATCACAAATAAGTTATTAACAATCCAAATTATGTTTTCAATGTGACATTCTCAACTACTTTTGCCCTAAACCCTGGATTACCCTCTCTGGGGTTTTTTCCTTGCAAGGGACATAAGGCCACCTTCTCCATACTGAGCTTGGTGCCTGAGGTCACCTCTCATGGTCCCCAATGGTCTTCCCTCTGGGGCTTGACCAATTAGACCTTCCCTTCGGGGCTTGGTCATGCAACGTACATTAGGGTGGCATGTAGGTTCGAGAATACACATATATACTTAATTGTGATAATCATAGGGACTTTATAGGATTGCATAATTAAACATCCAACAGTTTAGGTTGCATCCAATTGATAAAACGTTCAAAAAACACTGTGAAACTAAACCGATTATTCATAAATAACCACATACCTATTCAGTCAATTTAGCATGCTAACAATAATCTAAGTAAGGAAATATCCAGGCAAGCAGGAAATTCACACAAGCAATAATCCTAAAACAATCATATAATTTAATTACTATCCACTTCCTCATATTACATTCATATGAACTCGCTTCCTAGGATTTCCTACTTCCTTTTAGGGTTTCATTAGGGTTCATCCTTATTATTGATACTATAAACCCTAATTCAACAAATCTAAGAATAAACCCTAATTAGCTTGTCATATTCCTCTTAACAGGCTTAGGATCAATAAATAACAACATTATCCCAAATAATCCGAATTGTTCAAGGTAATATCCCTCTTTACCCTAGATTAGGGTTTCTACATGTATTATCATAGATTCATGGATTAAAACCATAAAACAAACCAATTATAATCTAATTTCATATTCAAACCTTTCTTTTCTTTTCAACAACTCATTAATACTCAAATTAACCCATTAGGCACCTTAGATTTGATCTCTAATCATCATTAGGGTTTTTAACCTAAATTTAATGCACATTATGATCAGCTTAAGGTACTTTTGCAATTAGAAATGAAATCAAGTTTTAAAACTATTTTTATCAGATTACTCATATTTTTATGATCATTTTTCATATATAAAGTTTCTTCATCTGACCTTCCTATTAATTACTACGATTTTTTCAAAGAAAAGCATTTTTTAGATTATCAATTATTTTTTGAAAATCGTCAGCCATTCGATTAGTGGTCCGCTGGACCACGTGGGATCCAACGATCCACGATTGCATGCCTTAATCACGATCAAACGAGCCAAAGGGAAAGAATGCCCTTACTAGATTAGAAGGAGTGGCATGGCATATTTTTAATTTGACTGGTCGTCTACTTCAACCTCGCGCGAGTTGCCTACCGTGAGCTGAGGTCAACTCTGAGGTTGACTTCAAGCTTTTGTGCGTCTACAAGCAATCCAAGAACACGGGGAGCTTCGTCTACCTCCCATGAACCTGCTCGATCGATCAATTCCTTCTCCACAATGCTCCTTCACTGCCAAGGAAGCTCAGCTCCTCCGGAGATGGTTGCTGCTAGTCGAGGGGGAAAGACATGGTGGTTGGTCCAATTGAGAGCACGAGCACACTCATTGCAATGCTCCGGACTTGTAGGACAGGGTTTACGCAATTTCTCGAGATGCCCAGACCCCTCCCTATATATAGGGTCTTTTATAGGTATTTGAGAAATTGGAGACTTATCCAGTTCTCCATTTAACCACCCACAAGTTGGGTTAGTCATCCTTGGAACAGACTCCTCAAAGATGATGGACTTGTCCACATCTTTTCTTATTTCCTTAAACACGAGAAAATCCCAATTTTTCTTTCCCTCTCCCTTTCCTTCTATGACTCGGGGTAGACGATGCACAGTCACCATCAAATCCATGGCCCTCTAGACCACACGAGGATCTGATGGCTGTCATCACCCCCGAGATATCCTTTTTCCTTTCAATCAAGAAAACTTGAATTATTTAATGTAATGCATTGAAAACTTACAAAATTCATAACTCTCTCCTCATTTATCCTTTTTCATTCAAATTTTAAAGGAAACTCTGGATTGGTATTTTATACTTGTGTATCAAATTGGAGACCCAAATTCCAAAGGAAAAGGGTATTTCCTTCATAAGAAAGTTATCTCTTAATAAAGCCAATTTAATTGGTATTTCCTCTTTCCTTTCTTATTATTTTGGCAACTTGGGATCCTTGGTACCCAAGAAATCCCTAAGATACGAATTTCACCTTTGGAGGCTACCTCCTAGCCTTCTAGAGGCTTCTACCTCTTTCTTTTCTCCTTTTCCTAATTATCCTTTTATTAACTAAATTTCTTTTTCTTTTTTATTTCCTTTTTCTTGTTATTGGGCCCCAATAGCTAATAAGGCCTACAAAATCAAACAAGCAAGGCTATTTGTTAATGAAATCCATACATTCAAGTGAAATCAAACAATTACATGTTCATATATTTTTAAAATGAGAAATTACATTTCAATTCTGAATTAAGAAAATTGAGGTTATAACAGTTGGTGTGTCATCATTCTCTATGGAGAGAATACATGGCTTATCAAACAAAACAAACATTAATGGTGCTAGCTATTATGAATTTAAAATTTAAGTCTTGAATAATGAAGTGGAGCTCCTAGTTTTGAATATTTAATTTGAATTCCTAATCTTAAATATAAAACTAGAATTTCTAGTGTTGAATATAATATTTGAATCTTATTCATTTTTTGAAACCATTTTGTATGCTTGATATTTCTCTTTATGTTGAATTCCTTGCATATTATTATTATAATTCCTGGTAGCTAGTAGAATTCTTTGATAACTTTTAAATATTTGGCTTCATGTTGATCTTTGTGACTGGTCCTTCTTCTCTTATGGTTCATTCACAAATATATTTCCTTGGGGGAAATGTGAATAGAAGTTCTTAAAAATGACTCTAAAAGAGACATCATGGATTTGCAAAATATGTCCACTTCTAGGAGATACGACCACAATAATTATTAAAATAAATTTACATATTTCTTGTATAAAACTTTTGATCTACCATGTACTCTGATGTAATGTATGATGTAAAGATAATTGTATTTCCTTCTAAATAAAATTATGTTGAAATTTGGTCTTGTACTGGTTAGTTTTTACATGATGATATCATAACAATAAATAGTCAAAACTCATATATGTCTCATGTAAATACATTGCTAGTTAGTATATAACCTGGAAAATAAAACCTAGTCAGGTAGATTATAAAAGACCACAGTACTCTTATCACAACTTATAGTGTCAATCAAGAATACATGTAGAATTACTAGAAACCTATGTGTTCATATGTGTACCCTAGTTGATCAATGTATTGAACTTCTGTAAAGAGTTATTGTTCTTCTTGAATATATACACACATATATACATATGTGGGATTAAGAGAGGCATTCTCTCCCCCTCTCCCACATCTGTGGTGGAGTCTGAACGCCTGAGAGGGTGGTAAATCAAAGTGGTAGTTGGGATTCAAACCCGAGTCCCTTTGTTAGGGGACACTGTGCTTGACCACTTGAGCCACTCCTTGTCAGCACATATATACATATGTGTGTATGTATGTATGTATGTATGGGATTAAGAGAGAAATATTTCTCCCCCCTCTCCCACATTTGTGGCGAAGGCCAAACACCTGGGAGGGTGGTAAATCAAGGCAGAAACTGGGATTCGAACCCGAGTCCCTTCATGAGGAGACACCATGCTTGACCACTTGAGCTACTCCTTGTCGACATTATGTATGTATGTATGTATGGGATTAAGAGAGAAATATTTCTCCCCCTCTCTCATACCCATGGTGGAGGTTGAATGCCTGGGAGGATGGTAAATCAAGGCAGCAGCTGGAATTCAAACCTGGGTCCCTTTGTTAGGGGACATCGTTCTTGACCACTTGAGCCACTCCTTGTTGGCATATATGTATGTATGTATGTATGTATGTATGGGATTATGAGAGAAAGATTCCCCCCCTCTCCCATGCTCGTGGCAGAGGCCGAATGCCCGGGAGGGTGGTAAATCAAGATGACAACTAGGATTCGAACCTGGTTCCCTTTGTTAGGGGACATCGTGTTTGACCACTTGAACCACTCCTTGTCAGCGTATGTATGTGTATGTATGGGATTAAGAGATAAAAATCCCCCCTCCCACGCCCGTGAAAGAGGCCAAATGCCCGGGAGGGTTGTAAATCAAGGTGGCAACTGGGATTTGAATTTGGGTCCCTTTGTTAGGGGACACCGTGCTTGACCACTGTTGCCACTCCTTGTCGGCGTATGTATGTATGTATATATGTATGTATGTATGTATGTATGTATGTATGTATGTATGTATATGAGTCATCAAGGAGACTTCCTCTCCCCGACCCCTCATTGACATGTGGAGGCCCGACACTAGAGGAGTATGGTAAACCAAGTGTGCAACCCATTAGTTCCGACGCAAGCCATGTCAGACATAAATCTCAATTTATTCGTCCCCGTGAGGATTTGAACCTGATACCTCTGTCTGCATTCACGATATGATCACCCATGAGCCACACCCTTGTGGGCTTGTATGTATGTATGTATGTATGTATGGGATAAAGAGAGGCATTCTCTCCCCCCTCTTCCATGCCTGTGGCGGAGGCCGAACACCTGGGAGGGTGGTAAATCAAGGTGGCAACTTGGATTCAAACTTGGGTCCCTTTGTTAGGAGACACTGTGTTTGACCACTTGAGCCACTCATTGTCGGCGTATCTATGTATGTATGTATATATGTATGTATGTATGTATGTATGTATGTATACATATATGCATGTATGTATGTATGTATGTATGTATTTATGTATATATATTCCAGTGTATATGAATCTTCTCTACTAGATTTCTAGACTTTAAGTGACTATTGGGCTTTTGTACTAGATTTGTAAACTCCTAGTGGTCATTGTATTTCTTCACTACAATTTTGGGAATTATTATCTAAACACAAAGTTATTTTGAGATAATTTTTTTACACTTGTGTTTGATGTACATATATATGCATGTGATCAACAATGGGGACCATTATGACACTACATTTACTGTCATAGAAATTTAAGGTGGGTGGAGTACCCTAGCCTTCCCTATCTTTGAAACATTGTCCAATAATACCCAATATATAATGATATAATTAATACATTGCATGAACCCTAAATTAATTTATTCATGTATATATTATCATTCTTGTATTAAATTTGATATAATTTCAATATTAAATCTTGAAAGTAATACATGAACAAGATGGACTTAAATGATCATGTTCTTGCAAAAAAGAACTATATAAATTTATGATATGCTTATAAGCTAGCTGAGGATAAACCACCACCAAGTAAGTGGAGATGTGTATTGTGTCTAAGGAAGGTGAGCCTAGGGAAGGTTTTGACATAATCACTTCTAATCTACCTAGGTGATGGTGGATTTCCTCTCTTTAAAACTAACCTCACCAAAGATATCTTTGTGTCTTAGAAAGAAACTAAACCTCGAATAAAGTCACCAACTAGATTACAATGTGTATAAAATATGATGCGTACGTAAAATAATTATAGTTGTTTGACCTCCCATATAGAAGCACCAGCATAAAAAATATCTTAATTATAAAAATATGATCACTATCCATATGGTTGTAACATAGTGATGTACTTGAGAAAACCATTAAAAATACACTTAATGAACCAATTATACAAATTTCAATTTCATAGGCATGCATGTTTAAGTAGAGATCTCATGACTATACCTTTTGTTGGTATGTATGCCCAGAGAGAATTTCATATGATGATTTAAATGGCATAATTGTAAATGATTTGATTATTAATAAAGGCAATCTTCCAATTTATTCTATTTTATTTAGTTATGAGATAATGATGTAACATAATAAATGTCTAAAGAGTAATATTACTCAATGATGTATGTCTTCGACTTGATGACCTGAACAATGAGATCATACGTATGCACAGAGTACATACATTCTTGCTATGACCCTAGTCAGATATTATTGTGGAAGGCTGATAGACATCAATAACACATAATACTAGAGTGTGTGTTGGTTGATCATAGAACTCATCCGTTATGATATGTGACGTCAAACCAAACACATAGATACTTGTTAGACGGACATACCCATCATAAGAGTGATACATGGAAACCGTAATTGGTAGTTAGAATCATCTCTTATAGTTTTAGTGGTTATTGTGGTTCTTAGACTCAAAGTCACTACACTCATCACATGTTGTTTGGTGTACTTTGACATCATCTACTGTGATTCTGAGTAAGTGTTTCCGTAAAGGTGATGATTGGATACAATGTGACTATTGGGATGATTATGAGTGATGTAGATGGGATTTTTCCCTCATGTGGGAGTATGATACATGGACACTTGACAAGCGAGATTGAGAAATGCATGGCCATGCTCATGTGAGTCAATATGTGATATTGAGCTTATGTATATCTCAGACAGACTTCTCTAGTTCAAGGAACATGGATTGAATAATTGAAGAGGATGACCATTGCATGCCTCGAGTTTAATACGTATATCAGTGACAAAGGAACCATACAAACATTATAACACCAATGACAGATTGTAGGTTGAAGTTGTTCTCCAACTTTCCATTTACTTGGGTAGCAATGATATGTTACTAGACGCTGTTCTTTGCTTGTGATGTCATAAAATGGTTATGGACACTCACTACCAATGTAATATGGAACCTATAGGGTCACACACACATGATTCACTTGGAATAGGAGTTTATTTGTGAATGATAACTAAATTGATGACTAAACTATTTAGGTATTCAATTTAAACAACAATTGACTGACTGGATTCTGAACTGACCGGTTGGAGTGTCAAGTTGATTGGAGATTGCATTCGCTAAATTCTAGATGAACCAGGGCATGAACCTACCAGTTCACTTAGTGAACCGATCGACTCAAGGTCGACAGATGACCGATTGATGATATGAACCACCTGATTCATGGATCAATTCGATTACATGAAGCATTAGTGGTGACATTATGTTTTGCATTAATTGGATTAAAATTGACAAAAAAAATTCTGATTGGGAAACATGATGAAATGATCAGTTCACTGGGTGAACCAATCAGCTCACAATGCCAACCAATCAGTCACCTATGAACCTATTATTTTGCTACCAGCAGGTTGTGATAATTCATTAGATTCCGATCCCTTCCACTCCTACACAGATTGGGATCCCTGACCCTAACCCTTCTATAAATAGAGGGGTACTGGGGGCTTCCTAGAGGCACAAATCAATTGCCTCTAACAATTGTTTTCTCTTCTAATTTTGGTAATCAAGAGAACCCGAGCAAATCCTACCCAATAAAGGGAGGGATAGCAAGGAAGAACGATTGTGGGAAAGTAGTTGCTGACTAGTACACTGGTGTGAAGGGACAACTCCTTGTTTGTTCTTCTAGAATGACAAGAGTTCCTAGTGGTCCGTGTGGACTACTCTAGAGGCATGGAGCTTTTCCATCTGGGATGGTAACGTCAAACTACTGTGGTGATGAACCAAGAGTTGTTGTAGACATTTTTTGAGTGCAACTTGAAGAAACAATGCACACTAAAATGAGGAGATTTCCATTGGACTTTCTCTAGGACCAGATATATACTCTAAACAATACTTCCCATCACATAATTATTGACGTGATACACTGGTTTAAGGGGAATATGGAAATTAAATTTTAGCTTTCACTGTTTGTTATGTCGCCATATTTCCCTACAGTGGTATCAGATCCATGCCAATCCACTATGTTTTGAGATAATCAGTATGATCAGATTTTTGGTTTTCATTATTTATTTATTGCATACAAAGTGAATAATTAAATAGACTAATGTGCATATCCTATTAAACACCTCATAAGATCTCAATGATATATATGATTTGATATATATGAAATTACACATATCACCCTAAAACTGAGTTTTTGATGGTGGATGTGAAGAATGGTTATAACCAATAGCCCTATATATGTGCATGGTTGTGTGGTTGGTCGTTCCTTTCTTTTTTTATTCAGTTTGTATACAAAGCCTCTACCTTATCTTCCAATTGTAAAAATATTATTCTCTCCTACCTATGATCCCCTCGAATATAACTTGAGGTTTCTCTATTTATTATGTAATATGTAATAGCATTAGGATAGTTCAATTTCTTATTATGATGAATAAGAAGACTGTCAACACCATACCAACCGACCATCTCAAAGGTGAGTCATCTGGTTGGAGGACCAAGGAGGATGAGACAAATCGATTAGCTAGTGGTCCCAACCAGTTGACTAGAGGATCCAAAAGATTGTGGACCAGAAACTAGACGACGGATGTGATGACTAACTGACCGGCCAGGAGGCAAGCTTATCAATTCAAAGGTTGAACCGGTCAACCCATATTGGCAAGCACATATCTTCATCAACAATAGGTTTATGCTTGAGATGTAGACCCTAGGTGGTGGTAATTCCTAGTGGATCTAAGGAATTATAATAGAATGGCATAACCATTGCTTATGCTTATTGCATGTTTTCATGGTGAGATATAGCATGTATATAATACATACTAAATATATGTGGTGATTGAATAATGTATATGTATTTATAAATACAATTTCCCTCAATAACATATTAAGTCTAATTTTCTTTCGATTAGCAACACACATGAAAATCTTGATCAACTATGTGTGGGCATGCCAAGCATGGTGCACATTCTATCTCATGGAAGTGTGATGGTAATAATGTGGGCCTGCCAAGCGAGGTGCATTATTATTGTGTTGGCTTTTGGGTCAGGCTTAACTGGGTGTCCTTAATGAGATTGAGCACATTGAAGAATTCAGATGACTATGGAAAAGAGTTGTGCATATCATCTATCTAAGAATTGCATAAGATGCAATTGACAAAATTCACCTACCTTAATAATTGATTATGGACGCTTGCTTTGTTTGGATAATAATTGAATCATTTTGGATCTTGGATCACTAGAAAATTATATGTTCCAATCTTCCAAATTGATATGTGAGGGCTATTAATTTGAATAAAATAGTGGGAATGATAATTAATTAAAGGTCTAATTGATATCATAAAAAATTTCAATTCAAATCAAATAAGAAGGATTTTGACAAATGCAAATTTTTTCTCTTGTAAAATCAAATGGCAATCAAATCATCATTGTGATTGGTCCTTAAGAAGGACATATTTAACATGACAAATTTCCATGACTGGTATTAGACTTTGAGAAGGATTCTCAATGAAGAGCACAAGCTCTATGTCCTAGAAACACTAGTGCTAGAAATACATGCTCCTGATGTGCCTAGGGTTGAGGTGGATGCATACTAGAAGCATGCCAACGTTGCTTTGGATATAAGGCACCTTATGTTGAGATGCATGAACTATGAGTTCCATGAGTAGTGTGAAGACATTGAGATACTTGAGATGGTAACACATCTTAAGAGTTTGAACCATAATCACACAGAGCATAAAAGGTACAATATCTCAAAGCAGTTATTTGACTGTAAGATGACATAGGAAGACTCTATAGAGACGCATGTGCTCAATATGATTGGACATGTGGAACAACTAGGAGAAATGGGATTCTCTTTGAGCCAAGAGTTGGTCGTGGATATGATTCTACAATCATCGCCTAAATCATATACCCATTTTATTTAGTGTTATCACTTGAATAACATGGCCAGATCGTTGTCAAATTTGTTTGTCATGCTGATTAATGTTGAAGAAAGAATGAAGAAGGAAAAATATGTGATGAAGATCAGTAGAGTTGACTCCAAGGATGGAAGCAAGGCCATGAAAAGTTCTAAGACTGAGCTTAAATCCAGATCTTCAACACTCAAGATAAGGATAAAGAAAAGTATAATAGGAATCTATCCTTTGTACTTGAAGGCATTCAGGAAGAAGAAGATGGGGATGATGATCTCCACTTCAGGTATATACGTTATTGAGATAAACTTTATCTACTTATTCATCTTGGGTACTTGATACTGGATTTGGATCTCGCATATGCTCTAATATGCAGGATCTGAAAAGAAGTAGGCCTTTAAGAAAGGGTGAGGTTAAACTTCAAGTTGTAAATGGAGCAAGAGTTGTTGCCACTACCTTTGGAACCTATAATTTATCTCTGTCCATAGGGCTTGTAATAGAGCTAGTGAATTGTTATTATGTACATATCATAAATAGAAACATTATTTTATTATCTTGTATGGAAAAGGATGCATTTTAATTTTATATTAAGAATGGTCAATGTTCTATTTTAAAAGATGGGATCTTTTATGGTAATGCCCTAATGTTTTATGGTATTTATTTTCTAGATCTAAAGAGAAATATTTATAAGTAAATACCAAAAGACTAAAAATTAACACCTTAAGAAAAACATATATTTGGCATTGTCGTCTAGGACACATAAATGAGAATCACATATCTAGACTCCATAAAGATAGGATTTCAAATCAATAGAGACATGTGAGTCTTGTTTGTTGGGAAAGTTGATAAAGACTCCCTTCACTGGAAGCAGTGAGAGGGCGAGAGATCTATTAGGACTCATACTTACTAATGTGTGTGGCACGTTTAGAACAAATGTCAGAGGTGGTTATCAATACTTCATTACCTTCAGTGATGACTTTAGTAGGTATGGTTATATTTACCTAATGAAACATAAGTCAGAAACCCTTGAAAAGTTTAAGGATTTCACGAATGAAGTACAGAACTAACTTGGCAAAAGTATTAAGTCACTTCATTCTGATCGAGGTGGAGAATACTTAAGCTAAGAGTTTCAAGATCTTCTATGAGCCTGTGGTATTGTATCACAATGGACTCCACCTGGAACGCCACATCATAATGGTGTATTGGAAAGAAAGAATCTCACATTATTGGATATGGTGTGGTCAATGATGAGTTTAGTTGAACTTCCAACTACCTTCTGGGATTTTTCTCTTAAAACCTACCATGTTTACACTAAACCGAGTACCATCTAAATCGGTTCAAAAGACACCATATGAGATATGGTGTGGGAAGTGTCCCAATGTGTCTTTTATGAAGATTTGGGGTTGTGAAGCTTATGTGAGAAAGAACTTTCCTGAGAAGCTTGGACCCAAATCTGATAAATGTTATTTCATTGGATATCCTAAGGAAATAAAAGCATATTACTTCTATTACCTATATGACAACAAAGTGTTTGTTGCGAAAGATGATGTATTCCTAGAAAAGGAATTTATTTCCAAAGAAATTAGTGGGAGGAAAGTTTAACTGGAAGAAGTTCGAAACCAACAAGAAAATATTGAACCAATATATGAACAAGAGGAACAAGGAGAATCACAAGTCAATTTGGAATATCAAATTCCTAATATAACATAGGTGCCTCGTAGATCTAGTAGGGAATGCCTTGAACCCGAAAGCTTTGGATATCTTATGACTCAGGAAGGTGGTGAGTTGGTCATAGATGATGAGACAACAACTTATCTAGAAGATACTAAGGGACCAAAGTCTGAGAAATGGCTTGAGGTCATGAGATCTGAGATGGAATCCATGTACGCCAACAAGGTATGGACCTTGGTGGATCAACCTGAAGGGGTAAAACCCATAGGGAGCAAATGGGTCTTCAATAAGAAGATCGACATGGATGGTAAAAACTATAAGGGAATATTGGTTGCATAGGGTTTTAAGCAAGTTCTAGGTGTTGACTATGACAAAAACTTTTCTCTAGTTTCCATGGTTAAGTCTATCGGGATCATGCTTACTATTGCATCTTACCATGACTGTGAGATTTGGCAGATGGATATGAAAATGACATTACTTACTTGAGGATGTGTACATTACACAACCTGTGGGTTTTATAAATCCAAATGATGCAAATAATGTATGTAAGCCACAAAGGTCAATCTATGGATTGAAGCAATCATCTCAAAGACAGAATCTTATTTTGATGAGATAGTCAAAGTGTTTGCCTTTACTCAAAATGAAGATGAACCTTGTGTGTACAACAAGGTTAGTGGGAGCATGATTATATTCCTCATATTATATGTGGATGACATACTATTGATGGGGAAAGACATCCCTACTTTATAGAAGGTAAAGACATGGCTAGAAATGCATTTTCTATGAAAAACTTTGTCGAAGCATCCTACATTTTGGGAATTAAGATCTATAGAGATAGATTAAAAAGGTTTCTTGGACTTAGTCAGAGCACATGCATAGATTAAGTGTAGAAACGGTTCAACATGGAGAGCTCAAAGAAAGGACACTTTCCCATGGCATATGGAGTTACCATCTCTAAAGCTCAATGTCCTAGTTCTTGGTAAGAAAGGGAACACATGATTAGAACTCCATATGCATCTGCAATTCGATCTATCATGTGTGCAATGTTGTGTATCTGTCCTGATGTCTCATATGCCTTGAGCATGATGACATGATATCAGTCAGATCTAAGTGATGCTCACTGGACAGCCATGAAGAACATCCTTAAGTACTTGAGAAGAACTAAGGATCAGTTCCTTGTCTACGACGGAGAGGAAGAGTTAGTGGTAAAGGGTTACACTAATGCATGCTTCCAAACTGATAAAGATGATTACAGATGGAAATCTGGATTCATACTGTGCCTCAACAATGGAGCTGTGAGTTGAAAGAGTTTCAAGCAAGAGACCGTTGTTGACTCTATAACAGAGACCGAGTATATTTCCACATTGAATGCAGCAAAGGAGGTTGTTTGGATCAAGAAGTTCATCTCTGAACTTGGGGTAGTTCCAAGCATCAGTGATGCAATTAAGCTATATTGTGACAACAATGGAGCTATTGCACAAGCCAAGGAACCCAGATCGCTCAACATTCCAAGCATATACAAAGGTGTTTCCATCTCATATGAGAAATTGTAGAGTGAGGAGTTGTAAAGATTTGTAGAGTACCAACCAAGAACAATATTGTTGACCCCTTGACAAAAGAACTTTCACAACAGAAGTATGATGATCATGTTAGATCACTTGGAATAAGATTCATGGGTGTTTGGCTCTAAGTGCAAGTGGGAGTCTGTTGGTATGTATGCCCAGACAACCAATCATATGATGATTATAATGGCATAACTTGTAAATGATTTGATTATCAATGAATAAAATATTCCAATTTATTCTATTTTATTTAGTTATGGGGTAATGATGTAACTTAATAAATGTCTAAAAAGTGATATTACTCAATGACATATGTCTTTAGGTTGACCTGAACAATGAGATCATATGGATGCGAAGAGTATATACATTTGTGCTATGTCCCTAGTTGTATGTTATTGTCAAAGGCTGATAGACAACAATAACATATAAGACTACAATGTATGTTGGTTAATGACAAAATCTCATCAGTCATGATATGTGATATCAAACTAAACACATAGATACTTGTTAGAGAACAGTGTACCAGACAAACCCACCATAAGAGTGATACATGGAAACCATAATTGGTAGTCAGAATCATCTCTTACAATGTTGGTGGTGATTTTGGTTCTTAGACATAAAGTCACTACACTCATCGCATGTTGTTCAATGTACTTTGACACCATCCACAATGATTATGAATAAGGTTTTCCATAAAGGTGATGATCATACACATTGTGACACATAGGGATGACTATGAGTGATGTAGATGGGATTTTTCCCTCCCACGTGAGTATGATATTCTGACCACTTAATAAGTGAGACTGAGAAATGTATGGCCATGCTCATGTTAGTCAATATGTGATATTGAGCTTACATATATCTCAAACATTTTGCTCTAGTTCAAGGAACACATATTGAATGATTGAAGAGGATGATGATTCCATACCTCAAGTTCAATTTGGATATCAATGACAAAGGAACCATACAAACACTATAACCACATTCACAAATTGTAGGTTGAAGTTCTTCTCCAACTTTCCATTTACTTAGGTAGCAATGATGTGTTACTAGACACTTCCCTTTGCATGTGATGTCATAAAATGGTTATGGACACTCATTGCCAACGTAATATGGAACCTATAGGGTCACACACAAAAGATTCACTTGGAATAGGATTTTATTCAGGAATGATAACTAAATTGATTACTAAAGTGTTTAGGTACTAAATTTGAACAACAATTGACTGACTGGATTTTGAACCAACTGGTTCAAGTGTTGAATTGACCGGTTGGAGTGTCAGGTTGATTGGAGATTGCATTAGCTGAATTCTAGATGAACCAGGGCATGAACCAATCGGTTCACTTAGTGAACCGGTCAGATCAAGGTCTCTAGATGATAGGTTCATGAGATGAACTGCTCAGTTCATGGATCAATGTCATTGCATCAAGGATTAGTGCTTATGTCATGTTGTGCATTAATTGGATTAGAATTTCCGATACAATTGCTATTGGGAATCATGATGAAATGACCAGTTCACTGGGTGAAACGATTGACTTGCATGCCAATTGATCAGTTCACCTGTGAACCGATCATTTCATTGCTCACAGGTTGCAAAAATTGGTGAGATTTCGGTCCCTTCCACTCCGACACAAACTGGGTACCCTGACACTAACCCTCCTATAAATAGAGGGGTATTAGGGGCTCCCTAGGGACACAACTCAATTGCCTCTGACCATTGTGGTCTTCTCTGATTGTGGTAGCTGAGAGAACATGAGCAATTCTTAGTCGATAAAGGGAGGGATATCAAGGGAGAACAATTGTGGGAGAGCAAGTTGGTGACTAGTACACCAATGTAAAGGGAAAACTCTTTCTTGTCTATTTTTCTAGAATGACAAGAGTTCTCAGTGGTCCGTATGGACTACTCTAGATGCGTGGAGCTTTTCCCGCTATGAGGAAAACATCAAAATACTATCCATGGTGATCAATCAAGATCTATTGCATACGTTGTTTGAGTGCGACTTGAAGAAAGGATGCACACTACAATGAGGAGATTGTCACTGGACTTGCTCCAGGAGCAGGTATATCCTCTAAACCATCCTTCTCATTACATAACTATTGACGTGATCCATTGGTTTAAGTGGAATATGGCATTTAATTTTTTTTCTTCGCTTCATGTTCTGTCGCTATATTTCCCTACACTTTTTATGTAGAGAATAAACTCCCACACTAGCTTTGATGTTATAACCTAAAATTTTTGCATAAATTTACACATGTATTTGAATACAAATAATGTATTATCGTTAGAAAGTTTGGTGTGGATTTGATTTGTAAATTCACTATTGCAAGGTTTTTCATGATTTTATTTTCTTTCAATAATCCAATGATAAATATGTGGGAAAAGGAAAGAAAATCCAATAATCAATATGTTGCCAAGAATAATGGATAATTGTTTTTTTAATGAATTATGTTGGAGATTTTTGGAAAATATGTGTTGATGACAACTTATCAATTTGGTTCGGCCTAATAGTGCACACAATCAGAAAATACATTAAATATGATATTTGCCTTAGTTTGGATGGAAAAAGGAATTGCTTGATGCTTAAAATAAAGTAAATAAAGGATTTTCTTAAGGGGCAAGAAAAAGGTGTCTGATCTTGTATTTTGACACCAAATCATGCCTAAACCAAGATATAGTTGTTAAAAAGATTCCTTAAAATATAGACCAAATTGGAGTAAAAATGAGAGAGAAAAGTGAGTTCTTTAAATTCCCATAATTAAAAGTACACATATAAGTCCTTGTGAAACAAAATAGGTAAAAGGAAATCTCGTGCCCAAGATATATATCCTAGATAATTTTTTATGAGATATAATCCCAATTGAAGAGTGTTAGATAAAATCTAGAGGTTCCAAAATGTCTTGTGGCCTAAGTAACTTATTTAATAAATATTCGGTTTTGTCTTAAAAATGGAGTTTCAAGTATGAAAAGGATTAATTGATGACTAACACTTTCCCCGACAAATGATAATAATGTGGATGGATTTTCTCCTAAAAGTATAATGAGAAAGTGAGTCATAGAGAGAGAGAAATAATTAATTTGCATATCATGGTTTTTTATTAAACTTGGGAAGGACTTTCCTTTTCCTTCATCTAGAACCCTAAAACCCTATTGATCTCTCATCTATCCCTCACAAACTTGGAGTGTGTATATATATATATATATATATATGCATGAGGGGCCGTCACATAGGAAGTAGACCAAAAGAATCCCTCCTAGGTGGTACAGAACCCAGAGATGATTGAAGAGCATCAGTGTTGTTGTTTCTTCATCTTCACAATGAAGAAGGTTCTACAACGAGAACAATCAGTCTATAACCTAGAAAGCAAGCAAAAGGATTTCTATAGGTCTTTCTTTCCCAACCATGGTGTACGAGCGATTGAATAGGGCCTCCAATAGACATGTTTGTCATCCTTCCCTCTGTAGCAACCTACAGTAATGGGCGAACATATTAGTTCACTTTTAATCTTCTTTAACAACATTGTCGGCTATCCCAACTCCGACGCATTGTGGATGATCTTCGTTGACCACCTACGAGGCTTCATAACCCAAGATCAAGGTGGGAGAGGCATTGACTCAAGAATGATAGCCACATAGGGTCTACATCAGGCTGCGTCGCGAGGGGGAAGAAAAGTCAAAGTGAAATGACTTGACTGCCCCTCGACATGCGTTCAGGGGGAAAAAAGGTCTTTCCCTATCTAGAAATTGAATAAAATAAAAATGGATTCACTGATGTGTCAGGCTTTCATTGGTCCTAAGTAAGTTTTCTATTCAAAAATTATAGTAGTTAATAGGATGATCATATTAGGACAAATTATATGTGAAACTGATCAGGAAAATGAGAGGAATGCAAAGAAAATATTAGTGATATCTAATTATGCTTCCTTGTATGAAAATACATAAAGATACAATCTTTGATATAAAATATACATAAAAACCCTAGATTTAGGTATTGTAATGTTGAAAACATTAAAAGCCTTTCTTTTGTGATAATATATGATATTGTTGAATAAGATGAAAATGATAATAAAGATGAGTAGTTAGGATTTCCAATGTAAATAACCATACATATGGAGAATTAAGATTAGAGATCATATCTTGCAATATCGTTAATGAACATGATTGAATCTTAATGATCATAAAAAAGGTATGTGGTAGATTGATGATCATGATTACATTTAATATTAACTAGGGATCTTGATTCATTAGATTAATCAACATGGGGATTAGGGTAATGAAACATAACCCTAATGATAACTTGATACCAAGGAAACATAAACCTTAGGTTAGGACTGAGTAGGGTTTAATATGGTTAATATGTGATGGTGACACTTTAGGATTTATAAACATGCAGATTAAGTTAATTGCTTGGATTGCTTGTTGATTCGATAATATGCTTGAAGTACATATACTGCATGTTTTGCATGGATCGCCATCAAGGTACGTGGTTACAATTATGACTAACCAAAATATAGTTTGCCATGTTTTCTAAATTTCTAGGGATGATTCAATAAATAAAATGTTGGTTATTTATTTAATTCTTGTTCCACTATAATGCCAATATGAGTATCACATAAGTAAATGATAATATTCTAAATCCTAGGTTGATGTATATCAAGGGGTGATGCATACGAGCCCTGGAGGGGACAATGGTCACGCCCAAGATAATATATCCAGTAAGGGTTAGAATATGTAACGAATATTCCAGTTCTTATGTGCAATACTTGATGATTGTATGTGATTATCTTAGCTGCATCCCACATACATAGTATTGGTGCATCAAGCCAGAGGTGCACACACTAGCCAACAAGAGGTGACTTGATGCACTCCACATAACTCAAATACACGGGATCTCTCAAAATTTATAAAAACCCTAAAAAGACTCGATCACAAAACTAAATAGGTCACCCGCAAGCGCACGTGGTACTATTGTAGTATAGGTGATAGGCAAGAGCAGGAGTTGACCCTCAGGGACAGAGGAGGCACTAGAGTTAAGTTAGAATTTACTACATTCCTAGAGTGGAGACTAGGGTTGAAGGGTTTAAAAGGGGCTTTGGTTGTTAAACTAAGTGAACATGCAAGTAAAGGCAAAATGAAATCTAATTTATCGCAAACCCTAAATTATCCTAAGCAAGAAAGTATAGGGAACTAGATTAAGCAATTAACTAAACAGGAGCAAAGGTTGACTATACTACACTAGTAGATCAAATAGAAACTAAGATCTAAGTTAACCACTAGAGAGAGAAAGAACCTAAGTGAACCCTAAAGAGCAAGACTAAGCAATTAACTAGATTAAGCAGAAGCAATTAAACTAGATTAGCATGAACAAGCTAAGAAGACAAGATGGATTTTATGCAATGAGATTAGGTGGGTGGGCCATTTGGGAATATGATTTGATATTAGTTGGGGGTGTCAACATGGCATGCAATTATCACAATTCAATCTAGATTACCAAACCAAACAACAAGGCAAGTGCTATTAGAATGTACCCTATATTACTAGTTAGAGAACTAGGGTTAGGTGTAATTCTAGTAGGACTTGTCAAGTATAGATCTCTAGGGCAAGTGGTATTAGGGGAATTGAGAGCCAAGGGTAGGAATGGAAGTAGAGATGAGGGTTTTTCACCTCATGCTACTAGCCATCTAGCCTTTATAAAGATCTAGGAAATTACACTAATCATACTTACACTAGTAACTTAGATCTCACACTCACTTGTAGAGGGGGGGTATGCATCTAGGAATAAAAGGGGCTAGCTAGAGATCCACTAATTGGACCTAGGAGCCTATCCTAAGATTGATACATACACTCCAATTCTGCCTAGAAGCTAAGTGTCATCAAACATTACAAAGCAAGCAATTTTAGTTTAAGAGAAAAAAAATCACATGCAAGATAATGGGAAATGAGATAGGAGAGAAGGCAATCGTCATAGAATGAAATTATGTTCATTACAAATTATTCTCCCCCAACATGGTATCAAAGTCACATTTTTACCCCAAACAGCCCACCACTAGGGGATTAGCTAGACATAATCAAAGAAAAGGCAAAAGAAAGGGGAAGAAGGGGATAGGACTCCATGGAGATCGAAGTAGATCTTCCTTCTTCACCTTGTAGAAGATTGGGGATGGCCTATCTCCTCTAATGGTGAAGATGAGTATGAGAATGGAGGGGATTATTGAGGAATACCTAGAAATCTAGGTTTCCAATGTGGAAATGGGGTGGAAATGGTGGGTGGATGGCTTGAATGCAAGGAAGGAGGCAATGAATGCTCTAGAGTAGGTGGAGAGGAGTAATGGCAGCTAACCTAGTGCTATGGCCTCCACCCATGTATATATAGGTGGTGGTGAAAGCACTAGGATAAGTAGGGGCATTGTTAGAAAAATAGTGCAGAAAATGGTAGGGTTTAGGTGGAAGCACAGCCGTGCTGGGTAGAGGTGGGAACAACCATGGTGATGGGGAACGGTCATTCCCAGAAAGTGGCAAAATCATAGGTTGAAGTGGTGGAATGGAGGTTGGTAGTACGGCCGTGTTGGACAGTACGACCATGGTGAGGGCTAGGTAGAACAACCATGCTGGGTAGCATGATCGTGGTGGTGGAGTTGGAGAGAAAGTCGTTCCCTCTAGCATGCCCATTATGTCTTCAACTAGCATGGCCATGCTGGGTAGCATGGCCATTTTGGGGGCTTCATGGCACGGCTGTGCTGGGTAGCATAGCCGTGGTGGCTAAGTTGTTGAAGCTTTCAAATCTTGAAAATTTCTCTATAACTTGGGCATTAGCTAGCACGGCCATTCCTTGGCACCACGGCCGTGTTGGGGTCTTCATTGGCAAAATAAACTTCAATCTTCATCATCAATGGAATTCTTTGCTTGATGTCGAATCTTAGCCATTAGGGGTAGGTTGAGGGAGCTTTAGGGCCTTCTTTGGACCCCTCCATGAGTGGAGGAACCCTAGAACTCCTTCCTTCTCTCTCATCCATCCAAAGCATGGTCCAAGTACCTGGAAATAATGCAAAGAACGTCCATAAGTCCATTTGATAATAATACTCATATTGGGGAATTTAATTTTCATTCTACTATGTTTAGATGTGAATAAAATACAAAATGACACAAGATGGAGCCCTAAAATAGGGCTGCATCACCACCCCAAACTTAAAACATACTTGTCCTCAAGTATGCTCCAACTTAATCTCTCTTTTTAGTTTTCTTTCAATAAATAAGGATGACAAATGCATAGCAACAAATGATTATTGACTAAGTGGTCTTGAAAGTGACTAAGTGCATGTGTTCCATCTGTCACCTCTCCTCTTTCACAAACCAATCATGAAATGAGAACTAAGCATACAAACTTCAAATATAAAGAATAGAATACGCAAGCTTTCCATATGTGCTTGATATCATTCTGGGTAAATCATTTCATCTTGGCGTTGACCAAAGATGACTAGGAGTGTTGTTTCACTTTCATGCATTTAGTCTTATGCCTCAAACCACACCATATGACCCATGTGGATGTATAAAGGGTGAAGTGAGCTAGATTTGATGTTTTCTAGCTCAATGGGTATGAAAATAGAAGAAAGGGTTGCAGAAGGATTTTTGGAGTGCTATTACATAGAGAACTCATCTTTTCTTTTTTTGGATGATCTTAAACAGAAGCATCCTTTTATTTTATTTTTGCTTTCTTTTCTTTTCTTTTCCCTTGGTGTAGATAGGGCATATGGTGGATAGAGTGAAGCGGGAAGATGTAGTTATGGCCACCCCAAACTTTTTTAGGTGGCTAAGGCTGATTATGTACACTAGGACATCATTTCATGAGGTGGAGAGATATGAATATGGTGAAAGAAGAGTTGGGTCAGTCATTAGTGTAGTCTTCAACATAAGATTTCCTACATGAAAACTAATCCAACACTACATCAAATGATATCACACCACATGATTGAACAACATGATATTCACATTTATATCAAGTGATTCCATAGGCTCTAAGTGTTTGTAGCTTGCTCAATTCACAATTCAACCGAAACATTCACAAACTTGAGAGAAGTGGTGCACATGTAAAAAGTCAACAATCAATACCACATAGCAATAAACTCTAAGAAATGGCATGCATTTGTCAAAAGACTAAAAATTTCATTTCAAATAGCAAAGATTAAGTTAAAACATACTTTTAGGCAAGAACATTCAAGTTTGGGAAAAACTGCCCAAATTGGTGCCAATTTGCCTTCAATCACATCTAAACCTACTTTAGGGAATCTAAAAATATTAAGCAGTAAAATCTAGCTACAAATTAGAAAAAACTACATTGAACTGCAATGCATGCTATGGAGTGATAAAAAGAGCAAAAAAATTGAAAAATTATGCAAAAAATGCATGAAAATAAACTACATGTATGCATGAATGCAAGAAAAATAAAATCTACACTAGATAGGTTAAGATCAAACAAACAACGTTTAAGTGGAATACAAAATCAAAAAAATAAGATGAGAACTAAGGGCTTACCACCCTACCACCCCAAACTTTTGAATCATTCTCTCCTGAGCATGAAACTAAACCTTACGAATGATAGGGTAGAAGTCATGGTTGTGGTGGTGTGGGAACCTGTGGTGGGCCAACATGTGGAGGTGGGTGCTGGTAGTAGTAGCCCCAGTAGTTTGCCTGTGGAGGCGGGTTACATGTGGTTGATCTGGTGATGCATCTATTGCTGATCTAACTGCATACCCTGCTACATCTTCTAAATCACCTCCAACTATGCATGGATGGATGACATATCGTATACATTCGTTGGAGGTGTATGCGCATTAAATTCCTCCTCTCTTGGTCGTGTGTGGTGTGTCTTCTCTAGTATACACTACTGCTCTAGCACATTTGTTTCACCTCCACCCTCTAGTAATTCTACCATCACTTCTTCATAGTTCTCTCTAGGGAATGCATGTTTAAATCTAGAAATCCGTGTTGGTAGATTTTCCAATGGATGGATACCATCAAGAAGGGTAGAGGAATGATAAGGCAGCTCCAAAGTGAGGCCATGGAATCTGGGGTTCATGTTGTAAATGATCTTCTTGTCTCTTATGGAAATCATATGAGACCTCACAAGATAGTTCAAATCAATCAACTTGGCCCCTTCTGCTTTTGTGAAGTTTTGGAGTTCACAATCAAGTGCCTTTTCAATGGTGGTCACAATCCCTCCCATGATGAAGGGAATCTTGGTCTTGGAAGGAATTGTCTTTAAGTGATCAATCATCATCATCCCCTAATTCACATAACCACGACTTGCCATCACTGAAATCACAAACAAGACTTTTTGAGAACAACATCCTTGATTTTCGTATCATCCAAAGATAGAATTGGCAAGGACTTTTGGAATATATCTCATAGTAGGATTGAAAATCTTGCTTGATTTTTACTTTCCCACTGCAAAGGATTTTTCACCAGTGAATGTATCCCACATCTTGGCATAATCACATTTCCCATTTTTGTCATACCTACCCCATCAAACTTTTGAGCAATCTCTGGTATTGGTGAAAAAATCTTGTTGAGGTTGGAGGCCTTTAGCACATGATTGGAGTTTATTGAGCCTAAACCTGATTCAATCCTCCCCATGATATTGCACTTTCTCTAGAGACCTGAAAACTCATGAGTTGTCTCTAAGTATGTTTCTTCCACTATAGTCAACAATTTATACAATCCACATGGCTCCAAGAGATCTTTGATAATAACATGCATTCCTAGGGCTTGCATGGTGTTGGGGCAGACATATCTTGTGGGCATCACCCTCCAAGTGGTACACTCAGGGTGAAGTGATCATGTGAACACTCACCTTGTTGTGCCTCTCCCATATGCAACTTCCTCGGGATGCTTCCCAACCCACTTCATCCTATCCTCCTCCAATTTGGACAAAAATTCCACCATCTCATCTTCCATTTCCTCCCTTTCAGTGTCATCTATCTCTTCCTCCTCATATGTGTGTGGCCCCAAACTTGTGTCCAAGTTCAAGGGAACCATCTAGATGGGTGCATCTACAGCCTCTTCCTCAATCACCAATCGACGCCTAATAGGCTATTGTGCAGTACGTGGTTGTGCTTATGAGGTGGAGTGTCTTGCCAGAGTTGGTCGGGGTGGTAGGCATGAGGAGGATGCCTTGGCTATCTTCTTAGCCCTTCTTTCGTGCGCCAGCACATCAACTTCCATTGAGTCCATGATGTTCTCTATTTATTCTTCTTCTTCATCCTCCTCCTCCTCGAGGTTGTGGTAGCTTGGATATGTAGTGTTTCTGCTAGGGGAGTATTGGTGTCGGGAGCCGCTCGTCGATGCCGACTGTCTGAAGGATCCGGAAATGGAATTTGACGGTGACGAAGCACTTCTGGACTGCTGTAAATGGGAGGCCCGCTTGGAGTGGCTTTTTCCTATGGTGAGGAGGTCCATTGTCTTCTCTACTCCCTTCCTGATTGCCTTGCTCATGCTCTTCATATTTGCAAATATTTTAGGTGAAAATCAAGCAAGAATAGTAAAAATCGAACTCTCCGAATGTAGGGGTGGAGTTTGCTTGGAAGTGGAGAAATTAGTGGTGAGGAGGGCGGAAAACAAATCTTGAGGTTAGGGAAGATGATTGGGGACCAAGGGGAACTCAAATCCAGAGTTTGGGAGCAAGAGGAGTTTATTTGGGGGTGAATGGAGCTCGCCCTAATTGCCTCTTTGCATGGAACATGCATTCTGGATTGCGGAAATGAAGATTGGGTTGTGCTAGCTCGGGCAAAATCAAGCAACTTAAGTGTTGGGCCTGGGCCAGCACAATCGTGCTGGCTGGATGCCAGCATGACCATTCTGTCCAGCACGCTCATGCTACTCGTGCCCAAAATTCGAGTTTTCTCTGTTGAATCCAACTTGTCCAGCACGGTAGTTCCATGCCAGCACGGTTGTTCTGGCTGGATGCCAACACGACCGTTCTGGTCAGCACGACCGTGCTTCTCATGGCCAAAACTTGCATTTCCTCTATTGCAAACCACTTAGCCAGCACAGCCGTTCCACTCCATCACGGCCGAGCTAGTTCTTGTCTGTTCAAAATTCTTTATATTTCATCAAATCTTTCCAACACTCATAATCCAATAATCTTGAACGATCCCCTTTGATGTTGTATCAATCATTTTCACTAAATGTGCCTCATTTTCAAATTGCACCTATTTCACCTGTCATTTCATCAAAAGTAAAACAAAAACTATCAAGCACAAGTGTGTGTGTGTTTTGTGGAAAAGAAAGCAAAAGTATCAAAAAGAGAAGGTTGGGTGAAAAAGCTCCCAAACCTAGGTGGGTTGCCTCCCACTAGCGCTAAATTTTACGCATTTAGTCGGGCTTATTGATTCTTGACTTCATTCATCTCCTTGGGACTCCCAAAGCATCTTTGAAGTAAATGTCTCTCTCGTGTGCATTCAAGCACGTCTCCTCATCAAATGGGTGTTCATCCACTAGCATCACTATATCAAAACTTTGATTTACTTTGTTTGGACCTACTTCTACAACTGATTTCAATCTTTGACCATTCATGGTGAATTCTCTAGCTCCTTCTTTCTCACAAATCAACACAACTCTGGATGAATACACCTTTTTGATGAGATAAGGCCATTCCCATCTAGACCGCATTTTTTCAGGAAAGAACTTCATCCTTGAGTTATACATACATACCCACTTTTTGGGTTCAAAGTCTTTCTTCTTGATCATCTTGTCATGTAGAAATTTTGTTCTCTCTTTGTAGAACTTGGACATTTCATATGATTCATGGCGCATCTCCTCTAACTCATTCAGCTGAAACTTTTTTTTCATTCTGGCATTCTCTCCATCAAAGTCCATGGACTTCAAAGCCCATAATGTCTTGAGTTGCATCTCAAATGGAAAATGGCAGCTTTTGCCATACATGAGCTTGAACGGTGTGGTGCCAGTCAGGGATTTGTATGCAGTCCTATATGCCCATAAAGTTTCATTGAGACGTAGTGAGCAATCCTTCTGGTCCAATCACACCGTCTTTTCTAGAATGAGCGTTATCTCCCGATTGGCCAACTCAACTTGACCACTTGTTTGGGGGTGGTTAGGAGTAGCCACACGATGGTTCACTCCATGTTTCTTAAGCAAGCCTTCAAAGGTGCGGTGGATGAAATGACTTCCTCCATTACTAATCATAACTCATGGAATACCAAACTGACTTAAGATATTGGATTTCACAAAGTGATACACCACTTTGTGATCGTTTGTCCTTGTTGCAACAAGTTCGATCCACTTTGATACATAATCAACGACAACCAAAATATAGATATATCCAAAAGAGGGGGGAGGACCATAAAATCAATCCCCCAAACATCAAATACCTCTACCACAAGAATGGGTGATAAAGGAATCATGTCCCTCTTAGAGATAGTGCCCACCTTTTGGCACTTCAAACAACACTTGCAAAATTCATGAGAGTCTTTGAACAAGGAGGGCCAATAGAATCCACTTTGAAGAATCTTGGCAGCAGTGCGTTTTCCACCAAAGTGACCTCCACAAACTCCAGAATGGCACATATATAGAATTTCTTGTTGCTCCATCTTTGAAACACATCTCTAAATAAGTTGATCAAGGCAATACTTGAATAGGTGAGGATCATCCCATACATAATTTTTGGCCATAGCAAATAACCTTTTGCTTTCCTCTCTTGTCCAAGTTCTTGATATCCTTCCACAAGCTAAGAAGTTAGCTATGTGTTTATACCACGACCCTTGAGTGGATGAGTAGGAACAGCTACTCATGCGACAGTGTCTCTTTGATTCTACTTGTGTCATTAAAAGGTGCTTCAATCTGGGGGTGATGGTCAACAATAGAATTGTCTACTCCCTTCTTGTATACAATATCAATATCAAACTCTTGAAGCAATAATATCCAATGGATCAACCTTGGCTTGGAGTCTTTCTTTGTCGTTAGATATTTCAAATAAGCATGGTATGTATATATAATCACCTTATTTTGCAAAATATATGATCTAAACTTGTCAAGAGTGAAGATAACTGCACAACTCTTTCTTGGTAGTCGTATAGTTTCTTTGGGCTTCATCTAGTGTCTTGCTTGCATAATAGATAACATGCGGAATCTGGCAATTCTTTGACCCAAAACAACCCCCACCGCCATGTCAGATGCATCCGTCATGATCTCAAATGGCAAAGAAAAGTCTGGGGGCTGTATTATAGGAGCATAAACTAGCCTTTCCTTCAAGTGGTTGAAGGATTCAACACACTTGTCATCAAACTGAAATTCAACATCTTTCTCCAGTAAGTGACATAGAGGTCTCGAGATCTTACTAAAATCTTTGATGAAGCGGCGGTAGAAACCTTCATGTCCCAAGAATGGATGGACATGCCTTATGGTGGAAGGAATGGGAAGTGTAGAAATTAGGCCCACCTTGGCCTTATCAACTTCAATCCCATCCTTTGAAACCTGATGGCCCTGGACAATGCCTTCGAGTACCATGAAATGGCTCTTCTCCCAAGATAGCACTAGGCGGACCTTGACACATCTCTCAAGAATAATAGCCAAATGGAGCAAGCACTCCTCAAAGGTTTTACCAAAAATTGAGAAATCATCCATGAACACCTCAAGTGATGAATCAAGCATATCATCAAAGATTGAGGTCACACATCTCTGAAAAGTAGATGGGGAATTACACAACACAAATGGCATCCTCTAGTAGGAAAACATACTACTTGGGCAAGTGAATGTCGTCTTCTCCTGGTCCACAGGATGCACAACAATTTGGAAGTATCTATAGTATTTATCAAGAAAACAATATAAGCTTTACCCCACTAGCCTCTCTAGAATCTGGTCAAGAAATAGGAGAGGGTAGTGGTCCTTCTTGGTCTTTTCATTGAGATTCCTATAGTCAACACACATTCTCCACTTTGATTGTTCTCTGGTCAGCATAAGCTCACCATCCACATTCTCTGCCACAGTGATCCCACTCTTTTTAGGTACAACCTAGATGGGACTCATCCACATGCTATCAGAAATTGGATAAATAATCCCAACATCTAGCAACTTCACAACCTCTTGAGTTACAACTTCCTTCAGCTTTGGATTCAGTCGCCTTTGCATTTGGCGGGTCATCCTTGCATCATCCTCCAAATAGATCATGTGCACACAGATGGAGGGTTCAATACCCCTCAAGTCAGCAATAGACCATCCAATGGACTAGATGTTCTTCTTCAAGACTTTCATCAATGCCTCCTCTTGTTCTGGTGAGAGAATGGAAGAAATGATCACTGGAAGGGTGTCATTTGAGCCTAGAAAAGCATACTTCAATCCTTCTGGGAATGACTTTAGCTCAAGAGTTGGAGGTTCTTCAAGAGAATTCTTTAATGGTTCAGAAATTGATGGGAGGTATTCACTTTCTACAACCAAGGCTATCACATTCACTTCATCCTCTTCATCATCATCATCATCAGGGAACTCAACTATTGGCTCTAAACCTTTACCTTGAGTGGCGGTCTAAATCCACAGAGGTAGGCACTCCTCTACAATCTCATCAAGGCATTCGATAAGATATCAATCTTCTTCAGTGGCCCTTGTCACCTCATATGTGGCTGAAGATTTAAAGATGTTCAACCGGATCTTCATGTGCATAAATGTCAGATACATAGTCTCAGTTCTCACATGAATCACCGCATCAGTTGTAGCTAGGAATGGTATTCCCAAGATGATAAGTACCCTTCTTGTATTTTTTTTCCATGTCTAAGATAATAAAGTCAACAGGGAAGAAAGTAGAATTTTCATCATCAAGTCTCACAAGCACATCATTAAAATGCCCTCTAGGCATCTTCATTGATCGGTCAGCAAACTACAAAGTATAATGAGTCAGACTCAATTGCCCCATGTGGAGCTCGGCAAACACATCATACAACATCAAGTTAATGCTAGAACCTAAGTGTAGAAGGGCTTGGTCTATGCGATGTGCCCCAATGTAGCATGAAATGATGGGAGTACCAAGGCTTGGTCTATGCGATGTGCCCCAATGTAGCTTGAAATGATGGGAGTATCAAGGTCTTTCCTCTTTCTTGGCATGGTGTGCTACAAAATTGAGCTCACTTGCTCGGTGAGCTTGACTTTCTTTGGGGTTCTCCCCATTGTCTTTCTCTTAAAGGTGCATAAATCTTTCAGAAACTTAGCATGAGAAGGAATTTTCTTGATCGCATCAAGCAAAGGAATGTTGATCTTCACTTGTTTGAAGGTCTCTAGGATATCTTCAATGTGTTTCTTTCTTCTCCTCTCAACAGAAGGCTCCTTAAGAGCATCAGGAAATGAGGGGAGTTGGGCTCCCAAATGGCTCAAATCAGCAGTATCATCAACTGGAATCACAAAAATCACAATATCACTGCTCGGTATCATAGTATCACTGCTCGGTGTCACATTGTCAACTCTAGCTCTCATCACAGTATCATCAAGTTGTATCTCAGTATCAACCTGTCCCATCACAGTATCACCTCTATCCTCATTGGCTACTCTATCAACAATAACAGTATCATAGGGCTGCTCCAAAGTCTGGCCACTCCTCAAAATTGTCACTGCCTTCACATGCTCATGAGTGGAGGAAGAGGAAGCTTGTGGGTTTGGTTGTGGCTGTTGAGGCGGTGGTGGTCTTTGGTGGGGTGAGTTTAGAATTTTTAAGGATAAATTGTGGTTGTGGTTGTGGTTGTTGTGTTGGTTGTGGTTGTTGTGGATGGGGGTGGTATTGCAGAGGTGGTTGTTGGTATGCGTAAGGTGGAGGTGGAGCATATTGGTAGTTAAGAGGAGCTTGAGGAGGTGGTGGAACATAGGGATTTGGTGGTGCTTGGTATGAAGGTGGAGCATATGAACTTTGAGTGTTTCCTAGGAAAGTGCCATCATTGTTTGGATTTGGAATTGGTTGAGATGGGAATCTTACTTCCTCACTCCTAGCAAGTGAGAGAGAGATTTGGTCCAATCTTTGCTCAAGACGGCTGATGGACTTCCCATGTGAGGATACATCCTTCTTCACCTCATCCAAACTTCTCAATCTTCCAATAACTTCATCTTCCCTTGTCCTTGACCATCTTCATTTTGTTATTTCCATGAAAAATTGAGATGGTTCCTCCACTCGGGAGTGTAAGTGTTGGACATAGGACCTTGATTGTTCCAGTTGCCAAAAGAATGCAAGGCATGAACTTCCTCCTCTTTGGCTTCAACCACCATGGTGGATTGACTAGATGAACCACCATCTTGGCTCTTTCATGTCTACCATCATCTTCATCATGTCGAGGGTGGCAATGGTGTGGGCTGGAGCTATGGGAGGAGGTGGAGGGATGTAGTTCCGGATGTAATGTTCCCCTTTAGTAGAAACTTGATGGCGGGAATTTTCAGCAAGGTGTTCAAACAATGGCCATGACTCCTCGGGTGGCTTTGCCATGAATGTGCCTCCACATGATGAGTCAATATTATTCTGACTTAACTCTTCAAGCCCGGTGTAGAAGGCTTGGACTAGCTGCCACAATGGTACCTCGTGATGGGGGCAGTCGTGAAGGAGCTTTTAGAACCTTTCCCATGCCTCATGTAATGGTTCATTTTCCTTTTGGGCAAAGGTGGTGATACATCTTCTCATGTGAGTCAGCTTGGCAATTGGAAAGAACTTTTTGAGAAACTCATTTTTGACCTCATTCCAAGTCACCAACTCCAGCTTTGAAATGTACCATTCTTTAACAATTTTCTTTAGAGAGAACGGCAAGAAAGTCCTCTGGATGGAGTCATCGGTAGCAATGGGGGTACGAAAGGTGGAACAAGTCTCCAGGAAGGTGTCGATGTGATGGTAGGGATTTTCATTCTCCATCCCATAGTAGGAAGGGAGGAGTCCAAGGAGTGTGGGTGGAATGGAGAATTGTTGACACAAATTTTGGTCAACTAGGGTGGCAATGGGAGAATTGTAGTTCCCTGGGGTGAAATACTCGTGGAGGGGTGGTTGGGCTGTGGTGGAGGTGGTTGAGCATTCCCATGAGGTTTGTTGTCTGCCATGTGGTCACCCATCTCAGTTTCTCAGTGTTGGTTGTGGCAACTTTGGCATCTCCTCCTACCTATCTTGGGGTCGTACAACACCAATTCGATACAAGTAGAATGTGTATGGCACATGCACAACCGTCACATGCACAATACACAAACAAACAACAAGAAGCCAAGTTAGAATGGAAATATGAAAAAGTGAACAAAGAATAAAGAATAGCAATGATGAGGGCAATAAGAAAGGCTAAGCTACACTAACTAGCTAGGTCAAGCACCTCTATCCCTGGCAACGACACCAGAAAGCTTGGTGTGTCAAGCCAGAGGTGAACACACTAGCCAATAAGAGGTGACTAGATGCACTTCACGAAACTCTAACACACAGGATCTCTCAAAATTTATAAAAACCCTAACAAGACTCAATCACAACACTAAATAGGTCACCCGTAAGCACATGGGGTACTATTGTAGTATAGGTGATAGGCAAGAGTAAGAGTCAATCCTTAGGGATAGAGGGGGAACTAGATCTAAGTTAGTGTTGGGTACGTTCCTAGAGATGAGACTAGGGTTGAAGGGTTTAAAATGGATTTTGGTTGTTAAACTAAGTGAACAGGCAAGTAAAGGAAAAATGAAATCTAAGTTATCGCAAACCCTAAATTATCCTAAGCAAGCAAGTCTAAGGAACTAGATTAAGCAATTAGCTAAATAAGAGCAAAGGTTAACTACACTACACTAGTAGAGAAAATAGCAACTAACATCTAAGTTAACCACTAGAGAGAGAAAGAACCTAAGTTAACCCTAAAGAATAAGACTAAGCAATTAACTAGATTGAGAAAAAGTAACTAAACTAGATTAGCATGAACAAGCTAAGAAGACAAGATGGGTCTTAAGCAATGAGATTAGGTGGGTGGGTTGTTTGGGAATATGATTTGATATTAGTTGGGGGTGTCAACATGGCATGCAATTATCACAATTCAATCTAGATTATCAAACCAAACAACAAGGCAAGTTCTATTAGAATGTACCCAAATACTACTAGTTAGAGAACTAGGGTTAAGTGTAGTTCTAGTAGGACTTGTCAAGTCTAGGTCTCTAGGGTAAATGGTATTAGGGGAATTGAGAGACAAGGGTAGGAATGAGAGTAGAGATGAGGGTTTTTCACCTCATGCTACTAGCCATCTAGCCTTTAGAAAGCTCTAGGCAATTGCACTAATCACACTTACACTAGTCACTTAGATCTCACACTCACATGTAGAATGGGGGATATGTATGTAGGAACAAAGAGGGCTAGCTAGGGATCCATGAATTGGACCTAGGAGCCAGTCCTAAGATTTTCTACATACACTCCAATTCCTCCTACAAGCTAAGTGTCATCAAACATCACAAAACAAGAAATTTAAGTTTAAGAGAAAAAATCAGATGCAAGATAATGGGAAATGACATAGGAGTGAAGGCAATCATCATAGAATGTAATTATGTTCATTACAAATTATTCTCCCCCAACATGGTATCAAAGTCACATTTCTACCCCAAATAGCCCACCACTAGGGGCTTAGCTAGACATAATCAAAGAAAAGGTAAAAGAAAGGGGAAGAAGGGGATAGGACTCCATGGAGCTCGAAGTAGATCTTTCTTCGTCACATCCTAGCAGCTTGGGGATGACCTCTCTCCTCCAATGGTGAAGATGAGCATGAAAATGGAGGGGATTATGGAGGAATACCTAGAAATCTAGGTTTTCAAGGTGGAAATGAGGTGGAAATGGTGGGTGGATGGATTGAATGCAAGGAACGAGGCCATGAATGCTCTAGAGTAGGTGAAGAGGAGTAATGGCAGCTAAACTAGTGTTGTGGCTGCCACCCATATATATATATATATATATATATATATATATATTGTGGTGGAAGCACTAGGGTAAGTAGGGGCATTGTTGGAAAAATAGTGCATAAAATGGTAGGGTTTAGGTGGTAGCACGGCCATGCTGGGAAGCATGGCCGTGGTGGGTAGAGGTGGGAACAGTCGTGGTGGTGGGGAATGGTCGTTCCAAGAAAGTGGCAAAATCACATATTGAAGTGGTGGAATGGAGGATGGTAGCACGACTGTGTTGGGCAACATGACTGTGGTGAGGGCTAGGTAGAATGGTTGTGCTGGGTAGCACGACTGTGGTGGTAGAGTTGGAGAGGAGGTTGTTCCCTCTAGCAAGCCCGTTTTGTCTTCACCTAGCACGGTTGTGCTGGATAGCACGGCCGTTTTGGGGGCTTCATGGCACGACCGTGCTGAGTAGCACGGTCGTGGTGGCTAGGTTGTTGTAGCTTGCAAATATTAGGAATTTCTCTGTAAGTTGGGCATTAGCCAGCATGGTTGTTCATTGGCACCACGGCCATGCTAGGGTCTTCAGTGGCAAATAACTTCAATCTTCATCATCAATGGACTTCTTCTCTTGATTTTGAATCTTGGCTATTAGGGGTAGGTTGAGGGAGATTTGGGGCCTTATTTGGACCTCTCCATGAGTGGAGGAACCCTAGAACTCCTTCCTTCTCTCTCATTCATCCAAAGCATGGTCCAAGTACCTAAAAATAATACAAAGAACATCCATAAGTGCATTTGATAATAATACTCACATTGGGGAATTTAACTTGCATTCTACTATGTTTAGATGTGAATAAAGTACAAAATGTCACAAGATTGAGCCCTAAAATAGGGCTACATCAAGTATAACTTGTTATACAATTCTCATTTTTTTCCGGAATTTTAGGTACATGCTAATTATGAAGATGTCAACTTGGGATAAACCAGATGGAAATGACCCAAAAGCATTAAAGATAAGTTAAAGGAGGATTTAGATAGCTAGTTACTTATTTCCGGCATGTATAAGTTTTATGATGAATATCATTGTACAAATTGTAAACAATATTTGGAATAAATGAAATTATTTGCTAATATTTATTATTTGCTAAGTCTAGATTCTTGGGAATATAGGTAATGGCTCTCATCTTGCAGGTCTTTCCTTAAGTGGGGGGCGTTGATAGTGAGGTCGTTACATTTGACATATGTTCTATAACTTACTCTAATTCAGACGTATGGGTTAAACCTCATTTCCTTTAGGCCTCAATTAAAAATGTTAATATTTAGTTTCTTTTCTCTAATATAAAGTGCATTAGGAATTATTAGAATTAGCTAGCATCGTTAAGACATGAATACCCTTTATAAATGGTTTTTTAAAGATAAAACAACCATAATATATTCAATAATAGGGTTTCATGTACAAATATATTAAATAATAGGTTCAACCCTATCTTGGAACTCTATAATATTACTAGTAATATGGAATGATATAATTGAAAATATTGCATCATAATTGGATAATTATCGGAATAATTGATCTACATGAGTAATTAATACACCAGAAAAGAATTATGCCACAAAAAGTTTCCAAAGTGCAAAAATAATGCAAACTTTGATTTCCTCGTAGTCATTTTAGGCTGCCTATTAGTTTTGGGATCAATTGAATGTCAAATACACCCCTAAAGTTGATCAAGAAGGAAATTTCTTTAGTTTTTTTGAGTTAGTTGACTTAATTATTGTCACAACAAATTCTCCCAAAATCGATTTTTTAGGTGTAATGTCATTTACTTTCTCACTATCACAAGTGTTAAGACTGGTATAGCATCACTAGTACAAGGACTTCTCACACCCGCTAGATCATGATTGGGGGTTAGAGTTCATCTACTACCTCTTGACCCCCCGATGACTCCTTCTTATAGTAATGCCATGTAGTCGACACATCATCCACCACTTAATCCCTTTTCAATTAACAAATCTACACATTTTCTTCACTAACTGACTCCTCTTATTCTTCCTTTTCATTCAAAATATTACTTGTGATGAATGGTGAAATGTAGACTAACTGCAAAAATGATCCTTCCACCTCTCCAACATATTTCCCCCATATATGTGATAGTACATACACCTTTTTCTTACCCTCGATGACCTTATCCATAGTCAATTTTAGCTAGAATCCCATGTTTCTCAGATCTTGATCCAAGCTCCTTCTCTGACAACCTCCTTATCACCCCAACGACTGAGGGTCTCTCTACCCAATTAACTCAACAATGAGCACCCAGACCATTCCTCTTTCTTTTTGTTACTCTGGTTAGTCATGATGTTTGCTCGTTTCCATCCACAAAGAATCTACCTTCCTCGATTCTTTGTCCAGACTCTGGAAAGGAGTTTCTCTAAAGCACGAGTCACTGAGGCCTCACATCAGACTTCTCAGGACCCAAGAAGTTACTCTGGACATTGGATTGTAGAATACATTTATAGTGATCTCACCATCTTATATTGATGATCCAGATCAATCGTTGTGTTTGAATTTGGGTTCTTCATTTGTGTTTTTGAACTATTGAGATTCTTGGTTGTTATGTTTCCCATCTTGATATTTTTTGTGCACATTTATCTTCGTGTGAGATTTCATGAAATCTTGGATCCTTAAGATAAGTCGAACTCGCCCTCCCCCTCCTTGACTACTCCTTTCTCCTATTCCCATGATAGGACTTGCATCTCCCTACTCCAGCAATGTCAATCCCTAAAATAGGGCTAGTAGTGCCCTCCTCATTCCCAGGAACATGTTGGGCTTCATGCCCACACATGATAGTGATAGGTGAAGCAAATTATCTCCTAGAGGAGCAAGCTCATGTAGAGAAGGTATCTTCATGGTGTGAGGAGGAGGGAGTAAATCCCCTACAAATTACCCCTTTAGATTGGAAGATTCATGAAGTTGGTGTTGGCCATTAAGGGCCAAAACATCATTTTGACATCTTGTTGTCACTTTTCTCTATGGATGGTTTATGGAGGGAAATGATGCATATGCATTGACACATATGATTATCTAATAATTGGTTGTGAGGGAATATAAATTATCTTGTCCATCTACTTAATTAAATATATAAAAGAATTTAAGTATGAAATCATAACTACATGTTTATTAATAAGAAAAATATTGAATACATTTGTTTATGAAATAAAAAAGTGTGCACAATTTTGTGGGGTGGTTATGAATACTTGATTTGGGGTCATAGAAAGATCATTTTAAGGGTTAATAAGTTTAATGAAATAAATGATAAATCTACATAAGCATATCAGGATTAGGCATTAGAAAGTACTAAACCTCACCCTAGGAATTACTTATGAGTACTTATGTGTGATCTCAATGTATGTGCAACATCCATTTAGTTTTGATATATATGTGATAAATAACCCACTTTTCTTGTGATGAGACAATTATCTTTTATCGACTGTCGTTATTCTTCCATTTGGCAAATTTCGACATTCCCAAATTGCTAATCTGATTTCATTGAACATAGGGTATTTGAACCCATGTTGCTTTCTACTTGGAAATTGGAATATGACCAACTATATGTATTGCTTCTCAATCTATGCATGTTGGCCATTATATTTTTTTATCTATAGTAGTAGTTCATAAGTACAACTATTTATATATTAGGGTGTGCTATTCTACCCAGGGAGTGTGTTCTAGGTCGTGATGCAATGGTGTTATGGCCCTATTTTAGATATCTAGTCTGTATCATATATGCATGCAACTATTTTATTCTATGTTTATGAAATGATCAATGGAAAGACACTTTATGATGTTTTTTGATTCTTTAAATGTTACATTATCTTGTTTGAACTTTATTAAACCCAACCCATTTTGATATCCCTATATTTAATAGGAATGCCCTATTTAATCTAAAATGTCCAATTTTTTTGCACATAGTCAATGTTTATTGGTCCATAGATTTATTTATCTCATTATAGGTGTTGTTCCCAAACTACCTAGGTGTAGGTGCTTCAAAGTACAATCCATCATGAAGATTGTTTTAGGAGTTTGGAGTTGAGGATAGCTTGGGGTGGCTAGGTTGCCCTCTACAACTGGTCTTGTAATAGTTATATGCACCCTTTTTATTTTGTAGTGTCCTCTTTTATGGTAATGAACAATTGTCAATCAATTATCATATACTATTGGGTAAATAATGAAGTTTCTCCTTTCTTACATGTTTGGAGTAGGATATTTTATTTCTCAATTTAGTTAATATTGGATCCCCTCTTTGATTTCACTCTTTACAATATGGTATTAGAGCTAGTGCAACCTATAAATTTGACTATTTTAAGTTATCCTTAATTGTTCTCATATATATACCTCAGTTAAGTACTTAAGTGAACCTATAAAATGTTGATGTACCTTTACTAAGTCATGGAATACAAAATAGGGTTTCAAACCATATATAAATGCTCATTATCACTCCCCAATCCACATATGTGGATGAGACTCAGTTTTGGTAACCCTAATCGGATCTGCCCTTTCTATGTAATGATTGGTTCCTATTCCCGCTTTATGGGAAGTTAACTCAACTACTATTAAGTGTAGTCTGACTTGAATAGATCATAGCAAGGTTTGACCCTTGTTCTCTTTGTTTTCCCTTTACTTTGTTTTTTTCTAGTGTGCCTTGACTACATCCACTTTGAGTACCGATCACGAAAGGATAATTGGTGAATGCATATTCATCCATCTTTTTGCATATTTTTCTTAGTCATTTTTATTAGATTTTCTTCTTTTTAGTAAATTTCGAACTAAATTGTAAATTTCCCACTTCTTGATTTATTTATGCAAATACTTACCCAATTTTCCTCAAAATTGCGGGGATTTTCTCCAAAGTCCAGTTTGACCCTCTGATTCAGTGAGACCGTCATCTCACTAGACCCAGACGGTCGACTCACGCCCACGATGACCCTCGTTTCAGAGCCAGACGGCCACCTTAGACTTGGCTAAATCAGCTAACTTAGCAAGCCAGACACTCATCTCAACCCGATGAGACGGTCATCTCATGGAGTCATATGACCACTCTCATGAAGCCAGACAGCTAGGTCAACTAGACCTAGACTCGCATCACAAAGGCTAGGGTTCCAAAGCCCTGACTTCATGCATGGCGGTGCCAGACGACTTCTTGAGTTTCGCAAATGCATGTTTTGTGGTCTTACTTCAAGACCAAGAAATGAGAGATGGGCGCCACCACTAGGGTTCGACAGCTGCTCCCAAGTCAAGCCACGTCACACTCGAAATAGGAAGCTTACTAACACCAGACGGTCGTTGGTACATTGCTTCAAGCCCAAGAAATCCTCCAGACGGGCGCCTCCACTACCCTCTTTAGGTTTTCACCTGGAACATTCCAGAAGAGTGCCCAGTCAGGGCCAAATGACCGTCTCACTTAGCGAGACAGCCATTTCACAGTGCGTAGATAGCAAATTCTAGCGACCATCCTTTATTTTCGCTTCTCCCCCTCTCAGAGTTTCCACCCCTCCTTCCCCTATAAAAGGAGGGGGGGCTCTACTAAGAAAAGGATCCCAAAAAAATTTGTACGCAATCAGTAGAGTAATTCTGTCATCTTCCTTCTAGTGTAATTTTACTTTCAAGAGAAATAAAGTTGGTTCTTTTATTCTACATCTGGATCTTTCTTTCTATGGTTCTCTTTCTCGCTTTTTCTTCTTGGAGCGGGAGGAAAAGCAAATGAGCCCTTTAATCATCACTGCCTTGGACTCTACAGAGATCTGGAATGGCATTCTATGGCTCTCTTGCTTTCTTTCCTTATTTCTCCCATCCTCGCCATGAGTAGCGAGTAGTTTCTTATCGAGGTGAGGGAAATAGTCCCTTAGCCATGTGTTAATCATATTGCACTTTTACACGAATGTTTAGATGGATGATTTTTTATTTAGAAATCATATATTTAAATGATGTAATTAATTATTTTTATTGCTTGTTAATCCTGGCGGATGCTACCATAGAAACTGGGATTTAGAACGCCTAAACCCAATTCACGAGGATTTGGATGCGACCATGGAAAAAATCCTCTTTAGGATGAATAACAAATATATGTGAACACCAAGATCATTGGGTTCATGTAGAGTTCCTCTTTTCTGTTTTAATTACAAATAAAACACACGCCCACTTCCTTCTCGTTTGTTGTGTGTCGCTCGATTTTATTTTCACAAGGGCTAAGATGGTGAAACCCCTAAGCTTTGATGCCTTCCTTCTTAATTTCAAACCACTCTTAAACGTTTGCTTTCAATTCACCTTTTAAATTTCAGCACTTTACTTTTGTTTAGATAATCTTATGTGCTAATAATTTTCTTCTTTTACTCTCTCTTGTCTTAGAATAATCTTTTTCTTCCTTTGCATTAGTGTATTTTTTAATTCTTCTTGTAATTTACTCTCTTACATTTGATAAATCAAACCCCTCAAATCAAACTTTATTTTCTGTTAATCTTTCAAAAATACCAAAAAGAAATAATTTCTAAAATCAATGGGGTTAAAAGAAATGAATGTTAAAATGTTGTCATGTGAGATCGACCCTTCTATAATAGCCTTAACTGGAAAGTAAAAAATGATTAAACTCTAGGATAAAAGTTTTAGTGAATTGGTTTTCTCTTCATCGCGTATCAATTTTGGCGTCGTTGTAGGAGACAACAGATCATTTTTTTCAAACCGCGAAAATTTTTGAATTTTTTTTATTTTGTATGCCTTTTGAGTAACAATCCAAAAGTGTTATCTCCTCTTTCTGTTGAGTTTCCATTCCAACAGTACGTTTTTCTGCAAACAAATATATTTGTATAACTATGCATGTGCCACCCATCGAACAATCTTACGCCATCAGTTTTTTATCCTTAGCTAGAAAGGACTTTCCATTACTTAAATCGACAAAACCGATTTAGGATGGACGAAGAGGAGGTTGCCCTTAGGATTGAACTGGCACTTGCTGCTCAAAGAGAGTTGATGGTGGATAAACGTGCGGATCAAGAAGCCAATTTGCACGTAGCCTATATCGTTGAGAAAGAGTCTACATAAGCCTCTCAGAGGGAGGTCGAGAGACAAAAACAACTAAAAGGTTTTTTTCAACCCAAAAATTGGATATGCACAACACCCAGTTGTGCCACCCACGATCACCACCCCTCAATTCAAGATCTACACTCAGTGGACCACCATGCTTCAGGCCAATCCCTTTTCTGGGAATAAAGGTGAAAGTTATCAAGATCACCTCCAACATTTCATAGACATTAGTTCCTTGACTAAGATCCCTAGTATTTCTGAAGATGTCATTAGACTTAGACTTTTCAAATACTCTCTTTTAGGGACATCCAACACTTGGTATAATGTCATGGAGAGTGAAAACCCTATCACCACTTAGGAAGCACTTCAAACAAATTTTTTGGATAAATACTTCCCCCCTTCCCTCACCTATGATATTAGAGGACAAATCATGTTGTTTTCAATGGTCCCTAAAGAAACCTTAGGAGAAGCTTGGAGAGATTTAGGAAACTCCTCCGTCGTTGCCCCCATCATGACATATCACAATCTCAACTCATTCAGATATTTTATCGTGGTGTTGAAGATGACACCAAGTGTAAGGAGTGGGATCCCAAAGGGGAACCACTCCCTACTAAAAATTTGAAAAATAGAACCTCCAGTCTAAACACACCTAAAAAATATGTTGGAGTGGGTGTAAAATTTTCAAATCTTATTTATGGTATACAAAACAACCAAAGTGTAGCAGTAGAATAAAAACATTGACTATATTCAATTTCTCATAAGGTTACAAAAGAACATCTTAAACTTACATGTAAAGGTACATCATAAGGATCCATGTAGAGGGAAATCTAAACCACATCAAGATTGTCTACAAGCTTTAACTCCTTAAGATAAGTCCATATCTTTATGCCATGTCCTCCACATCCTTCACCTAGGGTTGGAAGCATACCCCAGCAAGAAGAGAAAATGGAAGACATTAGCAAAGGCTGGTATGTGCATACTAAAAAGTAAAATTGAGAAATACAAAAAATAAGGACATCAAATAAATAGAAACTTCCCATAGAAAAGAAAAGTACCACCGAAGTGGGTATCAAGAGAAAAGAATCACAATAAAATGATACTTGTCATTAAAACAACTTAAAAAGATTGTGCCATATATACATCCACTACCATGGTGGGAAATGAAGCGCATATCGAGAAAGTAGGGCACACACCCCACGATCATCATCAACTTGCATGCATGTGAGATAAGAATAGCCCTAGAACAATATAAATGACAATGGTGGCCAAGCCTCATAAATTTGAAACCTGATATAGATTGGCACATAACCAAACTCCCAATATATATAAATGTGGGCCAAACCTCATAAATTTGAAACTCGGATATGGGGGACATAACCTCCATCCCAAAATTAAATAAGGGCACATAACCGAAAAACTAATGCAATTACACTACTCTAGTGCTACTGAATCACATAGCATGTTTAGTGTTGAGGCAAGTAGAAAGTATAGTCAGATTATACAAACTAGTCACAACATAAGTGACCAACATATACATCCACCTCATAAGTGGGAAAAAGACATCACATGTCATAATATAGAGTTACAACATGAACAAAGCATAAGTAAGAGACCAAAAGAATATCCATGATCACAATATCAATATAATATAAGGTAGTTCACATGAACCATGATTTTCAAAAGAAAAGACATTGTGTATAGTCTAATGTTCATAGGACCAAGAGAAAGAAAAAAAAAGGTGAATTTCTCATCAAGAATAATAGGGGATTCAAACATACCTTAAACTAGGGTTCTAGAAACTCTCTTCACCAAACTAGTTGTTTTCAAGATCAACCTTGCCTAAATACAAATTGTTCACATGTATTAGGGTTTGAGATTCATATATAAGTAATGTAACCCTAATTCTAGAGCTTTCTATAAAAAATCAGATATTGGACTCCAAACCTGAACCAATCAACTTATTAGGTTTTTTTATTAAGAAAACATATTTATTTACTAAATTTGGAGTTCATATGGAATAGTTACCAATTATAGGGCTTTTTATAATAATTTATTAAATCCTTAAAAATCCATCATTGAAAATATGGAAATCAGGCTTTGAAACTATTTTTATTAGAATGAACACTTTTTTCAATTCCAAAACATATTTTGTTTTAGTTTTTGGACAAGCGAATTATAAGATATGAATTTTATAAAATCTACCAACCACAAAATTAGAAAAAGCCAAATCAGTAGGGAATTTGTGAGAAAGGAAGAGAGGTCAGATGGGCAAGGAGAAACTTATTCGAGAGTTTTGGGAAAAATTTCATTCGTCATTCATTCGTGAATCTAACTAACTGATCATGAAGAACAAGTGCAAGAGTTGTTTACCTGAGGTCCAATTACGCTCTAAAAATAAACATGGCATTGGGGAGCGGTGTCGCAACTCAAACCAAGAACCATGTTCAGCTTTTATGTGAAACGATGATGCAAGGTGAAATCAAAGCATGACCACTAGATGCCACACACTCAAGAAAGGATAAAATTTGGATGAGAGGAGGTTCACAAAACAATTGAGGAAGACCGGGGTAGAGGTATTTATAAGTGGAGGGGTGTGAGAAGTCGTTTCAAAAGACTTGAAGAAAAAGTTTAGGCGTTTTTTGAATTCTCACGTTAGGCTACTAATATAGTATGGATAGATGCATAATTAAATTTTCAATCCAATATAAGTTATTTTGTGAAATTTCGTTAAGAAATGAGGAAGTTATACCCAAAATATCAGACATTGGTCCACGGTTACTCTTTATGCGGGCTAATGTTTCCTAATCCGAATTTTGTAGTGTTGATTAAATTATTTTCCTTTTTCTCTCTCTTCAATTGAAGGTACAAAAAAGGTCCAAATTAAATGAAATTTGACAGCTAGCCTAATTAGGACATGTAGAATCCTATTTTGACATTAATTTTCCCTTTTGGAGACTTTTGCTATTTTATTTAATTCTTTTAAAGTAAATCACATTTTCTCTTTCCTAATACATTATAAATGTCTAGAATTATCCAAAATTGATGAAACTTCACTCACAAGTCGTATTTAATGTGTTGGATATGAATTTATTAGCAATTTCAATGTTGTAGGGTTTTGTATAATTATTTAATATTTTGAAGGTTCTACACACTTTCTCTCTCCTGGTTTCATTTTTTAAGCAAACTTTCTCCAAATTGGATCAAAATTCACCCAAAGGCTATATTTATTATGTAGATTATGAATCCAATATTATTTTCCTATTTTTGAGTCATTTATTATTTATTTTATATTTTGGGTAAAACTTAGATCTTCTCTCTCCAAAAAGAATTAAATTAATTATTATTATGTGAAAAATGTGAAACTTGACTCCCAAGCCAATTGGGACTCAAGGCACATGATTTTTAACTTAGATTAAACTTTTGGGGTTTCCATTAATGAGTTATGACAAATTAATATTCGTGGCCATTATTATCACATTATTTCATTATTATCACTCTTTCTCGTTCAATTATGTTCCATATCTTAATATTATCACTAAAAGAATTATGTGTGCCTATTTGCATAGAATTTTATATAATCATCTCATGTGACATATTTTATGTGTCAATTATTAATTTAAGACTAATGTGAAAGCATTAGGTTACATTAGGGTGATTTACGCATGCATTAGCTTATTAAGGTTATACTAAACATCTTCTAGATCTATCCTCAACCTTGTTTGGCTTAGTCCAAAAGGTCAAAATTCTAGGGTAAGATTCAAGATCTGGTATGTTACACCAAGAAATTTCTTGATTCCTCATCTGGAGGACATTTCATGTTCAAAAACCTAAGAAGTGCATGGGAGGTAGTTAAAAGAGCTTTTGAAACCCATGCTAGATGAGAAACCGGTGTGGTCTTAAAAGTGGCTAAGGTTTAGGTAAACCTAGACATTCATAGCATTTTCGAAGCTCTTAAATTAATCTCTTTGAAACATGACCACTTAGAATCCTCATTTAATTCCTATGAAAGACAACCTCAACAAGTGAGGGCTACAAAATCTTTATGTGGGATATGCCAAGGGTAGGATCATGCTACCCTCCAATGTCAATATCTCTACAAGACCCCTATGCAGCCTAATGTTGGTCAACAAGTGGAGGACCTCAACTCTATCTATAGTATCCCGATCCATGCTTACTACAATCCAAATCAAGCCAATAACCATCCTGAGTTTCGATATGGTAACCCCTCAGGAGCTGAAAACTCATCTCAACTTCCCCCTCTACAAAGACCCCCACAACCCCAAGCCAACTATTGTCCACTACTAGATTTTCCATACAAACAACCAAAGGAATTTTGGCAGCCAAGGGAATTTTAGGGCAAACATCCAAAACGGTGGACCCTACCAAGGACAACAATATCAAAACCTTCATCAACCACCACCACCTCAACAGAATGCCCCCACCCCTATGGCAGAAGATAGGATTTCAGTCTTAGAGTAAATCATAATAGCACACTTGAAGTCAACTGATGCTCAATTTGCTCGTCTTTTTACCCAATAGAAATCCCCTACAAGGACCTTTTTTGGGAAGCCCGAGAACAACCCAAAACATTCCAAACAATTATAGGTTGCTTCCACCCGTTCAGGGAAAATTCATACTCCTCCCTCGAATAACCCACAGTTGTTCCCTTGGACTTTGAGGATGATGATTCAGTGGTCATCAAAACACCTCCCTCACACACCCCTGCCATTTCCACTCCTTCTACCCCCTCTCCTATGGCTACACCTATGGAAATTGACGAGCCAGAAATCCCATTTAAAACCTCATCCGCCTTACTAGACCTGCCTAAAGCAAACTAGGCTTGACACCCATTTTGTGAAATTTAGGGAAGCCATGAAAAAGTTGCATGTGGATATTCCTTTTCTTGATGCCTTAGCTGACATGTCATCCTGGTCCAAATATATGAAATCTCTTTTGACCAGGAAGTACCACACCAATGAGCATGAGACATTTATGCTGGATAGGAATAGCTCTGCTATTATCCAAAGCAAGATGCCTGAAAAGAAGAAATATCATGTCTTCTTTGGGATTGGGTGCTACCTAGGTGATAATGCTTGCAGGAAAGGTCTTGTAGACTTGGGTGTGAGTATTTCGATTATGCCCTATAGTCTTTGCAGGAGGCTAGGTTTTGTTGACATGCTCCCTATCACCATGACAATCCAATTAGTTGACTCATCCATGACAAAACCCATGGGTATCATTGAAGACATACCTATAAGAGTTGGAAAGGATGCTTATGTCCCATGTGACTTTGTCATCATGGACATAAAGGAAGACTTAAGGTACCCCATAATCTTTGTCTGTCCCTTTTTGGCCACCGCTCGTCCCTTGATTGATGTTAAGGTCAGAACCATTTTCTTGCGCCTAGGCAAACAAACCCTAAAGTTTAGGGTATTCCAAAGCATGGGCAGACCAAGCCTCCAAGAAAAGGTCTATCTTCTTGATTGTATTGAGAAGATGAAACAATAGAGACAAGAATGGGAATTATTTGAATATCCCCTCCAAAATGCCCTTGTAACCCCTATTGATTGTGGATTTGAAGTTGCTCAATTGGAGCAATTCAGACATCATCTTGAAACCTTTGAGGAGATTCATGATGAGGAGTTTGAATACCTAAATATGGTCTCCATTGTGGATGCAAAACCTGAAATCCCCAAGGCACCTGACATGAAACCCCTCCCTGAAGGTCTTAAGTATGCCTTCCTTGATGAGCAAAAACTTTATCCTTTCATCATTAATTCTGATCTCACCCATGAACAGGAAACCAAGCTAATGACGAAACTTAGGAAGAGGAAATCTTCCTTAGGATACAAGATGGTTGAATTGAAAAGAATAGATCAATCCATTTGTATGCATAAATCCCTATGGTAGAAGAGTACAAGCCTTCTAGAGACCCTCAAAGGAAACTGATCCCAACATGAAATAGGTGGTGCATCTAGAGGTTATCAAGCTTTTGATTTCAAGGATCATCTACCCCATCTCTGACTCCCCTTGGGTTACTAGCCCAGTCTAGGTTGTCCCCAAGAAAGAGGGTACCAAAGTCGTGAAAAATGAAAATAATGAGCTTATTTCCACTCGCACTGTCACAGGATGGAGGATGTGTATTGACTATAGGAAAGTGAATAAGGCCACTAGGAAAGATCATTTCCCCCTTCCCTTTGGGGATCAAGTACTAGAGTGCCTTTCCCATCAACAATGTTTTTGCTATCTTGATGGCTATTCAGGTTTCCATCAAATCCCCATTCATCCAAACGACCAAGATAAAATGACTTTCATTTGCACTTTTGGCACTTATGCATTCAGGAGAATGTCGTTTGGGTTGTGCAATGCTCTAGCCACCTTTTGGCAGTGCATGTTCACTATCTTCATTGGATTGACTGAAGGTTTTTTTGGACAATTTATCCGTATATGGAGATAGTTTTGAATCTTGTCTCCATCATTTATCTCTGGTTTTATAAAAATGTGAGGAAGCACACTTGATTCTCAATTGGGAGAAGTGTCACTTTACAGTGACTGAAGTAATTGTTTTAGGCTATAGGGTGAGAAACAGTGGCATTGAAGTGAATAGAGCCAAGATCGAGGTCATGTCAAAACTGCCACCACCTTCTTCCATCAAGGATGTTCGTGCCTTCCTTGGGCATGTGGGTTTTATAAACATTTCATTCCTGATTTTTCTAAGATCATCAAACCCCTAACAAATATCCTTCAAAAAGACACTCCTTTTGTGTTTGATAAAGCTTGCATGGCCAGTTTTCTTTGCTTGAAGGATCCCTCATCTCTACTCCCATCATTAGGACCCCTGATTGGTCCCTACCTATTGAGTGATTATGTTGTTGGTGCTATTCTAGGACAACGTGTTGATAAAAAGCACCATGCGATCTACTATGCATCCAAAACCTTAGATGAAGCCCAGCGGAATTACACAACTACTGAAAAGGAAATGCTAGCCATAGTATTTTCCTTTGACTTTCATTCTATTTTGGTAGGTTCCAAAGTCATTGTTTACACAGACCATGCAGCCATTAGATATTTGATGACCAAAAAGGATGCCAAACCTCAACTTCGTTGTTGGGTCCTTTTACTTTAGGAATTTGACCTAGAAATCCTATTAAAAAGGGCTGCAAAAATGTTGTTGTTGACCATCTTAGTCGCCTTGATTTTTTAGATGAGGATGGCATCCCCATAAATGACTCCCTTCCTGATGATAAATTGTTAAAAATGGAATCCCTATATCCTTGGTTTGTGGATTATGTGAATTTTCTAGCAGCAGGTGTATTGCACCTCGAATATAAGGGACATTCTAAAGATAAATTTTTGCACGATGTAAAACAATATTATTGGGATGATCCATATCTTTTTAGATTATGTTCAAATGGAATTTATTGCATGTGTGTTACTGAGGAAGAGGCTCATGACATACTTGAGAAATGCCACACTGGTTCTACTGGAGGGCATATGAGTTCTCAAAAAATCACTAGGAAGGTCTTACAATTCGGGTTTTTCTGGCCAACTCTATTCAAAGATTCATACCATTTTGTCCTTTCTTGTGATGAATGTCAAAGGACTGGCAACATATATAAGAGAGATCAAATGCCTGTGAGTTCTTGGCAGGAGATTGAAATTTTGACGTGTGGGGGTAGATTATATGATTTGGTTCCCTTCTTCTTGTGAGTACAAATATATTTTGGGGACTGTTGATTACATTACCAAATGAGTGGAAGCCATCCCCACCAAAACTTGTGATTCCAAGCTTGTGAAGAAGCCCTTCAAAGATATCATTTTTCCTTGATTTGGGATACCTCACACCATAGTTTCTAATGGATGTTCACATTTCCTAGAGAAGAGATTTGAGTCTTTATTGAAATGGTATGGAGTCCATCATAAGGTTGCCACCCCTTACCACCCTCAGACTAGTGGTTAGGTTGAGGCGTCTAATAGGAAAATCAAGTCCATCTTAAAGAAAATGATAAATTGCACTAGGACCGATTGGGCTTTAAAACTCAATAATGTTGTTGGGTTTTAGGGGAGACAGAGAAGGCAGCGGAAACAAAACATTTTCTCTCCCAAACCCAGAATGAAGGAATTGCATCAACGTCTATACAATAGGAAGGATGGTTTGTGGAGACATACCTTGTCCTGAGGCTTGCTCGACGATGATACATCACATCTTGTGTGGTCTTCACCTCTGGTCTGGGACGGTGTCTGTACAGCTCCTGGTCTCACCGAGACTGTCAGGATTGACAGTTGTCCTCCAAGCAGAAGACGTCTCCAGCCTCTGAAGTAGTCCACACGGACGACCTAGAACTCTGATCTCCTTGTCCCACAAGGAATCGGAAGGAGTCGCACCCTCCTGTCGGCATACTAGTCACCAACACACTCTCCTGCAACCAATTGCTTTTCTATAGTTGTCTTTCCCTTGTTGTGCCTCCCTTATCGGGTAGCACTTGCTCGGGCTCTCTCGGTTACCACAACCAGAGAGAACGACAACTTTGCAGAGCAACTGGTGTTCTGAGTTGTTGTACTGAGAAGCCCCCACTACCCCTATATATATAGGAGGGTCATGGGATAGGGTTCTCTACCCTGGGCAATATGGGATTAAAGCAGGAGTATAAGGGTTCAAGATTTTCTACAAAACAACCAATCTGCGCCACCTGAATCGATCGTTTCACACCCTGATCGTTCTGGGCCCTAAGCTAATCGTTTAGGACCTGAGCCGATCGTCTGGGGCTCTGAGCTGATCGGTTCATGCCTGAGCCGATCGGTTCATGGTCCTGATCCAACTCAAATTGACTTTCATATTTGTTTCCGATTAATCAAATATTAATCCTTGTCCAAATCAAATTTGTACAAGTGAAACAAACTATATTTGCAAAACAATTTTTTGAATTTACAAATGATTTCGATTGGTCACATGAATCGACCAGTTCAACAATTGAGCTGATCGTTTCATTACACATGAGCCGATCGACTCACAACTTGAGCCGGCCAGTTCAACTACCTGAGCCGATCGGTTGGAGCAGCAAACTGTGCAAATCAGTCAATTGCAGTTTCAATCAATCTGATACTCTAATCAATCGGTCCAACACCTTGAACACTATGATACTGAGCTATCAATTGATTGAGTGTTTGATTGAACTACTAAACTCCTTTAGTAATCAATCTAAACATCATTTGTGGATAAACTCCTCTTCTAGGTTAAATCCTATGTGTGTGACCTTGTTGGTCCATTTCACGTTGGCAGTGAAAGTCCATAACACTTATGACTTCACAAGAAAAGAGTGGTTCCTAGTCACACATCAGTGCTACCCAAGTGAAAAGGAAAGTTGGAGAACAACTTTTAATCCTACAATCAATGAATGGTGTTCCATTGAATGTATCATTCCTTTGTCACTGATATCCCGAATGAACTCAAGGCATGGAACAATCATCCTACCAATGTTCATTCACTTTCTAGATCTCAGAGTAGATTGGAGGATATATGTATGACATCAATATCACATACTGATTCATACATGCATGCATGCCTATCTCAATGCTACTCATCAAGTGGCCATGGATATCAAACTCCCTCAGGAGGGACAAATCCCATATCTATCACTCACCCCTCAAAAGCCCCATGTGTCAAAGCCACCCAATCATCACCTTTATAACAACCCATGTTTCAGGACTGCGTTTGATGATGTCAAAGTGTACCCAACGACATGTGTTGAGTGTAGTGATTTTAGGTCAAAGAATTACACTCACCACCATCACTGTGAGAACTGACTGTGACTACCATGTCATGGTTCCATGTGTCAAACTCATGGTGGGTTTATCCGGTACACTTGTTCTCTAACAAGTACCTATGCGTTTGGTTTGATATCTCCATATCATGACTAATGAGATTATGTCATCAACCAACACCACAATCTAGTCTTGTGTATCATTGTTGTCTATCTACCTTCCACAATGACATCCGACTAGGGACATAATAAGAATGTACAACTCTTAACATCTGTATGATCTCACCATTCAGGTCCTCAACCTGAAAGCATACGTCATTGAGTACTGTCATTCTCTAGACATTCAATCTGTTCTATCATTATCTCATATGACTGAACCAGAAAGAATTGGAACTTTGCCTTTGATATTTAACAAATCAATCTTAATGTATCCCACCAATCATCCCATGATTAGCTCTCAGGGCATACATACCAACATACTCCCACTTGCACTGCGAGCCAATCACCCTTGAATCATATTCATAGTGATCTTCAAACATGTCCCACATGTTATTGTGCTCTAGCATTAACATAGTGAGTTATGGCAACACCTTGCCAAAGTCGGTATTAACTGCATGTCTCTCATCTCTTCATTGTACGTCACATGTATGAGATGGAGTTGCCGCAATATGCAATCTAGTATTCCTTTGCTAACCTTTATCTGCATTGCATGACCAAGCACTCCTAACTTGTCATCAATGACTGGAATAATTATAAGTTCATCTCTATGAACTCCTAGATTCATATAGTATCCACAGTTGTTCTCTAACACACAAATACTCAGCATTTCCTTTTAAAATAGCTTTATTGGAACGTTTCCATTTATCAACAAACATTCACTTTTATATATTTTGCGATTAATATTATGTCCTTTTCAGAAGTTTGCATCAATGTAACTCTTTACAATGAACCCTTCCTTATTTCCATAGAACTAATACTTCTCAAGTACTTATCAAGTTCTTATGATATTCCAGTAACCCTTACTGGATCTAGACAAACATCCACTCATCATGTCCCACATACGAGTTATTAGGATGAACATATCATATTGTCATGTCCTACATACAAGATGATAAATGTGTTTTGTTCTTGCCATGTCCATACATGCAAGATTATGGGATGATTACATACATGATAGATCCATATCTATTCTTAATGTTCCCATTCTTCATAAGAATTGGACACTTGGCCTTGGGATACTAACTCCATGTAACATGGACAAGTTTTCTCCCACTGAATCTGTGTATACTGAACTTCTTCAGTATAGATTGCCAATGTATGCTTTCTCTTTTCAGGTCAAGAGGTTTTTGAGAACTAACTCTATAGATCTCTATTCCTATCACATAGGAAATGTCTCTATCTTCCTTGAAGATAATTTCCACTTTGGATTTCCATTCTAGAACATTTCCATTTCACATCAACATGTGGAATGTGAATACGCTCCCACTAAATCACATATCTCTCTTTATCTTTGACATATCAGTCAAACCCTTTGATTATATCATCAAAGTGAAGATCCAACTATGAGTTGCTTGTACTTAATCAATCACATTGATTAGTCCATTGTAACTTATAGACTTCATTTGCATTAATGGATTCATAAACCTTGTAGATCGTGTCACATACACACCCTTGTTTTATTCCTCATAGGAATGCGGTTTTAGTATCTGTATGCCAAATCTCTTAGTCATTAAGTTACAATTAATAAGCATCATCCCTCTCAAAATGTTATCCATGTGTCTTAACACTTAAGACTCATTCGCACTTATGGATTTCATCCCGATGGGTGCTACCATTAAGGTCATACCTTATGGTTAACATGGAAGTCATTTAGGATGTAATGGTCATAAACCATAACTCAAAATCTGGTTCCTCATATTCATCTAGATAGTTGACTCATCATATGACCAACTCATCACATAGATAATCGAGGTGCATCTGTCAAGGATATAAGAACTCACAACTCTTTGTGATTCTTAATGTCCTTTATTAGTGTAGGGTATTCTTTATTTAAGAAGAAATTAGTTATTTGTTAATCATCCTCTAACTCTTTAGAGTATGACTCCTTTAGGATTTAGACATCACCATGCATTAATCACGAGCTTACTATGATACACTATCATATTCACTCATAAGGATCTCAAACATTTGGTGCAAGTATTGATCTCATCAATAATTAACACTTTACCAAATTCGTACTTCATCTATGATATTCTTGAACACTTCAAGATATTCATATTGGTATTTCTCTAAACACCATTTGAAGTATCAACATTAATTCCAATAGGTATGTAAATACATCACATGTGTTATACCTAATAGGATAATCATTCTCCCACTACCACTAGTGAAGATTGATTAATCATGTCCAAGAGATTCGTGTCTCTTACTGGTTCTCTAACCAAAAGAGTCTAGCTTATCCATCATATGGAAACTAGAAATGAATTTCTCATGATTTATGCTAATTTTATTGTTTGAGTTATCAATAACTTTTAGGTATCATTTTATCTTACGCATACCAAGTACCACAAGATAAGCAAGGCATTGCCACAAAGATTGAAACATCAACTTTATTAATTACCATAATTGTCATACAATATGCAAAAATTAAAGTGTTTCTATTCATTGGCAAATATGAAACAGCAGTTCATAACTCTATTACATGCCTTCAAGGCTGAAAATAAACTAAATTACTCCTATCTATGGCAGTAACACTTGCCCCATTCATTGAGTGCTTTACATTTTATATCTTGGTATAATATACCTCAAAAATGTTACAAGTTTATTTCATGACACCTTCAGGTGGAGACGTCTGTCGCCTCCTTCTTCTTTAGTTCTTCCAGATAGAGTGGACAATTCCTTGTCCAATGTACTGGCTTTTAACAATGGTGGCAATTGCCTCACTTGGTCACGCCTCCCTTGGCCTTGAGAGTTGAAGACGACTTGGGCTGCTGGCTAGCATTAGAACCATTCTTAGCCTTGCCCTTGCCCTTGCGCTTGGACTTGCATTTCTTGTCACTGATCACCATCACATACTTAGGCTTGTCCTTCTTCATTTGTATCTCAGTTGTCCTCAACATGCCCAACAACTTTGTCAACGGCTTGTCAAATTCGTTCATGTTGTAGTTCATCACAAACTGATTATAGGATTCTGGCAACGATTGCAGTATCACATCAGTAGCCAACTCTTGGCTCAGGGGAAATCCCAGTCTTGTCATGTTATCTACATACCCAATCATTTTGAGCATGTGAGGACCAACTGGATCTCCTTTTGTCATGACACACTTGAACAGCGCCCTGGAGACATCATATCTCTCTTGCCTTGCTTGATCTTCATACATGTTCTTGAGATGTTGAATCATCTCAATGAAACCCATGTTCTCATGTTGTGTCTGCAACTCGTGGTTCATGGAGCACAACATCAAGCACTTTGCATCAATGGCATCATCAGAATGCTTCTTATAAGCATACCTTTCTGCCTTTGGTGCAGTAGGAGCAGGTTCCTCTGGAATTGGAGTATCCAGGACATAGAGATTTCGCTCTTGAGTGAGAATAACTCTCAATGTCCTAAACCAGTCATGGAAGTTTGTCCCATTCAGCTTGTCCTTTTCAAGGACCGATCACAATGAAAAGTGATTGTTGTTTGTTGTCATTTGTACTACAAAAGGAAATATATGCAATTTAGTCCAAAACTCAATTTTGACTTATTTGATTGATTTGAAAGGTTGACGATATAATTAGGACTTTAATTAATTATCGCTCCCACTATTTTTGTTCAAATTGATAGCCCTCACCATCAATTCAGAAGATTGCAGTGTACAATCTTCTAGTGGGTCAAGATCCTAAAATCCTCTGAGTCATGGACCAGCTAGGGCTGTCACCCACAACTTAGATCTTCTAGGTAGGCAACTCTTTCCAATTGCATCACATGCAACTCTTGAAAGATGTCATGCACAACTCCTTGCCATGATCACCTCCATGCCTCAAGGTGCTAGATCCTATCTAGGTCACCTTGTTAAGTCCGACCCAAAGGCAACACGATGACTATGCACCCTACTAGGGCAGACCCACATACTCATCCTTCACGCTTCCACGAGATAGACGGTGCACCACGCTAGGGCGTGCCCACACTTGTCTGATCAAGCTTTTGATGTGTGTCGCATTTGGAAGGCATATAAAACTTTAATATTTAATGAGGGATTTGGTTTTTATAGGTACATATACATATCCAATCACCACAATATATAGTACATATCATATACATGCTATATCCCACACAAAACATGTGAAATGATAAAAGCGATGATTATGGCCATCCTGATGTGATTCCTCAAGCCAAGAGGAATCACGGTCATCTAGGTCTACATCACATGCAACCTATACAAGATGAAGTGCTATAGCCATCTGAGTTGATCAATTCATCACATGAATGACTTGCTCGCACTGGCCGGTCGTCTGGGTGCCACCAGCCAATCGGTTGGCTCCTCCAACTGATCGGTTTGCCTGGTCATCGTGCATCTCCTCATAGCCACCACCCAATCATCTCGCTCCTTGAACCGGTCGTCTAGATCGCCAACCGATCGGTTCACTCCTTGAACTGATTATCTCAGTCATCGTCAGGTTGACCGCCATTCTTTGACATAACAAGAAATAAAATATCTATCCTATTTTACATTTGTAAAGGGAAACCTCGAGTTACATTCGGGGGGAGAAAAGGTAGGAAAGAAATCTCGATTTATCTCGAGTTACATTAGAAATAGGAGATAGGGAATCGGTGCGCAGACCGAGATGCAAGAAGCCACATTCAACCAAGCACACATACATAGGGTTTATTGGCCATAACCACACTATACATCCACCACAAAACTCTTTTCAGGGCGACGCGTATCGAGTGCATTCATATTACATATCATATATGTATATTGTGAATTTGTGGATTTAGGATTGGACATGCATAAAGCCAATTTTATTCGCATCGTATGCAATAAATAAAGGTGACAAACCAAAATCTATCATATCGATAATCCTAAAGTATAGAGCAGTTAACCTAGCTCAGATACCACTGTTGGGTTTTAGGGGAGACAAAGAAGGCATCGGAAACAAAAACATTTCTCTCCCAAACCCAAAACGAAGGAATCACATCAACGTCTATACAATAGGAAGGATGGTTTGTGGAGACATACCTTGTCCCTAGGCTTGCTCGGAGATGATACCTCGTGGCTTGTGTGGTCTTCACCTCCGATCTTCGACGGTGTCTGTGCAGCTCCTAGTCTCACCGGGACTGTCGGGATTGACAGTTGTCCTCCGAGCGGAAGACGTCTCCCACCTATGAAGTAGTCCACACGGACCACCTGGAACTCTGATCTCCTTGTCCTACAAGGAATCGGAAGGATTCGCACCCTCCTATCGGCATACTAGTCACCAACACACTCTCCTGCAACCAGTTGCATTTCTGTAGTTGTCTTTCCCTTGATGTGCCTCCCTTATCGGGTAGCACTTGCTCGGGCTCTCTCGATTACCACAACCAGAGAGAACGACAACTTTGCAGAGTAACTGGTATTCTAAGTTGTTGTACTGAGAATCCCCCACTACCCCTATATATAGGAGGGTCATGGGATAGGGTTCTCTACCCCGGGCAATACGGGATTAAAGCAGGAGTAGAAGGGTTTGAGATTTTCCACAAAACAACCAATCTGCACCACCTGAACCGATCATTTCACACCCTGAAACGATCATTTCGGGCCCTGAGCTGATCGTTTGGGACCTGAGCCGATCGTCTGGGGCTCTGAGCCGATCAGTTCATGCCTGAGCTGATCGGTTTGTGGTCCTGATCCAACTCAAATTGACTTTCATATTTGTTTCCGATTAATCAAATATTAATCCTTGTCCAAATCGAATTTGTACAAGTGAAACAAATTGTATTTGCAAAACAATTTTTTGACTTTCCAAACGATCTCGGTTGGTCACATGAATCGATCGGTTCAACAATTGAGTCGATCGTTTCATTACACATGAGCCGATCGACTCACAACTTGAGTCGACCGGTTCAACAACCTGAGTCAATCGGTTCATCTCATGAGTCAATCGGTTGGAGCAGCAGACTGTGCAAATCAGTCAATTGCAGTTTCAATCAATCTAATACTCTAATCAATCGGTCCAACACCTTGAACACTATGATACTGAGCTATCAATTGATTGAGTGCTTAATTGAACTACTAAACTCCTTTAGTAATCAATCTAAACATCTGTCACGGGTTAAAAACCTAACTCCACTCTACACCTCAGGCGCCAACATAAGGCATAGAATAGAGTTAAAGTTGCCCGTCCCTGAGTGGATCAAACACATGAATATATAAATGCGCCGAATAAAGAGCTTCCATACATAAACCAAATTGTTCATTACATAGGGGCCCGAAGGCATAGGAGTTCTACAGAAGAAACTTAATACATGAGAAACTAATTACAGAAGAAAAGAACATAATCTAAGAGTCCCATTTAGCTTTAGCATCCCCATAATAGATCTAATATTTGTGAGCCAAAATATAGAGTAGTGACATCATCTTCCTTTCATCATGAGCATCATAAGCAGAAGGTGCCTATAAAACATATGCAATTGGTACACGTCAGCACAATATATAAATATATTGTACTGAGTACACCTCCGCGTCATTTAATTTAACTCTCATCATATCTTGGCAATAACATCAAAAGTAACTTGGCAGTAATAAGCAATATGACAAAAACAGGCTTGAACAAAAGTAAGTTTATTAACAACAGAGAACACATATCTTTTAAGCATATTTTCCATTATATCATCCATGCATTACTACCAAAGAGTTGAATGCATTAAAGCCTTTATGATCACTACCAAAGAGTTGGATCATATGTACAATGTGACCACTACCGAAGAGTTGGGTCCAAGCACACTACCAAAGAGTTGGTGCTACCATATGTACAATGTGACCACTACCAAAGAGTTGGGTCACCTCCAAGCACACTCCCAAAGAGTTGGTGCTTTCCATATAATGGAAAGAAATATATTATGTTTTCATTTTGCAAAATATATATATAAAGCACACATCATCAAAGTTGGATACTCATATAGCTCTATTTCAAACAATACCATATGCCAAGTTCTTACACTATTTTACAACCATACATTATTATAGGCCAAGTGAGAGTTAATGGTGTACCTTCTACTCTAAAGTGGGGAGTCTAGAGATGCTCCTCACTGGTACCTTTGATTTCCTGAAATTATTTGAGATTTGGTATTTATTAGATATATTGTTCAAATCACCATTATTCTAAAGAGTATATAAAAGGCCCTTTTATAGATTTGGAGTCATGAGAGTTGAGTACGAATCTTAGAGTATGGATTTGAGTCCAAGATTATTATTGTCACATCAGAGTAGGTTCATAAAGTCAGAATCATGGTCTTTAGATCATATTAATTAATTATGCACATTTTGGTAGATCAAGATAGGGAAAGGAGTGATAAATAGGTTTTATTGATAATTGAGCAATAATAAAAGGATCTGATCATTCCATAATTACAATAGATGTGAAAAGATGATGATCACATGTTGTTGGTGATTTAGACAGGTTCGAGTATTTTTCCAAATAATTAAACAAGATACAGACAAAATAAACATGAGTATTTATTCGGGTCAGATGTAGGGTCCAAAGATGCCAGATTCATGATCCTTGCATTTTTATGATCAAAATGGAGTATTCATTTGTATTTTTCTGACACTCCTACTATTTTTAACGAATTTCCCAAGATTGGGTCATAAACTGAATTTCGAGTTGTTAAATGAAAATAGAAAAAGTGTGGACCGTTGGATGTTCAGATCCAACGGTCGAGATCTCGTGTGCATAAGTTTTAGATGGTTGTGGTGGGTCAAAGGCTGCTTACTTGGTGGATTGTGGTTCGTCCACTTGGATTGACGTGGACTCGCGTGATTGGTCCAACTAAGCCAGGTGGGTCCCTCCTTCTCCTTGCTCAAAGCTTCACAGCAGGTGGGCGACACGATCTCTGGCGAGCCCTCTTCAGCAGCTGCGGCTTCTTCGTGTGCGGGTGAATGCCAGGTTACGTTCGTGGGAGCTTCCCGCAGCTGGACGGCTAATCCTCAAGTCGTGGCTCCCCTGGGGTCGTCGGGTCGGCTAGAAGACCGGCGAGCTGTACAACTTGCGGCGGAGGGATATCGAAGGGGGAGTAGAAGGTGAGGAAACCTGATGTTGAGGCACCGGTTGGGTGGAGTGGAGTGCTTCGGAGCTCGGGGAGCACTTAGTGGTGGACGAGGAGGTCAGGAGCAGCCTGCCCAGCAGCTCGACGGCGGAGAGGTGAAAAGCTTGAGCTCGGGGGAGAGGGGTGCTCGTTCTAGGTAAATTGAGAGTAGAAAGGCGTCAAAGGGAGGTTGAGGAGCGATTTGGTGAGCTTAAATATAAGAAGGAACGAGTGTGTTGTAGATGCCTAAATGTGCTCAGCAGCAGTTGGAGAACGTCGCTCGTCGGCGAGGTCGTGGTGAGGGTTGTGGTCACCTTTGGAGGTCGTGCGAGGGGTTAGTGGGTTCTTGGAGACGAGAGGAGTCCATTCCCTCGGTCAGTTCCTCATAAGGTGGCGTGGTGTGGTGGGTAGTGGCTCGCCTTCACGCGAGGTGGTTGTAGCCACGTACTCCCGGGTCAAGCGGAGGTAGAGGATGACCGGATGGCCGTCCGATCCGTCCTGGATCTGTGGATATGCCATCGGGTGGCCAAGGTGGCTCGCGGGGAGAGAGCCACAAATCGCTGACTTGAGCTCCGCGTGACTGGGTAAAATGCCCATCAGATGATCAAAAACATTAGGTTGTATACTGATGCGATTTAAAAGGGAAAGAAACATTGTGAAATCTTTGAAAATTCGTAGAGAGGGCTATGAATGTCCAATTGACATGAAATTTGGGCCATAGCTTCACCATAACATACCCCACATGTTGGTAAAGTTTGGGCTCAAAATTCCAATCTTTGAGTGATCAATTATTCTTTAGGAGAGTTATGGTTTTGAATTAGATTAAAGTGAAGAAATCAAGGTAATAAAGGAAAAAGGAAAACCACTTTATCACATCCTACTAACCTTAAAAGAAATTTTGTCCTCAAAATTAAACTGGATGAAAGAGGTGAGGAAAACATTGCTCCATATCTGCTCGTAGTTCCTAGGTTGCATCTTCTGCACCGTGATGGTTCAACTGCACCTTTACCATCTGGATTTGCTTGTTCCTGAGTTCTTTGACCCTGGAGTCGAGAATCTTTGTAGGTTGTTCTGGATAAGAGAGATTCTCCTGCAACTCAAGCGGCTCATGATTCAGCACATGACTATCATCCTTCACATAATGCTTCAAGTTGGATACGTGAAAGACAATGTGCATCATGTTGTACTGCGGAGGAAGAGCCAGCCGATAAACACATTCACCAATGCACTCTAGAACTTCAAAAGGACCCACATATCTCGGACTAAGCTTACCTTTGTTCTTTGCTATGGCACGGATGGGTCTAATCTTCAAGAATACATAGTCACCATCATTAAATTGTCTGTCAGACCTATGTGCATCTGCATATGACTTCTGACGATCCTGGGTCCGTTTCAACCTCTGCTTGATCAAGGACACCTTGTCAGCATATAATTGTAACTCCTCATATTTTAGCATCTTCCTTTCTCCGACTTCATCCCAATGGAGAGGGGATCTACATGGCCTACCATAGAGAGCTTCATAGGGTGGCATATCAATACTAGATTGATAGCTATTGTTGTAGGCAAACTCTGCTAATGGAAGGTAGTAATCCCAAGATCCTCCCCAATCTAAAACACATGCTCTGAGAAGATCCTCCAAGATTTGGATAGTGCGTTCTGACTGGCCATCAGTTTGGGGATGATATGCTGTGCTGAAATTCAATTGTGTACCCAGCTCATTTTGCACCTGCTTCCATAAATGTGATGTGAACTTTGGATCCCGATCTGAAACAATAGAAACTGGTACTCCATGCAGCCGTACAATCTCCTTTATATACAACTCAGCAAGCTCAGGAACCTTGGTCGTAGTCCGCATAGGTAAGAAATGTGCAGACTTGGTCAATCGGTCCACTATGACCCAAACTGCATCATAACCTTTCCTGGTCCTAGGTAGTCCCACCACGAAATCCATGGTGATATCTTCCCATTTCCATTTGGGAATTGGTAAGGGTTGTAATAGACCACCGGGACATTGGTGCTCGGCCTTAATCTGCTGGCAAGTGAGACACTTAGAGATAAACTCAGTGATATCGTTCTTCATACCTCTCCACCAAAAGTGTCTCTACAAATCCTTGTACATCTTAGTAGATCCAGGATGTATGGAATACTTGGACCCATGTTCCTCTTGCAGAATGCACTTCTTAATCTTCGACTCTTCAGGTACCCACATCCTATGCTTATACCTTAGTCCACCATCCATACCAACAGATATATGTGTCTGGGGCTTTGCCATAAGAGCTGTCATCTCCTCCAAGCTAGGGCTGTTCTTTTGAGATATCAAGAGTTCAGAAAGAAGACTAGGAATAATATTGATGTTCGCCAAAATAATAGAGCTAGATTCTGCTTGAGATGACCCATAAGATGAAGGTTCCTGATGCATTGATGCACAAATCGACTTCTTACGACTAAAAGCATCAGCTACAACATTGACCTTGCCTGGATGATATGCTATCGTGAAATCATAATCTTTGAGATACTCCAACCATCTCCTCTGTCGAAGATTGAGGTCCTTCTGAGTCAAGATGTATTTGAGACTTTTGTGGTCCGTGAATATATCAAAAGTAGCACCATACAGATAATGTCTCCATATTTTGAGAGCATAGACAATGTCAGCTAATTCCAAATTATGAGTTGGATAATTGACCTCATTAGGTTTCAATTGTTTAGAGGCATAGGCAACAACTTTACCATCTTGCATAAGGACACAACCTAGACCCATTTTAGAAGCATCAGAATATATTACAAAGCCATCATTCCCAGAAGGTAGGGTCAAAATAGGAGCAGAAGTCAAGAGAGATTTCAATTCTTGGAAACTAGCCTCACACTCAGGAGTCCAAACGAATTTGGCATCTTTTCTAGTAAGTTTAGTCATGGGTAGGGCTATTTTACTGAAATTAAGGATGAAACGACGGTAATAGCCGGCTAGGCCAAGGAAGCTACGAATTTCATAAGCATTGGTAGGGGCTTTCCAATCAAGGACAGCTAGAACTTCGGCAGGGTCAATAGAAATTTTCCCACCCGAAATGACATGGCCAAGAAACATAACTTGGTCAATCCAAAACTCACATTTTGATAATTTAGCATACAATTTATGGGCTCTCAAAACATCAAGGACTTTTTGGAGATGTCCACGGTGTTGATCAATAGAATTTGAATATATAAGAATATCATCAATGAAGACCACAACAAAGTTGTCAAGGAATGACTGGAAGACAGTATTCATCAGATTCATAAACACTCCAGGAGCATTAGTCAAGCCAAATGGCATCACCATGAATTCATAATGTCCATATCTAGTTCTGAAAGCTATCTTTGGAATATCACAATCTTTTACTCGTAATTGATGATAACCTGATCTAAGGTCAATCTTGGAGAACACAGTGGAAGTACGAAGTTGGTCAAACAAGTCGTCAATTCTAGGGAGGGGATATTTATTTTTAATGGTGGCTTGGTTGATCATGTGATAATCAATACACATTCGCATTGACCCATCTTTCTTTTTAACAAAAAGGACAGGAGCACCCCAAGGAGAAGTACTAGGATGGATGAAGCCTTTATCAAGAAGTTCCTCTAGTTGTTTCTTGAGCTCTGCAAGCTCGGCAGGTGCCATCCTATAAGGTGCCTTAGAGATTGGTGCGGTGCCTGGTGCTAACTCAATTGAGAACTCAATCTCATGATCTGGAGGCAGCCCTAGAAGCTCCTCAGGAAAAACGTCCGGGTAATCTCTCACCACATCCAAGCTCTCTATAGGTCTCACCTTAGGATCAGGCATGGATACAATAGCAAGATAGGCTCTACATCCTTTGGCTATCAAAGTTTCAGCTTTAAGAGAAGAAATAATCATATTTCGGTTTCTTTCTTTTCTCTCAGAAATAGTCAAAGGTTTAGAATTGGGTGCACAAAAGACTACTTTCTTGCCTCGGCAATCAAGCATAACAAAGTTGGAAAAGAGCCAATCCATCCCCAAAATTAGATCAAAATTTTCCATATCAAGAAGAATGAAAGCAGATTGAAATTTATGGCCACCAAAAGAAAAAGGCAAGGTTTTGGTTTTCTGAAGAGAAGTATAAATTTTGCCAGTGGGAGTTGTCACATACAAGATATAACCTAGATCATTGATCTCTAACTTGAGCATGGAAGCAAGATTTCTAGATATGAAGGTATGTGTTGATCCTGAATCGAATAGGGCCACAACAGGATGATCTTGGAGACATATCATACCTACATTATGATTTTATATGAGATCATGGTTTTCAAAGATTTATCACAATAAAGAATTATTAACATTATTACCTTCAATCAGACGGTTGTCATTGGCCTTAGCTTCCTCTGCATCAATTGCAAAGACTTGACCCTGACGATGTTCTGGCTGAGCCTAAGCTATAGGGACAGCTGACTGAGCATGTGGAGCTCCAGGATGATGTAATGGGGCAGGATGGTTCTGAGGTTCCCCCGGGATCAGAATTGGGCAATTGAACTTCATGTGCCCCTCCTTCTTGCAATAGAAACAGATTGGATTTTCAAACTTACATTTTCCTAGATGAAACCCACCACAGATTTTGCATTTGGATCGCACGTATGATCCACCTTGGCCCTGGCCTCCTCAGTTTGGTCCTCCTCGGTATGATTGACCCCTATGGTGATTTCCTCCTCCTCTTCCCATGCCATGGCTGTTAGGCTTCTTCTTATCATTCTACTTCTCCTTGCCCTTGGTGACGGATGCATCAGTTAGACCTAGGTATCCCAAGCTTGGTGTTTTGCTCTTCCCTAAGGTTCTTTCTTGGGTAAGGGCATTGTTGATGGCAGCTTCAAAGGTAGGATGGGTGGAGGTGCAAAGGTGAACTTTGATTTCTTGGTTAAGGCCATCTATGAAGTGTTCAATCTTTTCATCTTCGTCAAGGTTGTGAGCATGACGCTCTAGGAGTCTAAAGGCCCTAACATAGTCAGCAACATATAGGTTTCCTTGGGTTAGGTTATTGAATTGTTTCTTCTTCTCCTTCCTAGCAGATATGGGCATGAAACAGTTGGTAAAGATCCCCTTAAACTCCTCCTAACCTATGGGGGCATCTGGAAGTGCTCGTGTATGGTAATAATTTTCCCACCACAACTTCGCGGACCCCCTAAGTTGGTAGGTAGCAAAGGTGACCTTATCTTCCTCAGGACACTTAAGGGCTCTAAAGGCATTTTCAACAGATATGATCCATGCATCAGCTTTATCTAGGACTTCACCTAAGTCTTCTCCATGAAAGGTTTTGGGTTTGAGTTTAAGGAAGTCACTAATGGTGGTTTCATGGTTGGTCCTAGAGGATGAGGCACTATTGTTGGTTTCTTTTAGGGCTAGGGCATGCATGCATTCCAACATCACCTTCTTTTGTTCTTCCCAATTGCCTACAGCCTTGGTCTTACTAGGGCGTGATTGAGATTCATCACCAGAGCCATCACTAGATCTTGTTCTCTTGGACCTAGTTTTTGGAGGCATCTGCAAGTTCGTATAAAAGATAGTTTAGAGATTTATTTGAGATAGATCATAATGCAACCAATAAAGATTTAGCAATCATGGCATATAATTTTCCAATTTTTCATGTCTTTTAGTTGTTCCCCTTTCTCCTAATCTACCCACATAATAGAGAGAGTATATCATTGATCATGGTCACGAGAGAGAAAGTAGATGAGAAGCCTAGTGTATATTATTCACTAAATAGGTTGGCTGGGGGGTAGTCCTGAATTGAGAAAAGATGAGAGGAAAGATTTTTCTAAGGTAAGGGTGCCCACTTTTAACAATAATTGTGTTAGCCAGGCAGATAGCTTGCGGCGGGAACCCTCACACCGTGAAAACGGATGGGGAGAGTGATTATGTCAGAACCTTCCGCAAGGTACCCTTCTAGACACCTCGGCAATTTACTGCTAAATGTGGGTTACCCTAGGTCTAGGTAAGGTTACTAATTATTTGGTACACCTATATTGATTCATGTGCCTGCTCTGATACCATCTGTCACGGGTTAACAACCTAACTCCACTCTACACCTCAGGCGCCAACATAAGGCGTAGAATAGAGTTAAAGTTGCCCGTCCCTGAGTGGATCAAACACATGAATATATAAATGCGCCGAATAAAGAGATTCCATACATAAACCAAATTGTTCATTACATAGGGGGCCGAAGGCATAGGAGTTCTACAGAAGAAACTTAATACATGAGAAACTAATTACAGAAGAAAAGAACATAATCTAAGAGTCCCATTTAGCTTTAGCATCCCCATAATAGATCTGATATTTGTGAGCCAGCATATAGAGTAGTGACATCATCTTCCTTTCATCATGAGCATCATAAGCAGAAGGTACCTATAAAACATATGCAATTGGTATGCGTCAGCACAATATATAAATATATTGTACTGAGTAAGCCTCCATGTCATTTAATTTAACTCTCATCATATCTTTCCAATAACATCAAAAGTAACTTGGCAGTAATAAGCAATATGGCAAAAACAGGCTTGAACAAAAGTAAGTTTATTAACAACAGAGAACACATATCTTTTAAGCATATTTTCCATTATATCATTCATGCATTACTACCAAAGAGTTTAATGCATTAAAGCCTTTATGATCACTACCAAAGAGTTGGATCATATGTACAATGTGACCACTACCGAAGAGTTGGGTCCAAGCACACTACCAAAGAGTTGGTGCTACCATATGTACAATGTGACCACTACCAAAGAGTTGGGTCACCTCCAAGCACACTCCCAAAGAGTTGGTGCTTTCCATATAATGGACAGAAATATATTATGTTTTCGTTTTGCAAAATATATATATAAAGCACACATCATCAAAGTTGGATACTCATATAGCTCTATTTCAAACAATACCATATGCCAAGTTCTTACACTATTTTACAACCATACATTATTATAGGCCAAGTGAGAGTTAATGGCGTACCTTCTACTCAGAAGTGGGGAGTCTAGAGATGCTCCTCACTTGTACCTTTGATTTCCTAAAATTATTGGAGATTTGGTATTTATTAGATATATTGTTAAAATCACCATTATTCTAAAGAGTATATAAAAGGCCCTTTTATAGCTTTGGAGTCATGAGAGTTGAGTATGAATCTTAGAGTATGGATTTGAGTCCAAGATTATTATTGTCACATCAGAGTAGGTTCATAAAGTCAGAATCATGGTCTTTAGATCATATTAATTAATTATGCACATTTTGGTAGATCAAGATAGGGAAAGGAGTGATAAATAGGTTTTATTAATAATTCGGCCATAATAAAAGGATCTGATCATTCCATAATTACATAGATGTGAAAAGATGATGATCGCAGGTTGTTGGTGATATAGACAGGTTCGAGTATTTTTCCAAATAATTAAACAGGATATAGACAAAATAAACATGAGTATTTATTCGGGTCAGATGTAGGGTCCAAAGATGCCAGATTCATGATCCTTGCATTTTTATGATCAAAATGGAGTATTGATTCGTATTTTTCTGACACTCCTACTATTTTTAACGAATTTCCCAAGATTGGGTCATAAACTGAATTTCGAGTTGTTAAATGAAAATAGAAAAAGTGTGGACCGTTGGATGTTCAGATCCAACGGTCGAGATCTCGTGCGCATAAGTTTTATATGGTTGTGGTGGGTCAAAGGCTTCTTACTTGGCGAATTATGGTTCGTCCACTTGGATTGATGTGGACTCGCGTGATTGGTCCAACTAAGCCAGACGGGTCTCTCCTTCTCCTTGGTCAAAGCTTCACAGCAGGTGGGCGACACGATCTCCGGCGAGCCCTCTTCAGTAGCTGGGGCTTCTTCGTGTGCGGGTGAAGGCCAGGTTATGTTCGTGGGAGCTTCCCATAGCTGGACGGCTAATCCTCAAGTCGTGGCACCACTGGGGTCGTCGGGTCAGCTAGAAGACTGGTGAGATGTACAACTTGCGGTGGAGGGAGATCGAAGGGGGAGTAGAAGGTGAGGAAACCCGATGAGGCACCGGTTGGGTGGAGTGGAGTGCTTCGGAGCTCGGGGAGCACTTAGTGGCAGACGAGGAGGTCGGGAGCAGCCTGCCCAGCTGCTCGACGGCGGCGAGGTGAAAAGCTTGAGCTCGGGGGAGAGGGGTGCTCGTTCCAGGTAAATTGAGAGTAGAAAGGCGTCAAAGGGAGGTTGAGGAGCGATTTGGTGAGCTTAAATATAAGAAGGAACGAGTGTGTTGTGGATGCCTAAATGTGCTCAGCAGCAGTTGGAGAACGTCGCTCGTCAGCGAGGTCATGGTGAGGGTTGTGGTCGCCTTTGGAGGTCGTGCGAGGGGTTAGTGGGTTCGTGGAGACGAGAGGAGTCTATTCCCTCGGTCAGTTCCTCGCAAGGTGGTGCGGTGTGGTGGGTAGTGGCTCGCCTTCGTGTGAGGTGGTTGTAGCCACATACTCCCGGGTCAAGCGGAGGTAGAGGATGACCGGATGGCCGTCAGATCCGTCCTGGATCTGTGGATGCGCCATCGGGTGGCCAAGGTGGCTCACGGGGAGAGAGCCATAGATCGCTGACTTGAGCTTCACGTGACTGGGTAAAATGCCCATCAGATGATCAAAAACATTAGGTTGTATACTGATGCGATTTAAAAGGGAAAGAAACATTGTGAAATCTTTGAAAATTCGTAGAGAGGGCTATGAATGTCCAATTGACATGAAATTTGGACCATAGCTTCACCATAACATACCCCACATGTTGGTAAAGTTTGGGCTCGAAATTCCAATCTTTGAGTGATCAATTATTCTTTAGGAGAGTTAGGGTTTTGAATTAGATTAAAGTGTCAAGGTAATAAAGGAAAAAGGAAAACCACTTTATCACAACATCATTTGTGGATAAACTCCTCTTCCAGGTTAAATCCTATGTGTGTGACCTTGCAGGTCCATTTCACGTTGGTAGTGAAAGTCCATAACATTTATGACTTCACAAGCAAAGAGTGGTGCCTAGTCACACATCAGTGCTACCCAAGTGAAAAGGAAAGTTCGAGAACAACTTTCAATCCTACAATCCATGAATGGTGTTATAGTGAATGTATAATTCCTTTGTCACCGATATCCCGAATGAACTCAAGGCATGGAACAGTCATCCTATCAATGTTCATTCACTTTCTTGATCTCAGAGTCGATTGGAGGAGATATGTATGACATCAATATCACATAATGATTCACACATGCGTGCTTGCCTATCTCAATCCTACTCATCAAGTGGCCATGGATATCAAACTCCCTCAGGAGGGACAAATCCCATATCTATCACTCACCCCTCAAAAGCCCCATGTGTCAAAGCCACCCAATCATCACCTTTATAACAACCCATTTTTTAGGACCGTGTTTGATGATGTCAAAGTGTACCCAATGACATGTGTTGAGTGTAGTGATTTCAGGTCAAAGCATCACACTCACCACCATCACTGTGAGAACTGACTGTGACTACCATGTCATGGTTCCATGTGTCTAACTCATGGTGGGTCTGTCCGGTACACTTGTTCTCTAACAAGTACCTATGTGTTTGGTTTGATATCTCCATATCATGACTAATGAGATTCTATCATCAACCAACACCACAATCTAGTCTTGTGTGTCATTGTTGTCTATCTACCTTCCACAATGACATCCAACTAGGTACATAATAAGAATTTACAAACTCTTAGCATCTGTATGATCTCACCGTTCATGTCCTCAACCTGAAAGCATATGTCATTGAGTATTGTCATTCTCTAGACATTCAATATATTCTATCATTATCTCATATGAATGAACCAGAAAGAATTGGAAGCTTGACTTTGATATTTATCAAATCAATCTTAATGTATCCCACCAATCATCACATGATTAGCTCTCACGTCATACATACCAACAGATGCCTTGTCGGCATATAGGACCACCTACAAAACTCCCATAGGCACCACTCACTTCAAATTGATTTATTGGAAATCATGCCATCTACCCATAGAATTGGAGCATAAGGCCAATTGGGCCATCAAAACTCTAAATTTTGACTTAAATGTTGCAAGTAAAAACCTTTTTTACAAATGCAAGAGTTGGATGAGCTCTGAATGAATGCCTATGAAAATATTAGGATTTACAAAGACAAAACCAAACTATGGCATGATGATCATATTAGGCAAAAGGACATTAGGGAAGGCAATCAAGTTTTAATATACAACTCTAGATTAAGACTTTTTCTTAGAAAACTTAAATTTATATGGTATGATCCCTACCTTGTCAAGTTTGCCTACCCTCATGGAACTTTTCTTCTTTGGGACAAGGTTTTAGGGGAATTTAAGGTCATTGGACATCGGCTTAAATGATACATCACCGTCGATGATTTTCTATCTTCTGAGTCACAACAAATCTCCTTACTCGAAGACCTCCACTTGCATGAACCCCCACCTCCCCCTCCCAAGCCTGAAACAGCTCCATGATCTAGCTCTATCGGGCTTGTGACATAAAACTAGGCACTTATTAGGAGGCAACCCAATCATCTAATTTTTGCAATTTTCTTCTATGTTTGTCTTATCTAACACTTGTGTTTCAATTTTAGTTATATTTCCATAAAAAAAGTTGGTAACACGACTTAATGTTGGTCTGACGACAGTCAGCTCATGCACCACGTCAGCCAGCCTTTTAGTGAGGATGAGATAGCTATCTCATCTGACAAAGCATCGCCCGCACAACTGTGGTCATTTGAAATTTGGACTTCTATTTGGCGTCGCTTCAATGCCATACGGGCGTCTGGGAAGCGCGAGACGGTCGTTTTGGCCACAATGAGGGGAAATCTTAGCCTATTCAAATTTCAAACCACCTCAAAAGGTGAGGAGTCCACCTCGACCCATGAACCTCTAGATGACTGTTTCACTGCTCAGTTCACCTTTAAATATCCCCTTCGGTGAAGAACATTTCACCCCTTCTCTTTTACTCCCTCACATTCCTACTCCTCCGCCCAGACGGCCACCACCTCCATGAGATGCCCAACCTACCAAACCAACTGACCACTCTTCACCAAAGCAACGATTGGCTCGTGCTCACCCTCCTACTCCAGTCGAGCTCCTTTTTCTTTCCCCATACGGTTGCCTTCTTGTGGCACCAGCCATCTTGCCACAGCCTTCTTCCATCGTCGGGTGATAAGAGTGGCCCCGCCGGTCGCTTGGTCCTTCCCCCCATCAGTGTATCCATGAACAGCCAACCGACCGTTCTACAACCAGACAACTGCCTCAGACCCGAGGTGCCCTTCTTGCTCGTCTACATCGCCGCTAGTCATCCTTCTTGACACACAACAACCTTCCCCCCAGACGGTCATCCCAGGCCATCTAGGCGACCATTTTAGTAACCTCTAGATGGTCGTCTAGGGGATGAGATAGCCATCTCGCGTTGCTTCACCACTTACCTCTGCACCAGTGATACACCCACTTCATTTGAGCCAGCTGACCGCATCGTCAACACAAAATGACCATTTGGTTATAGTGAGTCGGTTGTTTCACTTCTGTTAGTAGTATATCTTCAACATGTCAAAAGACGGGTCAAGACGCAGCTTCCTTCACCACTTTCTCAAGGGCAAGAACCCCACCAAACTGACGGTTTCCCAAGAGACTCCTCGTTGTTCCACTGTGAGGCCAGGGATTCACATTGAGAAGCCAACTGAAGAGTCCTCTCCAGAAGTGGTGTCGGATATGCAACACGATATTGACGAGCTCGAATTCATCATGGCATCTAAGCAGGGACGGTCTACATCCCATCGCAATCCTGACTCTGATGTGCCTCACTCACCCCACATAGCTCCTACTCTAGAAAATTATGCACAGTTTGTCGATGTTGAGCACTACAAAAGGTTCAAGCTGACCACCTCGATAGGTGACTCTCTTCCTCATTGGGCCTTGTGACATCACCCTAGATGCGCTTGGCATTCGGGAGGCAATTGACAACATCCTAAGGAAGAATCACATTCTTTTCTTCCCATATCATGTCAATCCAGTATATAGTGACTTGACATTGGAGTTCATTACTACTTATCACTGGTACCACAGTTCTTGGGGCCAATCCAGTTGCAAAGTCCGAGTCTTTGGCAAAGATTTTGAGATTTTCACCAAGCAACTGACCTTCATGATACTCGATGGAGCCGACGATTATTGGCTCACCCAGTGCATGGAGCGCCACCACGAAATCCATCCCGATAATTACAATGTGGAGAAATTCTGGGCGGACATCACAGGGCTACCGCCCAAGCTACCTGGTAGCATGAAGGCCTCTAGCATTCACAACCTAGTGGTTTGTTACCTTCATTGCATTCTGGCCTGCACATTCTTTGGAAAGGAAGGCACTTAGGGTGCCATCACTCTTTCTAAGTAGTATACATTATGGTGTGTTTTGAATAGTGTGCCATACAACTGGGGTTGTGCCATGATTGACCATCTTCACTACCAAGCCATTCGCACCACTTCTTCCTCATATTGTATTGGCCATGTAGTCACATACATTGTGCTTTTCTTGGGCTACACTCATATCACATTCCAGCCACTAGCCCTCACGCACCACCTGATTGACCTAACCTACTTGAAAGGGTGCAAGTTCATCCGTCTGAGTATCAATGAAGTCTACTATACTTTTCAAAGACTCCTAGGTTTTCCTAGAGCTTCCCCGCCACACTAGATTTGCAGCAACCAACCTAGTGTTTGACTTGACAGATTTGCTAGTGCATGTGGTGCAATTTCTTCTAGAGGATCCCCACGCAGATGACATCCCCGAGCTCACAGCCCATAGGAGGAGTGTCTCCTTGGGGGCACATGCTGACAAGACTCGACCACCTTCGCCACCCTCATCACACTACGCTAGGAGACACTGAGGTAATGAGGAAGGCCCCGAGGAGCCTTATGGATTCTACAAGGTCCACAACCAGTTGAAGGAGATTCAACAAGAGCAACATTGTCAAGGTCATCATCTCAACCACATGTATTTGATGCAGCACTCCCATGAGTCATAGCATGTGCATATGGGCCACTACGATCCCAGAAGACCTCAGTATGAGGAGTATGGGGCCCATCTGGCTTACCCTAACCCCAACTCCCCCTATAGGGGAAACTACTACTACAACCCTCTATCGTCTTCACATTTTCCACTGCCTCAGTGATTCCCTTCCCTCCATCTTCGATTTAGGTTTTTCTCGGGATGAACAAAAATCTAAGTTTGGGGTGGGCTGGGTGGTACGATTCTATTCCACTCTCCTACTTTTTCCCTTTTTCTTTATTTTGCTTTATTTTTCTACATGTATTTGCTTTAGTTTATGGCCTTTATCTAGTCGGCCATCATTTTTTGTTTTATTTAGTTGTTAAGGCCATTATCTAGTCAGCCATTGAATAGTCATCTATCATTGTACCCCCTTGAATTTAGTGAAATTTTTTACAAAATCTATTACAAATTTCCATGTCTGAAACCTTTATGTCACCTAGGACCCTTAAGACATCACTCCTTGGAATAGTTGGCAAGTCATAAGGAATTGATCAGAGCCAAGCATAATATTTCCTTATTTTTAGACAAATAGATTATCTTATTATAAAACTTCCATGATATGAATTATAGAAATATTCTAACTTGAGAAATGTCACTCTCTGAAAAATAAATAATGATAAATGTTAAAAGCACAAGAACATCTCTTTTATCCCTCTACTTTTCATCTAAAAAAGAGAAGCAAATAATCACCACTGGACAAAAATCAAGTCTGGGGTGGCACACTTCTCAAAAATAAATTACATACCCCACAAAGGGGCATAACATTAAAAAGATGCCAAATCACACAAGAAAATAACTGTGACCATTGTAGCCACAACTTCATAAAATCAAAATCCCGAGTCAAATAGAGGAGGGATAATAAATCTTTTGTTATTTCTTCTTTCTTTGTTCATACCTCCTCCTTCTTCCTGAGTGAAACACTTCCCTATTATTGAACAAGTTACACAAACTCTTATTTCCCGAATTTTTGTCTAATCTCTTTGTAATCATGTGTTCCATCTCTTTGACCTTCCTCAATGTAAATATACATCTTGAAAGTCCCAGATCAACCAAATAACAAATATAGGTTATATTTGTCATTTCTCTCATCTAATTTTCACTTATAGGAGATCCACATGCCTTCCATGTGTTGTACATGAGTTCATTAAAATCATCAAACAACAATGTAGGTATATCAACTTATCTTCCTAACCTCTTAATTGAGTCCATTTATCCTCTCTCATGTATGTGTTTGTCCACCCATAAATCTCAAAGTCTTTCAACTGGGGTGGATCATGGGAACAACACTTACCTTTATCCAAGTTCGCCTACAACAACAGATACCAAGCTAATATCGGGATGCCTCCATATGAAGCTCTTTATGGAAGACCATGTCAGTCACCGCTTCACTGGGATGATGTAGGTGAGAGGATCTTGTTGAGGTCAGATGAGCTCCAAGTGTATGCAGATAAAGTCGCTTTGATCAAGCAGAGGCTGAAGAGAGCCCAAGATCGACAGAAGTCGTATGCTAATGCGAAGCGGAATGACGTACAGTTCACTATGGGAGAGCATGTGTTCTTGAAAATTTGACCGCTCTGAGCTATAGCTAAGAACAGAGGGAAGTTGATTCCCTGATATGTAGGTTTGTTTGAGGTGTTAGAACGGATTGGTGAAGCTGCATAGCGTTTGGCGTTACCCCCTCAGTATAGTATGATGCATGATGTGTTTCACGTGTCCAATATGAAGCGATATGTGCAAGATCCTAGCCATGTGCTGATCATTGAGCCTATTGAGCTTCAAGGGAAGATGACCTATCCTGAGTCACCTTTGTGGATTCTAGATACCAAGGTGAAAGAACTCAGATGTAAGAATATAGAGATGGTAAAGGTTCTTTGGAAGCATCATGGAGAGGATGAGGCTACATGGGAGATGAAGACGGATATGGAAAAAGCATATCCTGACTTGTTTATTTGATTGCTGAATTTTGAGGGAAAAAATCTTATAAGGAGGGAAGGATGTTATAACCTCAATTTTCTTAATTCAGAATTGAAATGTAATTTCTCCTTTTAAAAATATATGAACATGTAATTGTTTAATTTGACTTGAATGTATGGATTTCATTAACAAATAGCCTTGCTTGTGTGATTTCATAGGCCTTATTAGCTATCGGGGCCCAATAACAAGAAAAAGGAAATAAAAAAGAAAAAGAAATTTAATTAATAAAAGGATAATTAGGAAAAGGAGAAAAGAAAGAGGTAGAAGCCTCTATAAGGCTAGGATGTAGCCTCCAAAGGTGAAATTCGTATATTTTGAATTTTTTGGGTACCAAGGAGCCCAAGTTGCCAAAATAATAAGAAAGGAAAGAGGAAATACCAATTGAATTAGCTTTATTAAGAGATAGCTTGCTTATTAAGGAAATACCATTTTCCTTTGGAATTTGGGTCTCCAATGTGATACACAAGTAGATAATACCAATCCAGAGTTTCCTTTAAATTTTGAATGAAAAAGGATAAATGAGGAGAGAGTTATGAATTTTGCAATTTTTCAATGCATTACATTAAATAATTCAAGTCTTCTTGATTGAAAGGAAAAAGGATATCTCGGGGGTGATGACAGCCATCGGATCCCCGCGTGGTCTAGAGGACCATGGATCTGATGGTGATTGTGCATCATCTACCCTGAGTCACTGAAGGAAATGGAGAGGGAAAGAAAAACTGGGATTTTCTCATGTTTAAGGCAATAAGCGGAGATGTGGACAAGTCCATCATCTTTGGGAGTCTGTTCTGAGGATGAATAACCCAACTTTTGGGTGATTACGTGGAGAACTGGAGAAGTCCCCAATTTCTCAGATACATATAAAAGACCCTATATATAGGGAGGGGTCTGGGCATCCTGAGCAATTGTGTAAACCCTACCCTCAAGTCTGGAGCATTGCAACGAGTGTGCTCGTGCTCTCAATTGGACCAACCGCCCTATCTTTCCCCCTCGACTAGCAGCAACCATCACCGGAGGAGCCGAGCTTCCTTGGCGGTGAAGGAGCATTGCGGAGAAGGAATTGATCGGTTGAGCAGGTTCATGGGAGGTAGACTAAGCTCCCCGTGTTCTTGGATTGCTCACAGACGCACAGAAGCTCAAAGTCAACCTCAGAGTTGACCTCGGCTCGTGGCAGGCAACTCACACGAGGTTGAAGAAGATGACCAATCAAATTACAAATCTGCCCTCCCACTCCTTCTAATCAGGTAAGGGCATTCTTGCCCTTTGGCTTCATTTGATTGTGAGTAAGGCACGTGATTGCGGATCATTGGATCCCGCATGGTCCAGCAGACCACTAATCGAACGGCTGACAATTTTCAAAAAATAATAGATAATCTAGGAAAATGCTTTTCTTTGCAAAAATCATAGTAATTAATAGAAAGGTCCGATGAAGAAACTTTATATATGAAAAATGATCAGAAAAATATGAGTAATCTGATAAAAATAGTTTTAACATCTTATTTTTTTTTATTTGCAAAAGTAACTTAAGTTGATCATAAAGTGCATTAAATTTAGGTTAAAACCCTAATGATGATTAGAGATCAAATCTAAGGTGCCTAATGGGTTAATTCGAGTATTAGTGACCTGTTGGAAATAAAAGAAAGGTTTGAATCTGAAATTAGATTATAATTGGTTTGTTTTAGGGTTTTAATCCATGAATCTATGATAATACATGTAGAAACCCTAATTTAGGGTAAAAAGGGATATTACCTTGAACAATCTGGATTATTTGGGATAATGTTGTTATTTATTTATCCTAAGCCTATTAAGAGGAATATGACAAGCTAATTAGGGTTTATTGTTAGATTTGCTGAATTAGGGTTTACAGTATCAATAATAAGGATGAACCCTAATGAAACCCTAAAAGAAAGTAGGAAACCCTAGGAAGCGAGTTCATATGAATGTAATCCGAGGAAGTGAATAGTAATTAAATTATATGATTGTTTCAGGATTATTGCTTGTGTGAACTGCCTTCCTGCCTGGATATTTCCTTACTTGGATTATTGTTAGCTTGTTGAATCGATTGAACAGTATGTGGTTATTTATGAATAATCAATTAAGTTTCACAATGTTTCCCGAACGTTTTATCAATCAGATGCAACCTAAACTGTTGGATGTTTAATTCTACAATCCTATAAAGTTCCTATGATTATCATAATTAAGTATATATGTGTATTCTCGAACCTACATGTCGCCCAGATGTAAGTTGCATGACCAAGCCCCAGAGGAAAGGTCTAATCGGTTAAGCCCCAGAGGGAATACCATTGGGCACCATGAGAGGTGACCCTAGGCACCAAGCTCAGGATGGAGAAGGTGGCCTTGTGTCCCTTGCAAGGATAAAACCCCAGAGGGGGTAATCCAGGGTTTAGGGTAAAAGCGGTTGAGAATGTCACATTGAAAATGTAATTTGGACTGTTAATAACTTATTTGTGATAATTAGGTTGTTAGAAATTATTTGTGGAAATTTTGATTGTCCCCCACATACCAGTATAGAAATATACTGACTGACATTTTGTTTGTCGGTGTTTTAGGTACAATTCTGAAAATGGACAAACAGTAAATCAAAATATTGTGAAGATACAAATAACCTGTGCAAGGAGGATTAGTTAGCTTAGACTTTTACTGTGGATAGAAGTCTAGATCTTAACTTTACAAGGTATGCAAAATATTTGTTTTATTCCAACTTTCCAGTTTAGTATTAGTAGAATTTGATAATTATTATTGATTAAATGTCAAATCACTGATCATGAAATATTGGGATAACGTCTCTGACCTTTTGGTCTCCCTTAAGTGGGGGTTACCGGGAGGCGGGGTCGTTACACCAACTGTGTTTCCTGAAATACTGAGGGACACCTATGCACTTTCTCTATGTGAAGTCATGAAAGTATAATTCCACTTAATCTAGTAGAAACCAATTTGTCTTTTTTGATGTTTAAACAATGTGTATTTTTGGTGACCTTTCAAAGAGGAAGTTTATAATTTAAAATATCATTCTTAGTCGTACTAACCTATCTAATCATACATGCATTCAATAGTAAAATAGCTTTTCATATAGAAATTTTAATTTTGTACAAGTCAAGAAAATTCAAATATGCAAGTACAAAGCTTCGATAATCACTACAAAGGATCTACAATGTAGATAAAAATGAATTAATATTGTCTTTGAATCATTCAATTACATATAATCATTTGTGTAGTTAATCGTTGAATTTCCATTTAGGAGTGTAGTGCATCTATTTTGCTTACTCTAGTTGCTTGTAGGGTTATTAACTAAGTCATATGCGACCATAATGGCATAATATCATTGCATCATATTTTGTTATAACCACATGACCAAGTCATCCATATTGGTTCGATAAACTTTTAAACATGTATACTTAATATTTCAAATACGAATACTTAGATCTGAAATGGGTACTTACGTATAGGAAAGTGTATATTTAGATGCATGGAAGAATGTGACTATTTATTTTATTTGAAATATGACAAGAATCTAAAGTCAAACAATTCTAGATGTTCATGAAACCCTTCCTTAAATGGGATCATACATGTCTATTAATATGAACTGGTCTAAGTCAATGTAATGTACTAGTCCACTTTATTTTGGTGAATCATATCCAATATGTATGTCTATGATTAAATGAACACATTATCAAATGATAGTATTTATGGATATTATTGCGTTGACAATTTTTTTCCAACTATCAAATATAGTAGCATGTTTACATCTATATACCCTAATATATCCATGCATACATGGCTAGAAGATTACTAAACTAATTGAGTATACTGATGTCACTAGTCAATACAGGGTATTCTCATTAACATATTTCTTAAAGTAATACCTTATAGAGAAAGTCATGACTAAGCATTAAAACTTCTCCAATTAGTTATCAAGTTGTCAACATATATTTATGGTAGCATGTTTACTTGTACGATATTTACTGTGAAGTGATTAGTTCGTTAGATTAATGCCTTAGTCTCATCTGTAAGTGCGTGAACTATTACTTCACATATAACATCACTCGTATGTATGCATTAATTACTTTCCACAATAAGGTAACATCGTAGATTAACTAGGCCATTGAAAATGCTAGCTCATATGCATGCGCATATTAGTATGTTGTGAACGTATGTGCAGTTAGACAATTCATACTCATGTATATATTCGTTACAGTTCTCTGGTGCGATAATCTATCATTTTGTCACTACCTAGAAAGGAACAACTAGGTAGATTAGCATCATGATTCATTCATGCATGACGGTTTTCACAACGGCCAACAGACCCACTTAACCATACTTGTCTATTAGTAAGCGCAGGCTAAAGAAAAGTAGAGGTACGTAAAAAGTGATCTCACAGGTTTAAGAAGTTGCTAAGATTATCGACAATGACAACATTCTTCCCAAAGATCTGCTTCCTTCTTGAACTTATTGATTGTGCTGGAAATTAATCTCTTTGGGGATACATACAGAGTACTTACAGAACTCGATATGGAACATGTCTTCTTGGATCAATTTGCAGACCGACATCCACTACAGAATCAGGTTTCCCTGTGACATGCTCTCTTCCAAGTATTGAACCGAAGGTCTTTGTTTTTCTTGGCTCCAATAGTTTTGTGGAGGGAGCAAAAGCCTTTGACTATGTGGTGCAGACTTTATAGTCGTTGCTATATGCATTAGTCAAAGAACCTAGGGTGCGATAGGCGATGGGGGTAGAAGAATGGATAAAAAATAGAGTGACGGGGATAGATGGATTTGAGAAACTAGGGTATTTGACTTTAATGCATTAGTAGGAGAGGTAGAAGTGTGGGCATCTAGCCATGATTTAAAAGATGGTTGTAGATTGACGCCAAATGTATCCATTACCGTGTTTCCTTTTGACGAAATTGATTATAATGGGCTTGTGTACATTTCTTCCTAAATCTATAACTCTTAAACTACAAGTCCAAATGTGCTGAATTTTCTTACCATAATTCTATCTAAGCCAAATTCTAAAAGTTGCAATTTTTTTGACAAATCTTGATCGTTAATATGTATGAATTATTATAAATTCAAAAATCAATCGTTTCCAAATTAAGATTGTTTTGGTAATTTTGGGGTCTAAAAGAATTATTGAGACTCAATTCTAGATATTTGTGAAAACCATGTCAAAGTATTTGGATAACACACTAGATTAAACAAAATTAAATTCAAAGATGTGCACTCTCTCAAATGAACAGAAATAATTTATTCAGGAAAAAAAGCTAAATAGAGATCAAATTACATCATAATTGGACAAAATAATTGAATGGGAGTTGATTGGACGACCAGTTTGTAAATGGACTTCAAGCAATGGAAATCGAGCAAATCATACTTCTGAGTTCCAATATCTAGTATGTTACATAATGGGTCAATGAAAACAATTATCTAGGAAAAACATGATACCATAATAGTAAATCAGAATACAATTGAAGATGCACAAAATAGGATTATAATCATGTGGATGAGTAAGAAGGAACATGTCTTTTGATTATTCTACGTTTGATATAAGTACGAAAGTGATAATGTGTAGATGAGAGAGAAAGGCATAATGAATGAGAGGGACATGTTCATCTCGTTGTTATAAGATGAATCTCAAGTGATAGATGGAAGAGGATTAGAGAAAAATGAATTGTGTCTAATAACTTTTTCAAGGAAAAAAGCATATATTTTGGTAGAAAAACTATGATATAGTCGAGACTCACATGTTATAGAGAGTGTGGAGATTTCTACGAGTATCGTTAGTAAAGTCTCATATCTATTTGATACGGATACAGTAACGATCATAGCAATCTCCTCCGGTACCTACTGGTACGCCAAAATATGATTGGTCATAAACATCATAAGGTGCTGCTCTTCGCAAATCCCATCATACCCCAGAACCTCTTAACATATCTATGACATATATATAATATAGACAATTTGGTTTATGCATCTGAGAAAATTTAATGGGGTATATTTTTATGTCGAGGTTAAGTAAGAAGTCTAGAGCATCTAGAATGGAAATTCATATGGTCTTCTATTATTTAAAAATGCAATATTGAGGATTTTTTTTAATGTTTTATAAGAAATGTGTCCTAATCCAATATAGAGACCAAATTATGTTCATGTATGATAGTTCAAGTAATATTATTATGACTATACAAAGGTAGACAACAAAGTACTTGGAAAAAATGAGGTATATCAAAAAGAAACTTTAAATTCCAATTTATTTGTTGAATTATAGATTGTCTAAGAAATTACATCTTCATGGTGATATCTCTTGGATTTTATTATTTAGTAGTTGTGTTATATCTATTATTCATACTAATTATGGAGTGAAATATGGGATTGTTTGTAAATACTTCTAATGGAAATGTTTTAGGATAAATAGAAATGAACTTGGAGTAGATACAATGCACATTATGTCAATCTAGAAAGACATTATAAAGTGGATCAAAAAAGTTAAATAAAGTGGAAGTCTGAGAATATCTTATGAATGGATGCAGTGGAAGTCATAGAATATGGTGGGCATTATCTATATCCTTTCACAGACTTATTATATAGGCTCAATTGACAATGGATATTACGTTTGTTAGTGTGAAATTTGGTTCTAGGAATAGATGTAGCTTATGCCTCTACTCATCATATTAATTTTTTCATATATAGCCAACATATATGATGTACCTAATGTCTTTGAAATCTCACATACGATGATAAGAGGATAGATAGAGTGAGCTAAAACTATCATGGGGTGGTTCTGCTCAATTATTATCATTTATTTTCATAGGTGAACCATACTTCCATCCATACCATTAGGTGAAAGTTGGTTATGATGAAACAAGGTGTTTACAAGATTAGTGTACCATTAATTGTATGCTATAATAGATGCACGAGAAGAAAATAATACATTAAAAATTACCAAAAAAACTATAGTGAGCATCGTAGGAATTGGGAGACTATAAATTTTCCACCAAAATGGTAGAAAACAAGCACAATATAGGACAGTCAATGTAATAGGGTCAGAGATTAGGTGACTATGAGAAGAGGTAGATCTCACTTAACTTGGAGATGTTTGATAGTGAGATTCATGTATTCATTGCATATTGATAAACACATGTTATAATTGAATGAAGAAAGGTGCAATTATTTGAACCTGACATAATTAGATTGAGACATACATGATCATGCTAATGACAATGGCAATCATAATTTCATTCACTCTTCTATTTCCATTTAGAGGGGGTTCTTGGGTCTAGTTGAATGGCATAATTATTTCTAGACAAGATAATGTTTACAAATGTCTTATCTTATGGATCAAAAAATGAATTTATAATCGCTTGCCTTTAAATTGATTATATCACACCAATTAGATTATAAACTGACTCAACAGGCATGTAATATGACAACACCCTTCTCCATTATCTAAGACAAGACAAGGAAATGATTTCATTTGAAGCTTACCATCAAGTAAGGTCTATGATTGGCATTTAGTCTAGAGGTGGCATGGACTTTGTGTCTAAAAACAACCTCCCATAAATTGTAAAAAGATATAACTCCAAATATCTCTATCTCCGGTCATTTTCATTCTTCAACTACCCCACACAGCTAATGGTTCCAATGCTATCAATTGTGTTTGATATACCCTCCTTAGTATCAAGTCCAATTGGTCATACACCAAAATAGTAATATAATAGTAAACATTTCCTTTAAAGTAGCCTTGAACCCAATCAAGACCATTTGAAAATCAATCCCTAACTATTACACACTAATACAAAATGTAGTAGTTTTTTCTCCCAAGCAATGGAGGAGGCCCAATCGAGAGATCAATGAGGGAGAACACTCCAACCAAAGGAGGAAAGAGCATTTGGAAAATGCTCTAATAAGCTAAAATACAGGGAATTGGAGGGTCAAACTAAGCAAGTATGAGAAATTGGCTAATTTCCCATGCGGAGACATTATCAATAGGCTAATTGTTATCATCTTGTGCACAAAATAGTGATACAACATGCATGTTTTGTAATAACATATGTTTTAGAATAGTGACCTACTTACAACTTGAATGGACATTATAAAAGAAAATTGGAAGTGTGTATGCCACGTTCAAAGTCACAAGAGTCAATTTGGAGTATAAACATGTCTTTCTTAATGAGTCGTAATATGTATATTTTAGCATTTTTAGAATAAGTGGTTTATTTCTTATTACTTTCTAATCGGGCTTAGGTCCATTGCATCTGTAATTCTTATTGTCACGTAAGTACACTTAAGTGAGGATCATCTACCCACTAAGTATAGGATACCCCGAACATCTGTATAGACTATTGAATATATGGCTATCACTTTTTACATGGTATCAGATGCATGTTCTTAATCATAATCCTTGCCGCCCCTTCCTTTTCTTTTTTCTCTCCCTGATGATTGTCAAGCTCACAAGACAAAAACATCATGTTGTCGCCTCTTTACCCCATCCACCGCCAGTCAAAGGCCATTACCATCCCTCTGGAAGCAGCTCCCATGTGCAACTTGAACCATCGAAAGCCGTCGCCACCGTCAGGTGTGTGCCACAATAACCAGTCATTGGCGGGTGATGCACGATATCATCCTCATGCCCTCTACCATATTCATGCCCCAATAGATCATGTACATGTGATTCCAACCCTCCCACATCTCTCTTCTTCTTCTATTGTGGTCCATTCAACAAATTTATTAGAAAACAACCAAAAAAGCCTCATCTTGGTTCTTAAAGCACCAAAAAAAGTACAAGGGGCAACTTTTTCTATGTTCTTTCCTCTCTATGTGTTTTCCCTATCCCACACGGTTGAGAACCTTTGAGAATTAGGGATCTAACCTTATGCACATCATATCACCTTTACTCCTGTGGTTTGATTTCTTTCCTAGAGCGCTTATTCTGGTAGTTCTATCTTTGTTTCTTCTTACCGTGCTTATCCCGATACACCTTACCTACTGTTATGATTCTAGTAGTTCTTTATTTCTACATTATGCCTTCAAGGCATTACTTTATTATGTTTTTACAATGATTGAAAATAAAACTATCATGTATAATAATATGACACATGTTATGGCAATTATATTCAATGGTGATAATCATTTACTATGAATGAATGTCATTTCTACTTCTCTGGAATCCTGTGGAAAAAGAAAAATTATTAAAGAATATGCATCTAAAGAACTCGATAAGGCATTGATCACATGAAACAGCCAAGTACTCTCTTGGCTCTAGGGATGCATTGATCCTGATGTGACCGTTAAATACATGTGGCATTAAAATATCAAACTCATGTGGGATAAGATGAAACACTTATATACACATGAGGACAACTTCTTCTGGATGTATAATGGAATGGACAATATTTTTTTTAATGTTAGAGAGAGTGTTCTTTATCCAAATATTATACTTCCAAGAAGGCTCCAGTGGGAGTCACTAAACTTCTTCTCACCCACCATCTCTTTCGAAGTGACCAAGCAACGCGACATAATTATTACCAGGAGATTTCTTAGTAGCCTTCATCCCTAGTACACTATCGTACATATGCTTCTTGTTGCCGGGACCATGATCTCATTCATGGATCAGGCTTATGCCTACCTATCACAAATTGAGATGTCTTCTACTCCAACCCCACCCCATGAAATGTTTGAAGCCCAAACTACAATGCCATGCAAGGGGTCATGGACAGGTCTGCGGCAGTCATGTTGGGTCGAGACAAAAAATATATTTATTGCAACAAATTAGGCTATATTGAGGATGTTTGTCATTCCAATCATGTCTATCTTAGTTATATTGGACGAGAATACGAAAGGGGTTATGTGCATGTTATTCAAACCTCTACACCCCTCATTGGTCAAGGTCCTCCCACAACTATTGTGAATCATGCCCTGACTGAACAACCAACACATATTTCACTCACAAAGGAGTATGAACAAAATTGAAAAATTACACACTACTATGATGATTCACTTATTTGCAAAAGCATGACAATATCATCCCCTAAATTGTATAATGATAACCCATCTACTATATAACTACTCACCAAGGTAATCATGGAACCTCTATGATTGTGGCTTACTCTAGCTTTATAGTGGATTCCGATGCCACTCAAAATATAACCAATATGACACATCTTACATCATGTGATTTTTTTATCCGACATGCCACTATCACATTAACATATTACTCAGTCAAACAAGTCACCCAGTATGGCATTGTTCTCATTTTCTCTAAACTAAAACTTTTTGTGTGTTCATTTTGTTCCCAAATTTTCATATAATATGGTGTTTGTGCATAAACTTATCAATTCTCTTTGTTATTTTGTGACTTTCAGAATGATTTATTTTTCTCTACATGACTAAACAAACTTTGACGATTGGAAAGGGGGTGTGATTTAGTGACCTTTACTACTTCTTCATCCCTCCTCTACCTCAAACCATTGCTCTTGTTGTAGCCTCACCTCTCCAGCTACATCTTCTCTTTGACCACTCATTTCTGGATAAGATGAAGATCTTATACAACTCTATTGATAGTCACTCATCCATTTTATGTGATGTATGTCAACTGAGAAAATATCATTGTGTATATTTTCACTCTCGTATTGTTAACCAGTCCATGAAATATTTTGACATGATAATAGTGATGTATGTGGCCCTTTTGAACAACTAGTAATAATGAATTTAAATATTTTCTCACGTTTGTGGAAGATTTTCCCAAATGACATGGTTTTTGTGAGGACCCGAGCCGCCACAATTGGTAATTACGCAGAATAACCATTAGCAACGGATTAACAAAAATTGATAAAAATTAAAAACCATTTTGTAAAGAGATCCATTGCCAGGAAACTCTCATATAAAGAACCAAAGCGATATATACATCATGGTTCACATTGTGCACACATTGTACCATTTCATCTCGAGGATATCATATATCAGTTGCTTTGCCCAAACATATACATAAGCAACATAAAATCTTGAGGCAAACAAGCTAAAATCTCAGATCATTTAGAAAACCATTATATACTAACTCCCGAGGACCTGAGAGTATAGAGACAACACATAAGATTTCTATCTACAAGATACGACAGACAGCACACTCAACCTGAGATGTTACTACGGTCCCTATTGTTGTTCTCCTCCCTCTACAGTACGGTCTCTACCTCCTTGCATGCGTCCATCTAAAAAAATGTTGGGACCAACAAGGTGAGACAATTGTCCCAGCGAGAGATATAACTCTCTGCCAACAATATTATTATCACATGTAAATAGTATAAAACTGAGCATGGGATCTTTTATATAAATGAGCATGTTTAATCATTGTTTAATTACTGTACAAAGTAATAGCATTGTTAAAACAATTCAAGTATTCATAACAAAGCTATAGATCATCTATTTGGTTTATAAGAAATATGAAGAACTTGTATAACATCTATCAACTAAGATGTATAAAAGCTATGTAACATCAACCAATGTCTGCGTATTCAATCCTTAAACAGATACGCTACATGGATGATTACATATTTACAATCACACTTATGCCCAGAGGAGATGAGGTATACCACTCATACTCCAACCGACCACATATATGTAAAGCATCGGTAACATACAAGGTCAATGGAAGAGACGACTACCAAGACCTCACCCATATCACTCAGTATGAGACCACTGGCAGTGACATCATGTCAAACTGCAACTAGCTTGCTGGGGTATAGTGGCATCTTCGCTAAAGATCTACAGCCGCAACATGCACTCTCTTCGGAGAGATCACACATCAATCCTCGATACATTTCATCATGGAGATCACACGGAAACCCTAGTATTCATCGTGAAATCACACGGAAATCCCTATCTGGATGTAAGGATATGTTCATCCTTCACCCCCACATATTAAAAAATATACTCTCTGAGTTAAACTCGTTTCATCATTCAACAAATCCTAACACCGAATGGATCTATGGCCTGGGCAACTACATGATAAGGTTCCACTTGATTAATTAGGTATATTACAGTATCTTTTAGCATAAATCAAGTTACAAGCAAGAATTATAACAGATGCTACAAAGAAAGGTGTAATACATTTGTCAAGTACTTTCACAATCTTTGGAACACATTGAATGCATAACACTTGGGAACTCAGTCCCTTATCACATTACTGGGAATTCTCATCCCTTAACCTTATCATCATCATGATTGCTAGATCTGGGTATTCAAACCCTTAGCTCGTCATGAAACATTGTCACCTCCTATCAGGTAACCAATACCTCTAGGTCCTCAAACCCAGGTATACATAATACTTGTTGCACAAGTATTTCACATGGCTCACAAGGCCCATTTAATTTGTATCATATGAAACATCATAGCTCATACCTGGCTATGCTCATCATCTCATGATACCTGCATGGTTAGTATTTCATGATAAAAGCAATATCAAGTACATATCGTCACCATGCAATACAAGAGAAATATAACCTTCCCATTATTAGGTTTAGGGTTTCCCTCTTTAACCGATTAGGGTTTCAAGTTCATATTGTCAAAAATCAAAACCCTAATTCATATTATCAAGAATCAAAATCCTAATGCATAGCTCTACACATATAGGGGTATCATTATATGCCCATTGAATGATTATCACACAAAGTATGAGTTTCTCTCTCATCCTTACTAGGATAGATTACATCATACTTTGTTAAGTTGGTTCAAATCTTTTCCCAAGGTACATTGGCCTACATTATCCAAATGCATTGAACTCTATACATCTTAATGTATCACTTGACATAACACACTACATGTGTTACTCAATCAAGTATATTGGATTGAGATGCTTCCATCATATCGGGCATGAGGTGTGTGCTTGCTTCCATATCGCCCAAGAGGTGTGTTCTTGCTCCCATATCGAGCAAGAGGTGTGTGTATGCTTACCATATCGGGCAAGAGGTGTGTGTATGCTTACCATATCGCCCAAGAGGTGTATGTATGCTTACCATATCGCCCAAGAGGTGTATGTATGCTTACCATATCGCCCAAGAGGTGTATGTGTGCTTCCATATCACCTAAGAGGTGTATGTGTGCTTCCATATGTGTTCATCACCATCTCGTGCATGAGGTGTACCCTTGATCACCATATCGTACATGAGGTGTATCCTTGATCACCATATCGTGCATGAGGTGTATCCTTGATCACCATATCATGCATGAGGTGTATGTGTGTGTCACTCATATTGGGTTGCTCAAAATTAGGGTTTGCATATCGGGTTAGACCCTTATGCTCATAACTCTTCAAACCTTCATGGTATCGGCCTACCCTTCACCATGTGTGAAGTGATAGCCTAGACAACAGGTTAGTCTAAACCAAACCAAGTGCACAAACCAATAGGGGTGTGGGATTCCAAGGTATATCAGGTTTCATATCACCATATTGGGTCTCAACACCATATCGGGTTAGAGGTACTTCAACCCGATATCGGCTTGAGCCATGATGATGTCATCATCATCAAGCTCTAGACTTTGTTCCTTACTATTCTAGTTCATGGAAAACAGTCCTATATCACTAATAGAACTCATGGATTCATCAATTATACAAGAAAACTCAAAATTGAAAGTAAATCATCAAGTATGGAAAGATTGATGGTAAATAATAACATGATTGGGTTCAAGTTATATAACCCACCTCAAGAACAACTTTAAAGATCCAAGCTCCAAAGCTTCATGTTCCCAAGGTTGAAGATGAACTTATCACGGATCCAAGACTCTTTCACAACTCTTCTACATGCAAGGAAACACCATAGTTAAGAACTTGGTGAAGAAGAAAGAAAGAAAGAATCACAACCTGAGATTCATGCTTCAACCAAGGTTGAAGATGACCATGGCTTCACCTTAAGCTTAATGGATCGAGCTCCTCCTTGATCCTTACTACTATGCACAATATCTAAGATAAATGGAGTGATAAGGTTCAAAAAATTCACTAGTAGGTGAAAGGAGTGGTATATATAATTGAGGCACATAGGAGAGAGTGTATAAGAGGTGTCATCATTTTACATAACTAGGTGCCACGTGTCCATGCATGGTTGACACGTGGCCAAGCACACATATTTATCTTGACATGAAAAACTCTTGAGGATAATCTAGGGATAAGATTTCGGCCATTAGTTATCTTATTGAGCAAGATATTTCAACTCAACATCACTTTATTCACAAACCAATACACTTTTTCTAAGGAAAGTTGTAAACCGATATGCATCACCTCCTTGAGGTGCTTAACCCATCATGGAAAAGGCCAAGAGTTGAAAAAATGATATGGGACTTGCTCTATATCTCCTTGGTAGATAGGCACTCCTATATAAGCTCTACAACTCGATACAACTCAATTAGAGTTTCAACTATACAACTCTTCTTGGTCTTTTCATCACCAAGAATACCATCACTCAAAAATGATTCAAACATGGTGCCTCTTTCTTTCTCTCTCCTCTAGATGATTCTAAGAGAGAGTAGGGACACTCTATAGGTGGTAATTGGTATATCAACCCTACATTTTGGGTAAATTGCAAATTGCACCAAAACTGGCACACAAGGCACAAGCAATATTCAAACAAGCTCCAACTTGGAACTTAAGCTTTCTAAAAGCCACCCCTTAGAATCATTCTCTCTCTTATGATGCTAAAGCACTTGAAGCATGTTCAAAATGTGACATATTGCAATATAACCCCTCATCTTGGATAAATTGCAATTTACACCCAAACTATCATATAATGCACAAACAGTTTGCAAATAAGCTCAAACTTGAAAATTAAACTTTCCTTGAGTCTTAACTACTTTTCAAAAGATTAAAACAAGTTTATAAATAACTTACTTAAGCAAAAATTTTAGGTTTATGCCATAACATAGGTCAGGGATGTTACAGTTTTATCTTATTGAAACACACAATGTGGTTTTCCCCTTATCTATGCCTTTATAAATAATTACCATTTAATTTACCTATATTAATATCTTACACGCAAATAAGGTTCTTTAATACACTCAATACATTGTTTCTTCATTCTATCAGGATATGGGAATGATTCACCAATGCTCTTGTGCCTACTCTCCACAAAAAATCACTATTATGGAGCAAAAAAATTGTTATCTTCTTAACATCACACACTCTCTTACCATCATACTAATCTACTTATAAACATGTGGACTGATGTTGTTATCACAACTTGTTTTTTGATTAATTGCCAGCCATCATTGGTTCTTCACAATCAAACTCCATTTTCCATTTTGTATCCAACTGAAAAACTTGTTACTTTACCATCACAAGCGTTTGAATGTGTCACCTTTGCTCAAAAATTTGATCTGAAGGATGATAAGCTATCCTCCATTCCACTCGAATAGTTTTTCGAGGATACTCCTTTACTCAAAAAGGTTACAAATGCCTTGTTCTAAAAAATGGTTGTATCTATGCATGAATTGATGCACTTTTCTATACAAACAAATTATTTTTATCCTCCATTCTTCTCTCTCTACAACCACACATGATTTGATCTCTCTCCCTGAGTCTTTTCTGATAATTCTAGTCTCCTTACCTCCAAAACATGACTGACACATGTGAGATGGTCCTCAACCAGCAGCCCTGCCATCACCATCTCTTATGAATCAATCCAACTTATCGGTTGTACTTTGTAAAAGTAAATATTCATGCACCATAAAACATTCAATTTCCAACACATGTTTCTTATCTTGTCTCTCTCCTACAGTTTTTACTTTTGCCAATCTTTTGGACGCCTACCTTTATTCACAAGCATCTTACAGATGCCCTGAAACATCCTGGGTGGAAATTTTCCATGTTGGAGGAGATGTAGGTTCTACATGCTAATCATACATGAGATCTGGTTGATCCTCCATATGGATAGAATTTATTGATTGTTGTCAGCTTTTCTCTATCAAACATAATTTAAATGTCTCTATTGAGAGACTAAAGGCTCACCTGGTTGCAAAAGAGTTTTACTCAAACCTTTGGTATCAAACATGATTTAGATGGATTCTCTAATGTTACGAGGATTGCTTTGGTTCACATTCTTATTTCTCTAGCAACAAATTTTGACATGACATTCCTTTAGTTAGATATCAAGAATGTCTTCCTACATGGAGATCTTCTAGAAAATATCTATATGCAGCAACATCCCAATTTTATTGTTGATGAGAAGTCTTCTCATGAAGTCTATTGCCTCAAAAGATCATTATATGATCCCAAGAAATTTCCCAGAGCATGGTTCAAAAAACTTAGCACAATTGTTGAAAAGTTGGGTTACCATTGACCAACCATAGATCATTTACTATTCTCATCAAAATCCCCATAGAAACATATTATTCTTATTGTTTGTGTTGATGCATTGTTATCATAGGTAGTGATACCATTGGCATCAACAAACTAAAATAGTGTCTACAAGTCCATTTTCATACAAAAGACTTGAGAAATTTACAATATTTTATTGGGATAGAAGTCCTTCACTCATCCACAGTGATCAATTAATCTAGTGTGACTATGTGTTAGAATTACTCCAAGAGGTTGGGATGGCATATGCTAAGAATGTTTCCATCCCTATGGATTACCAATACCAAGGATCCTCTTGAAGGGTGGCTATTTCGTGATCCAGAAAATATCATTGAGCAGCTGGAAGAGTGATCTATTTAACAATTATTCACCTGGCATAACCTATGTTGTTGGAGTTGTCAGTCAGCACATGAGTGCACCCCTCCAGCAACGTTGGTGCATCATTCAACATATCATTTGCTATCTCAAGAGTGCCCCAAGTATTTTACAAACAACCAGATGAAAAGCATATTACTATTTCTAGATATGTTGATGCAAATTGGGCAAGAGATGCCAACGATTGTTGATCCACCTCTGGCTTTTGTATCATGATTGGGGATCTCCCAGTGGCTTAGATAAGCAAAAAATAATATGTAGTTGCTTGCTCCAAAACCTATTGTGATCTTCAATGGGTTTGATCAATTTTGATTGAATTTGATATTCCTTATCAAACTCCATCTCACCTTTATTGTGATAATCAAGTTGCTATCCATGTTTCCAGTAATCTAGTTTTCCATGAACAAACAAAACACATCGAATTTGATTGTCATTTTCTAAGAGATTTGGTCACAACCAAGAAGATAGTGACTCCTCACGTACAAACTGTCGATAAAATTATTGATATCTTGACTAAACCACTTCCTCCATCACTTATTTAGTGTATGGGTGCCAAACTGGGAATGTGAAATACCTACTCTCCAGCTTGAGGGGAGTGTAAGCATAAGTGATTTATTTCTTAGTTCTTACTAATTGGGCTTAGATCCATTATATCTAATTCATATTTTCATGTAACTGCACTTAAGTAAGGATCCATCTACCCACTGGAGTAGACACATGTATCCCTAGACTCTTATATATAGGAGACCTAAAAATCTTTACATACTACTAAATTTATGGTTATTTGTTACTTTCTACAAGCCTTCCACTTAATTCTAAAATATGTTAATCAAACCCAAGGGTAGGGCTAGGAGCGAACAAGACCTATGTAACACACATACAAACACACATACGGTATAGTCTTAAGGGGAAAATATTTTTTCTTAAAATCTTCTTATGATCGTAGTTATATTGAAATCATATTGTATTAGCAATTAAAACTAATTATTTATAAGCCAAAGTCAATTTTGCGTTAACTCCCTCTACTATGAGGAAATATGACCAACTTTCTCATTCTTCAAAAAATTCCAGACAGAAGAGTAGGACAAACAATAAGAAAATAATGGAAATGCCTTCATTTTATTTGGTATTAAGGCTTTCCTTTATATTATTGTTGCTTAGCAACAACCCATTGTTTTTGTAATTAAGCTCAACTCCGTACATGCAACAATTGAGAGTGACATTTTGTATGTGTTGGTAATTTCAACAAGCTCGATGTTTTGATAATAAACTCAAAGTGACCCCCTAGGTCATGCTTAGAACAATTTCTAAATTCGTTCTTATCATAGTTGCATTAAAACCCAATTTGGATCAATAATTAAACTTAAATTCCTGCAAGACAATTACAAATTAGTACAATTGCGTCTATTACATAATTCTTTTGACCAATTCCCTTATTTTTTTTATAATAAATTCTTGAAGCCAAGACAAAAAAAATTAACACTAATCATATTGAGATATCCAATAACTCTGAACTTTTTGTTATTTATCATTTCTCTTATTTTCATGTTGGTGACGAATAACAACAACTCATTGCTTTAAAATTCTGTAGTCAACTCCCTACATCAAAAGTGACATTTAGTGTTTGTTGAGAACTTCAACAAGTCTAAAGTTTGTATAATAAACTCTAAGCAAACCTTATGCTAAACAAAAGGGTATGTGCAAAAAACTAAAAGGAGGCATGTTGATACCTTTTATATTTTATTAGTGTGTCTCAAACTTTAAAAGCTTCTAATTAATATTCGTTTGCTGAATATCTAACTTGTTGATATCTTATTTTGAATTGTCATCCATCACAAAGTTATTATCGCATTCTCTTTTTAGATATAAGTTGACACAAATATAGAGGAAAACTGAATATCGACTTGTAACAATTAATTATTTTGGAAACAATTGAAGTGTTTAATCATTTTTTATTTTTCTATTAAATTATTTCTTTCATAATTGAGATGTAAAGTTTCATAGTTGCTTGAAATACATACCTCACAATATTTTCAATTTTTGAAACACATTTTTATTGCAAAAGTAATCAAAACATATGTTATATTTAAACTCTCATATTTCTAAACATGTATAAATGTTACCATATACTACCATTGTGAACTTCTCACTAAATGTATTTTTTTTAAGTCATGGTTTATTTTTCACAATTAAACTGAAATAGTCCCAATTTATACAATCTTGTTGTACAAATGGTAACTTTTCAAATTAAAATATAATTTTCATTATTTGATTTTTTTAATGCAACGTAATACGTCTATCACACTCCATCATTATGTAATTGTGGTATAATATGATCAAATTGATTTTCTGATTTTCACATTTAAGTAAGTACAAAAGACATATAGGACTTTGTCAGAGACTTGAACTTACAAAGACCTATCGTATCATTGACTACACATGAACATGATTCTACATGTATTTGTCGACAATCATTTAAAGTGCAATTGCCCCCTCCCCCACCCCAATGATAAAATCCTGACTTTACTGCTTGTTAGATCGGTTAAATTATTCAAATTTAGACTTAATCTTCATTTAGACCAGTCTAGCAACCGCTCCTAAGCTTTGACCAATAAAGTGTTGAGTTTGGTCTTTCTAACCTGTCCATTTCGATCCATTTACAACCCACTAGGGTAACAGGGAATGGAAGCAAAATAGAAAAGGGAATGTTAGCATGATAACCATTCATTTAAAAAGAAAACGTAACAAATATGTCAAACCCAGGAATAAAAGGCTTCCAAACCCATAGAAAAGGTGTGTGTTATCGGATGATATCAAGAACACATGGAAGTAACGTTTTGAGTGAATTCCAGGCAAACAGCATCCTTCATCAAAACACATAAGCATAATCAAGCTCGGATTTACATGGGCAACACGAAGAGACGCAACTTTCAGCTATCGAATACCCAAAAAAAAAAATTTGAAGTCTTAGCAAGTAGTACAGTGTATGTTATGCATCACAATCTACACAGAAATCCAAAGAAATTCCCCTTTTCTATTGCACCCCCTTCACGCCACAATGTGCAGCTGCCATCCAGTAAGAGGGTAATTGCAGTAAAGTGGATGTTTCCCGTCAACTTTTCCGTGGAGGCATGATTATGAATCGTGGAAGCTGTGTCCACTTTGGGATATTGGTGAAATAGTGATGACCCAACTATAGTCATGGGCATCTTTTAGCCGACTGATTGAGCCTGCAACCTAAAGACCTGTATTAAAAATGTTTAGTAATTTAGCACTAACTTAGGGAGACGCAGACTGGGCAGAAAAGAATGATTGAAAGTAGCACCTTAAATTACTCAAAGACTTTATTTAAGTTTTAAGCTTTACTATATAAGTAGCCAGTTTATTGATGATGCACTTAACAGGTTTTTTTGTTCATGCGTGTCTTGTCAGTATATATTTTACACCTAATCACCAGTTCTCACCTGTGCTGCTCGTTAGCTCTACTCTGATTTTTTCGTAAGGCTTAGTGTCAAACCCCCACCTAATATCGTGGCGACAAAACCCAAGGACGCTTCAGTAGGGATATGGTATCCTGTCAGAAATATTGCAAGTATCGTCGTTCTAAGCGAGTTCATTTAAATACAAAGCAAATAAGGCCCAACGTCTATTCAGATGGATATTATTCATACCACAGAAATCCAAAAGCATTTTACTACCAATGAAACCCAGGACGATCCCAATAGAAGGCTGCAAGAAAGAGAGAAAAAACATGAAAATAATTATTCACAGAGATTTATTTTGTACTATTAAACAGCCCTGCATTCGGTTTCTAGCATTAATCAACTTTTGAGAATCGGATTGAAAGTACATTATTAATTAACCTGTGTTCAAAGACCATGATCTTGAGCTGATTGAGATAAGATCTTTTTTCAAGCATAACAGGAGGCTTGAGGTTCAGTTTCACTGGGAATTAGTATGACAGGTTATCTGGCATCGGGTTACATTATACACATCTATGTAATAGAAGCAACATACAAAATGACACTTAAACAGACTGCAAGCTTGGAGAATCTTCATGTCAACGATAGGACAATAATAATGGGTGCGTGAATTTGAAAGGTTGTTTTGTTTTTTCATTCAGTGGGATTCGTCAACTACATAGAACTTTCAATTAATTATTAGGCAAGTTATTTTAATTATTTTATACAGGAAAGTCCAGTCTAGTTAGAGTTTTTCATTTTTAAATTGTGTTCGAAACTTCCCTTTTAAATATATAGTCTTGTGGATTTGTCTCTAGGCTGTCAGTTGATTTGAATTTGACTTGGGAGTGCATTATGCAATGGTCCCTGGGGGGTTTAGTCTTCCCTGGTTTGCATCCTTTGTTGTTAGTGCTGAATCTCATACATTCCTTATTTCCTGTTTTTGTCCTTCGGTCTCTATTGCCTTCTCCGTTCACTCACATCCTTTTCCTCTAAATCATTCTTACACCATCTATTCTTCATCCCTACTCTATCAATAGAACTTCAACCACCTGTTTTAATCCTACTTCCATGTTGACCCTCTTTTGTCTTCTCCAAGAGATCACAACCGCTGCTGCCATCCAACCAGCCTAGAAGCACCAAGCTTTCTATAGATCATCACTGAAGCAAACCAACTTCCTGCAATAGAGGAGCTGAGTATCACTTGGCCTGCCACTACGTGTCACTCCTGCAGTCGCCAGTTGGAGACTACATCAATGATCCTACACTGCTTTAATCTTGAGCAGCTTCCGTGTTGCTTAAGCCCCTTATGTCGTCCCACCACTGCAATCTTTCTTTCTTTCCACCAACGGGTGGGAGACAATGCAACAGCCAAGATGTTAGGACACAAGCATATCCTCCCTCCCGCCTTGGTGTGTTGTACTTTGCTTCTCTGACATCAGGTCCGACACAGACCCTAGCCCACAAATTTGGCATCATCAGAAATTGGTATTCAGGATACAAATTTTCACCTCGATCTGGAACCACCTTTATTTGACTGCATTCCTCACCACTTCCGCACAATCATGTTGAGAATCAAGGAGTCCAAGAATGATAATGCCAATGGATCAAAACTCCATCAACAGCCTAATGCAAAGATGGATTGTAAACCATGCTTTGGTGGCAGGAAAACCATCTACACAAAATTGGAAATATAACTGTGAGAAATAATATTGATTGTATGCTGAATTGTTTATAAAAGACGTACACCCCGGTCCTATATATAGGATAGGGCTGGCAAAACCACCCGACCCGACTAAAGTGGGTCCAGGTCTTGATTTTTTCGACCCGACCTGAAATGACCCGAACCCAAAAAACCCAAAATTATTTGCGGGTCGGGTCCAGTTTGCAATTCTCGACCCGCAAAACCCGCTCGACCCGAAATGATATCTTCATATGTTTATATATATTTTTCATGTTCTAGCCATATAAATTTTGAACACATACAAACATAAAAATATGACAGCTTATACAAGTCTTTGCTTGTAAAACAATAATTAATTAACAAATTCTGCAGCAATTTCGGGTCTAACGGGTTTGAATTTTCAGGTTTTTTGGGTTTTTCGGTTTGCATTTTTGGGTTTGCATATAATATAATATTTTTGGGTCCATGGGTCCATCAGGTCAGACCTGCAAATAGGAATTCCTAGTTCGGGTCGAGCAGGTATGACCCGAAATTATTTTCGGGTCGGGTTTGGGTCGGGTATATTTGATCTGACCCAAATTGACCCAAAATAGGACCCAAAATAGGTTAACCCCGAGACTTGGGACACAAGTAAACTAAATGGGTTGAGACACAAAAGCCCACTAACTAATTAACCTATTAACTAAATAGGTTAATATACTTTCGAACACTCCCCCTCAAAGTTGGATCATGGGTGCAACACAAGTCCAAGCTTGGAGTTACATGACTCGGTAAAACGATAAAAGAAATGATAAATGAAAGATATAAATGATAAAAGATAAATGTCACTCCATACAAAAGATTGATACTCCCCCTTAAACAATACTCTCCCTAAATCATATGATGACGACACCTCTCTACTTTGGAGTTGTATTCTGCAGGCTGGAGATCCTCGAGCTTTGAAGGTCTTTCTGGAGTGCATCTGGAATGAAGAACATCATCTGATGAAAGGACTCAAATACTACAACAGAAATTCGGCACTTGGAGTAGACGATTATAAATACCAGGACTACGCCATCTTCATTGGAAAAAATGTGTGAGTGGAAAAGAGGGCACGAACGTGGATACACAATGACGATTTACCAATAGTGGAATCTTCAAATCGTCTGAAAATATGCATAACGTGGCACGAACCCGGACGGGCGATGTGTTGATGATTCGATGCAGGTACCATAACTCTGCCGCATGAACCTTGGGGGCTTGATGGGAAAGAAGATCATCCATCAAGGAAAGTCCCAAGTAGATCAATGGAAGGTGATGCCGAAACACCAGATGCATCTCTGAGAAGACGTGATGAAAGCAGCTCGGTGAAGATAAAACTGGATGAACTATCAACCTTGCAGATATAGACTTGGCACGCTTGAAATTGTGAACCTTTGAGAAGTCTGAAGAAGCACCCATCTATCTCTCAAGAAAGCAACAAGAGTGGTCAACTGAACCACTATTAACATCAAAGAAAAAGGAAATAAGAGGGTTGAAATATGCATAGAAAACTCTAGTCGTAACGTACATAATGCGGTACAAACACGAGAAGCTTGGTGTCAACGCTACAATGGAGATCCTGCAAAGCTGTCTGGAAGTGGAGAACAAATGTGTTGAACAATGCGAAGCTCCATGAAGATAACCTGGAATATAAAACCGGATGAACTCTCTTCATCTCTCCTCATACTCTCTCACATTCTTTCTCTTCTCATACTCTCTCTCTTATGCTCTCTCTCTGTTCTCATACTCTTCTTTTCCTCTCTATCCCCCCCACGCACACCAAATACGACGAGAGTGAGTATATGGTGTAGAAAAATGGATATATGACCCCCCCATGTGGAAAGGGAATACGCACATGATGGGTGGAAGGGTGGGAAAGGCATTGGTGGAAAAGATAGGAATTTGTGAAACTGAGATGTATTGTATGTAGAGATTGGAAATCGATAACTGGAGAGAAGATGCTAAATGGGTCGATGTAAAATCCGAGTACAAAAATCAAATGATCCGGGCCAGCGAAAAAATTTTGAAGATGAATTTTCGGAGGACGTCATTAACTGGGAGAAGACAGAACACTTGGGAGTGATGGTGGAGTTTGACGTTTGTTGTTTATGATGGTCTACGGACAGCATGCTCAATAAGCAGCGATAATGGACGATGGCGAGAGCCAACCGTGGCTGCATCGGTGGGATGAAGAGCCGTAAGGGCTGAATTATGTCGGTCAGCTACTTTAAGGACTTGGTCACAGCGAAGAAGATGATAACGGGCTCCTGCTCGGCTCCAGAGATGTTACAGGCCATGAGGCTGCAGGCGGAGCCAAGTCCGGAGCCTTCTCTATAAGCGGTGGCGAAGGCTTGATAGATGATGTCAGCAACAGCAGGTTTGGATGATGGCAACAGTTGTTGCGGTCGCTGCTCTTGGGGATAGGCGGTGATGGAAGTTGTTGCTGCTAGCCGGCGGTTGTTGTTGCTGGCTAGCGGTGGTTGAATTTGTTGTTGTTGTTGGCAACGGCACTGGGGCAGGGAGCGGCGGCGGCTGTTGCTGGCCGACGACGACTTTATGATGGCGGCAGATAGATTGGTCGTCGAGAAGGACAGTGGCGGCGGATGGAATTGAAGATAGGAGATAGATAGTGGTGGCGGATGGAATTAAAGGTAGGAGATAGCCAGGAAGGACAATGTCGGCTTACTGAAAGAAGATTGAATCTTTTAAGAAAGAGGAAGAGAAGCCATGGAGGTCGGGATGTACTTGGCGGGCGGCCGACCTAAGCCATGGAGATGACAGTAGTCGCCCGCAGGCAGAGACGCTCCTTCTCGGTTTCTCTCTAGGAGAGACGGGCGGCGGCAGCCATGGTTATATAGGCGGCCAAGCGAACAGGCGTTCCATACGGACGCCCATGCAGCCTAGGCGCCCAGGCGGAGGTCCATGCGTTTCTAGGCATTTTTATTTTATATATTATCTTAATATATATATATATATATATATATATATATTTAAATTGCATATATAGTAAAAATAGTACATTCAAAAACCTGAATTTGTAGTACTTTTTAGCAGATATTTGCCATTTTCCTTTATTGGGTTTTTGTAAAGACGATTTGAGTTAATCAAAAATTGATTGCTCATAAATCAAAAATCAGAAATGTTAACTATATTTGAATTTCTATTCATGAGGCAGTACATTTATAAAACAAAACAGTAGAGTAATAAAGTCAAATAGTAGACAAGTTAAAACAGTACATAATACTAATCAGTAGATAAATAAATAAAAAACAGTGGATAATAAATACAAATCAGTAGATAAGTAAATACTAATCAGTAGATAATTGAATACAAATCAGTAGATAAATAAATACAAATCAGCAGATAAAAAATTCAAAACATTAGATAAGTAAATACAAATCAGTACATAAATAAATACAAAGCATTAGATAAGTAAATACAAAGCAGTAGATAAAAAAATTAAAAGTCGTTAGATAAGTAAACTCAAAGCATTAGATGAATAAATACTAATCAGTAGATAAACAAATACAAAGCATTAGATAAAAAATTACAACTCAGTTGATAAACAAATATAAATCAGTAGATGATTAAATAATTTTAAAAAGTAGATGAACAAATACAAAGCCCTAAATTTCAATAATGTGATGAACTAAAAAATCAGTAGATGAACAAATTAGTAGATAAGTAAATACAAATCAGTAGATAAGTAAATATGAATCAGTAGATACATCAATTCAAATCAGTAGATAAGTAAATTCAAATCGGTAGATAAGTAAATACAAATCAGTAAATAAGTAAATATAAATCAGTAGATACATAAATACAAATCTGCCGATAAAAAATTCAAATCAGTAGATAAGTTAAATACAAATCAGTAGATAAGTAAATACAAATTAGTAGATAAGTAAATACAAATCAGTAGATACATAAATACAAATAAGTGGATATATAAATTCAAATCAGTAGATAAGTAAATTCAAATCAGTTGATACAAATCAGTAAAATTAATAGCTTAGTTACGTGTATTACTTCTGGGCGCTCAGATTGGGGTGGGGCTTGGGCCGCTTGGGCGCCCAGATTGGGGCGGGGTTTGGGCCACCTGGGCGCCCAGCTATACAACACAGGCGGCGGCTAGGGTTGCTACTCGTGTGGAGAGGGAAGCATGGTGGCGGCTAGGGTTCTCTCTCTCTCCCGCTCTGATACCATGTGAGAAATAATATTTGATTGTATATTGAATTGTTTGTAAAAGATGTACACGGTACACCCCAGTCCTATATATAAGAGCAAGGGAGAAACCCTGAGACTTGGGACACAAGTAAACTAAATGTGTTGAGACACAAAAGTCCACTAACTAATTAACTTATTAACTAAATAGGCTAATATACTCTCTAACAATAACATTGTTACTGCAAAAACCAGTTTGATGGTCCAAACCATCCATGTTATGATATGGCATTGAAGCTAGATGCTCCGACTTTATGGCGAGAATTGTAGTGTGCTTTATTAGGTACCAACTACCTAACAGTGTGTGAAGTACACTAAAACCAAGTTGGGGGAACCACTCTATCCTGGTGAAAATGATTGAAGAGTAAAAGACATGTCAACACTTGGTTCACCGGGAACAAGGACACGGAGTTGTTCTTCCTCCTACCAGTTATAAACAGCTTTGCCTAGAATGAGCTGACTTGAGCAGAAAAGAAACAGCAATGTGAATGCGCCTAGTGTGGCGGCACCTTTAATATTTTTGCACATAAAGGGCTTCTTTACACATATAGCAAGTGCATCGGCAGCTACTTGAATTGATTACACAGCATGACAATGCAAATCATATATATAATGATTCATGTCGAGTTATATATGCATACAAAAGTCTTTTCTAGTGGGAGCTGCAATCTCTTTAGACATCTTTGGTCAACACTAGTAGTGGACATACAAAATTTCAAATCCGCAGATCAGCTAAACAATTATTTGGTTTGGCGGCCGATTGCAAGTTCCGTCCAATTTTCAACCCAAAGATTTTACAGGTTGTCTTCTTTCTAGTCTGGTCTAAAACAGTTCAAACTTTGGACACGCACAACAGGAGAACAGGACTAGCTTAACTATATATCAATTTTATTAGTGGTAGAATAGTGAATAACATAGCATGGTGTGAAAAGAAGTATTAGTATTTTACCAAAAATATATACACAAAATCAACAAAAAGATGCAATTTTGTCTAACCAGTCAGGTCCTTATCCTGTCCAAAGTTTGACCGGTTCGGTCTTCAGTCTGCCAGTCTAGCCTAAATTGGTTTCCAGTCGAGTCTGATCAGCTTATAACCCCAATGCTCACCCCCAAACACCACAACAACTACAGCTGATCATCTTAATAGACAACATTGTCACCATAGCCTGTCGGGCGCCACCTTTCAGGTCTCTGGGACCATTATGCTTACTGCCCAAATCAGGTCCTCACCTATGAAGTGCGGGTACGGGCATGAATACAGATACGGGTACGGATATAGGATACAGTGATTTTTGAAAATTTAGGATAAGGGTACAGTGTGGTTACAGTAATATATATATTCTAAGATTAACACTATGTGGCATAACATGAGCTCCTGCATAACAAAAATTTACAAAGATTTTGGGGGAGTCCAAAGGTTGTGGGCCTCCACAGAAAGAGACTTGGTGGTGGAATGATGAAGTACAGAAGGCTATTAAACTGAAAAGGGAGATCTATAGGAGCTTGCCCGAATCTCGAGATGATGCAACGTTCCAAAGATACAAGTAAGCAAAGAAAGAAGCTAATAAAGGTTGTTCAGGAGGCAAGGTCTAGATACTTTGATGATATTCATTAGAAGTTGGACACAAGAGAGGGGGAAAAGATATATATAAAATGGCTCGTATAAGAGAAAGTGAAGGAAGAGACTTGAGTCAAGTGAAATGCATTAAGAATGAAGACGGCAGAGTGTTGGTGAAGGACGATGATATCAAGAACCAGTGGAGAAATTACTTCCATAAGCTTTTCAATGGAGATACTGTAAATAATGTTAGAGACTCGTGTGACATGAATACAAGAGATATCATTTACACACGACGAGTTTCACCATTTGAGGTCGAGAATGCTTTAAAAAAGATGAAAATGAGAAAGACATGCGGACCAGACGGTATTCCCATTGATGTATGAAAGAGTATGGGGGATGGAGTTATGTGGTTCACAAAGTTCTTTAACAAGATCATGAAGACCAAGAAGATGCCAGATGAGTGGAGAAATAGTACTATAGTCCCCATCTACAAGAACATAGGTGATGTTCAGAGTTGCACAAACTACAGAGATATCAAGTTGATGAGTCACACAATGAAGCTTTGGGAGAGGATTATTGAGCAGAGGCTCAGATCTATAACGCATATATCAAACAACCAATTCGGTTTCATGCCTGGAAGATCAACAACATATGTTATTTTTCTGATTAGGAGGCTTATGGAGAAGTATAGAGAAAACAAAAGAGATCTTCATATGGTATTTATTGATTTGGAAAAGGCTTATGATCGAGTACCTAGAGAAGTGTTGTGGATGGTTTTGAAGAAAAACGGTGTGTCAATCCAATACATTGACTTGATCAAAGGCATGTATGATAGCTCTACTGCTAGTGAGAAGACTCCTGGAGGAGAGACCAACTTTTCCTCTCACAGTTGGGGTACACCAAGGATCCACACTTAGCCCATATTTGTTCGTTCTTGTTATTGATGAGTTGACAAAGAATTTCAAGATGATATTCCTTGGTGTATGTTATTTATTGATGATATTGTTTTGATTGATGAAACTAAAGATGGATTGAATGATAAAGTTGAACATTGGAGAAATGTATTGGAATCAAATGGATTGATGATTAGCAGGACCAAATCTAAGTACATGCATTGCAATTTCAACCAATCTCGTAGTGTGAATGATGGAGCCAAGTTGGACGGAGTAGATATATCAAAATATGATAAATTTCGTTACTTGGGTTCTATTATTCAAATAGATGGGGATGTTCAAAATGACGTTTGTCACAGGATCACTACAGGATGGTTGAAATGGAGTGCAACTGGAGTTTTATGTGATTGGAAGATCCCTCTCAGGTTATAAAGTTTTATAGAACAACTATACGGCTAACCATGCTCTATGGGAGTAAATGTTGGGCAGTAAAGAAACAAGGTCTCAACAAGATGAACGTGCTGAAATGCGTATGCCGAGATGGATGTGTGGAAAGACAAGAAAAGATCGCCTGAGAAATGACTATATCAGGAAAAAAGTGGGGGTGGCGAGCATTGAGGACAAGTTGCGCGAGGGCCGACTCAGATGGTACGGACATGTGCAACGCAAACCGACAATGCGCCTATACGAAACAATGCTATTGAGTCAAGCACAATAAATAGAAGAAGAGGAAGGCCTAAATTAGCATGGGATGAGCTTATAAAGAGAGATTTTGAATATCTACATCTTAACCAAAATATGGCCCATGATAGAGCTGAATGGAAACGAAGGATCCATGTAGCCGACCCCAACATAGTTGGGACTGAGGCTTAGATGATGATGATGATGATAAGATTAAGTACAAGCCTATTTTTATTCATCAAAATGCAAATTAAGACCATCTATTTCTAATCAAAGATTAATATAAATGAAAAGGGATCTTCTTGGACATGACATTTTGATCTTTGTTCGACCTTATGAACTTGTTGCCTTTCACATAGGTGCTCTAAAGTGTCTTTTGAGATAAAGATTGGATAGCAGAGACAAAATTATTGGTGCAGATAGGACACTATAAGGTAGAAACAAAGATATAGTTTAAAGGGATGGAGTATATGACTCGCATGAAAAAAAATGAATTAGGCAACAAAAAGATTTGTCCAAAAGAGTGAGACTACAAGAGATATTCTTAGCAACATAATACAAGAGATGACAGGTGATAGTTACAAGAATGGCGCGGAAGTGCACACTACCCGGCGACATTCAGGGATGAATGTAGACCCATTGGGTAGGGACAATCATTCCGGTCCTGGGAGAGGTGGCGACACCAGCCTGACCTGAGGGAAGTCGCCCTGAGTCACTGAGAGGACCGTTGTTTTTGTTCTTTTCGAAGGTGGCGACGTTGACTCTGATGACTATAAGCGACGGGAGGTCTTTTGACGGCAAAAGACCAACAGGGGGAGCGAGGGGCTGTTCTCCTTTTGTGTCATTTGATTTAGCATCATAATGGTTCAAAATCCTAACAACAAGCACCCTAATGAATTGATATCATCAACTTAAAATGGCCACTGTCATACATTTGATCCATAGTCCAGAAGGGATTTATTTAACAGCAACCCAGTTTACAAATAGTTCATCTATAAATTTAAATTAACATTCAACCTGATTTTAGAACTTGGAATTTCAATTTGTGAGCCAAAGAGTTATAGAAAAATTTAATCTAACATTAAGTTATCAAAACATTCTCAAGAATTTGGAACTAATTGTAAGTTACTAATAGTAGGTTACTAATGAGAAGCAACAATAACTTACTTTCAGTTACAAACTAACAATAGTTTTATTAGAATGTCAACTTGGTTTATAAATAGTGTTGTCTGGATCCATAATTACCGCTCACACTGATTTTCCTGGTAGTCCCAAAACTCTCAAGTTTTATTTGAGAGCCAAGAAAGAAAAATTATAACAAACATGGAACTAACAGTAACAATAGGCAAATAGTTGCAAACATAGAACTAACAATAAAAAAATAATCTGGATACGTCCGGAGAAGTATCCAAAATGTATCTAGGGCCAGGCGTACCCAAGGAGTACTATTATCCAATATGTATCCGATACAGGTACGGCACCTAACTATCCATGCTTCCTAGGTCCTCACTATTAGGATAAATGTAATTCTAAAGAGAATATGAAGATGAAACATTTGGTTGCAAACCGATGGTAAGAAAGACAAACGATTGCAGCGTTGTCCAGAAGCCCAGGTTATTATTCGGATCGATTGGCATTCAAATAATTAGAGTCAGAAGGTGGGTGCCCTATAATCATTCAAAGTGGATGCTCAGCCAATCTCATCTCTGCACCTATTGTTTGGGCGCTACGGTTGCAGATTTTATCCCACATACAACCTTACTAACTATCCTAGATCGATCATACTCATGTTAACTGATAGATGTGTAATCTGTTTTTCTTATCATAATATCTAAGAAGACTAAATGTACTCTAATACGCATCATCCCAATAGGGGCACAATTGGTGACGGGAGGCCCAAATAGAGTTGTTTAGACTTTCCGTTGTTTTAAGTTATGATTTTCATTTGATTTTTATTAAAGTAGGGTTTTTAAATCTTGTTTCTAATTTATTAACTCTAATTACTGATTTGAGTGTGTATCTGATAATATGCCGCAAGTCTACTAAATACTAAATAGTAAAACTTAGGGCTTAGTTTAAGCACTTGATAATATGAATTAAGGTTTAAATTTTTCTATTTATTCCTTAAGAGAACACCCTCTTTTTCTTCCATTTTTCACCCATGAATGGGTATCTGAGTTTAAATCCAGATAAATTTCTTTCTCCTGTTTAATATTCATCCATGGTGTCTTCATCCACTGACTTCTCTTCCTCCCACCATCATCTATATGTATGAAAATTCCCTACCATTTTACTTATAGAAAAGATCCAAATGTTGTCTTTATCAGCCCATTCAGATCATATGCCCACCACCATCATTGTTTGCCTGGAAACCATTGACACCACCAACAGGAGACATATCTCACGTGTAGGGAGTCTCACTACCATTAACCCTAGTGGTCGCATGTCATCCATATCTTTGTCCACGACCCCTCAAGGTTCACAACCATGGTTGTCCTCTTCACACTGCCACATTGGACATGACTTGGGGCACGACATCAACAAATGTGCCCTTCAGATGTAACTATGGAACCCTCATCTACAAGGCTATGTTATATGTATGACTTTCACATAGTACTTTCGCGTCAATCGCCTTATCAAGCCCCCATCCTTCATTTGTTGAGTGTTTCCACACTTCCCAGGGTCCAAAGATGTAGCCAATAGACCATTCATTTATAGAGCCCTCATCTAAAAGGCTCCACTATCTCTCTATCACTTTCACATAGTATTTTCTTCACTCAGCCTTGCCAAGCAACACACCCCATCAGCCGAGCAGTTCCAATCTTTCCGTGATTGAAAAATCTAGCCAATAGGTAGCTAACGGGGACCGCCTCATTTCTTAGTGTAGGGACATTAGATATTGATGTGGGCATCGAAGCGTATCCTCATTGTTTCTCGGAGAGTCCCAAGTGGCCACTTAGACGTCAAAGGCCCCTTAAGGCCTTAGGTACCTTGTTAACATGTTGCAATCGTAGTGACAAATTCCGGATTTGATTTCAGCAGAAAATCAAAATTTGAAACACCGCAAAAATTTGAGAAAAAAATCAGTAAATTTCGGTCAACTGTTTGGAGATAATTGAGGAGAAGTTATGTGTATATATATGTATGAATGTATGTATGTATACATACATGAGTCCGGCCAGAGTAGCCCGGCTGGTAAGAGCTCGGTAAGTCTCAATGAAGGACCCGGGCTCGAACCACGACCAAAAGACACTATGCAAACGACATTTCACGCTGATTAGGCGTGGGAGGGGGTGTCTGGACCACACCCTCTCAGGCCCCGAGAGTTTGCCACGCTGGGGTGGGTTCTCTCGTAAATAAAAAAATGTATATATACATGCATACATATATATTAGATACATGTAACTATTAAGGTCACTAGACATAATTTTATCGAGTGAAAAAGTAGGAAAATAATTAAAGAATAATTGAACAATAACAATGGACTATCGGGAGAATGGGTGTTGAGGATTCAGTGTATATCAAGAGTTCTTTGTACATGTTTTTGTAAAAAAGATAGCACAGATCTCAAAAGTGAAAAACCATGAATAGTCATGAAGAATCGTGAAAAATCGTATAAACCATGAAAAAGCGGGAAAAATCTTAAAAGTCGTAAAAATCAATGACTGGCATATTAATCGTGATGAACATTCAGGAGCCTATAAAAGCACAAAAAATCACCCATTTTCCATAAAATTTGGAGACTTTAGTTACTATGGTTGCATTGTCGACTATCTCACTTAACACGGCTACTTTTGGGGATATCAAGTATTGCTATATATACAATTATGCATAATACCGTATGCCATCATTATATACGTATGGTACATATAATAACATTAGATCATACAAGATATTGATAAGTGTTAAATATAACAATTACGGTATACACCATGTAATCATGTGTGTTGAATAGTGCACATAGCTATCAATGTAAATTATAAGGTAAACCTATATATGAAATTAAAGATGTAATTATTTGCATATTATACTTACATGTTAGGTAACTATATGCAATGCAACTAGTACGCTTTCATCTATTCGTTATTGAACAAGTTCTAAATTTCTAATGTTTAGATGTGCATTGAAGTTCAAAATACATAAAAAGTATAACAATTAACTACCCTCCTTTTAAAAAGGCCCTCCCATTGCTTAAGCGGTTGCAAATCCCTATTTGCCTGCCTCTCCTTCATTGTTTTGATACATTGCTTACTCTTCACCTTGAGTAGATTGTAATCACCAAGTGAAAAAGGGATGATAAAAACTCCCTCGTACACTCACTTTAGTCGATTAGTGGGATATGTGAAGCATTCCCAATTTAGATTGTGGCAATAAGAGGGATCCAACTTAGGCCTAGATTTAGCAACATGAAGAAGCCCATATCCCATGCTATTTGAAAAAAAAGTAACTTTCCAAACATAATCTAAAAATTGTAGGAGATCTTATGAGCTTATTTACAACTTCCAAGTCTCTTTGGCTCAAATAACATGCCAACATGTGTATCTTTCCAAAATTGGCATATAATAGAGGTACATGTATCCAAGATTTTCACATCAATCGAGACCAAAAGAAGTTGGTGAACTTGGCGTACAAAATGTTGATGAATCACTAGAACTTTAAGATATGGTACAATGACATTATTACATGCATTCAATTGATATTGAAAGATGAAACATATGATGGCTTAACCTTGAGAAGTTTTCCCCACCCAGAGCTACCTCCATTTCCTATAGCTCCTCTGAAACCTATGAGTGTAAGCAAGGTGAGAGGTGATGCAAGGTCTCATGCTACTTATACAGGCAAAGCTTGAGCCAAAAGTTGAGACAACATATGTAGTTGAACTTAACAAGGAACAAATTGTCGGCGAACTTGGCAAAATTCGCTCAAATTTTCAATTTTGGCACAATTGGATACAATATTCTGCATCATATCGACATGATCGCAAAATATCTTTATACTTATGAGTATACCGCCAGATTGACGAAATTTACCAATATACTGACAGAAATGCCGATTTTTGCATGTTTGAACTTGTTTTTATTGTTTGAGAGGAGAAAATTGGGGAGCAAGGGGCTTTCAACAACCGGTGCTCAAATAGGTCTAATCCAAGGTATGCCTTTATATGTTTTACCATTTCTCTCATTTACACCTCATCGATTTTAATTAAAATGTAAATTCATCCAAAAAAGCCTTAAATAGGCAAAGATTCCCCAACTTGATTTTTTTGTATCTCCTAATTGTATGTGATCATAGATCTACAACACTATCTCATAATATACACCATGGAACATAACTTCGATGAAGTTTGGCAAAATTTCAACACCATAGGCGAAGTCGAATACCAAATGTTGCGTGGTCGTCTCAACTTCGTGGCAAAGTTTCAACATATTCGTCAAAGTTGACTTTTTTGTGTGTATTTTCATCTCAAAGTTGTCGAAGTTTCCTCAAAGTTGGCGAAGTTGGGCAAAGTCGGGGCAAAATTGAGACAGTCCAGAACATTAATCCTAACTAGTGCCCTAAAGGACATATAAGGCATAAGTGTCGCCTCCAACCCTCTTTACAACTAATATCAGATCATATGTTCGTCGTTGCCACTCTTTTCTAGAGAGGTTGTTGTAACTACTATTCGTCTATACTGTAATAGGTATGGTAAACTATATTTGTATGTGTATTGCACAACTGACAGTTGCAAGCAACATGTATTATCAACCTACCTAGGGCAAAGAGTCGTGAATCGTGTTTTTGTGTTAAATTAATACATATAAGACAGAGGTATAACATAATTAGAAGTTTTCAATCAAAGGTTCCTTCGTATTCACATCATTTTTTAAACCGGCATCAAAGCTTATCGAAGTTTGCGTCTAAACTTCCTCAGAAAACTTCCACTCCCACACCTGGCAAAAGCAACACGAAGTCAAAGTCCTACACCAAAAAATACACTATAATTATCATAATATACCTAAATATTCCACTATATACAAGTATAACTTGCAAACAATTTTAGTAGTAACTAATTGATATACATATGTTGTTATTACTAGTATTATTTAGCATACAAATGAAGAAAATGTACCACTTCACAACACAGACAAACAGATATTATAAAAAAGTATAGACCTTGTGATTTTCTAATCCTATATTTATTTGTATATGGCACTTGCTACCATATCCCATAACATGCACATGGTAACGATGCTTCTTATATTATCACATCTCCACGATATAAATATACTGGGCATGGTAACAGTGCCTTTTATTTTATGCCACTATTGTGAATGATCCATTAGGGGATTCACTACCGCGTATCAAGGCCATGTGGTACTAAACTATGGTGGAGAAAAAAGGTGTCACATTAGTGATGGTGCCTAACTTCCTTCACAATCGTGAAGTCAATTGCCAAAGCCACATAGTGACTTCAGAAGAGTAAGAGAAAGTCATGGTGTACCTTCTTTCAGAATGAAATATATGCATATAAAGACATAGTCCTAGTTTTAGAAAATTTCAACCAGTCTAGAATTGTGAATGGTGGGGTCAAGTTGGATGAAGTGGATGTACCAAAAATGTGATAAGTTTTGTTATTTGGATTCCAGTATTCAAATGGATGGCAATGTTCAACAAGATGTTTGTCACAGGATCAGCCCCAGATGGTTGAAATGGAGTGCACCTAGAGTAGTAAGTGGCCAGAATATCCCTCTTAGATTAAAAAGTATTTTTATAGACAGCTACGTGACCAACCAATGCTACAGGGGAGTGAATGTTGGGCAGTGAAAAAATAAGATCTCAACAAGAAGAATGTGGCCAAAATGTACATGTTTAGATAGATGTGGGGGAAGACGAGGACAAATCACTTGAGAAATGACTATATAAGGAACAAAGTGAGGGTGCCAAGTATAGAGGCGAAGTTGTATGAAGGTTACAAAGAAGGTTGGTTTTATAAGGAAATTGCAGCCCCACTGACAAATGTGCCTATTCGAAGTAATGTCATTGAGTCGGGCACAATTAAAAGAAGAGGTGGGGCATTATTAATTTTGGAAGAGTAATAAGGAGAGATTTTGAATTTGTACGAGTTGATCATAATATGACCCATACATAGTTGTTTGAAAAAGAAGGATCCATGTAGCTAGCCATAACATGGTTAGGCTTTAGAGTAGATAATGATGATGAAGATGAAGAAGTGCTACACATGACTTGCTTCTCATCAATGCCCATGGGACAAATGCCTGCTTCAACGGCTACTGCATTTGGAGTGTCAAGCTGCTCTGTAGTTGTATGTTTTGTTTGGTTGAATGCCTAGCTTGAAGCGGTTTTGTTGGTGTTTCCCTTGTGATCTTATGGTTTTACGTTTGCACTTTGCATGCTTAGAAAGTGGTTTACAGTATCATTTATTGTTTGGCAACGGAATTTATGAAGTTTGCCGGGTTATATCCTTTTACACAGTCACATGCCAATCCTATGTGGTCAACAATGAATCCAATTTCCCATTTCTACATCTAGAATGGAACTACCAGTGAACAATCCATGAACAAGTTTTCCTGCAATTCACATTTACTGGAGATATGATGGGTAGGCAAAACTCGAGCATATTTGAAATTGAATTAATGCATATTACAATCCAGACAAATCAGCAATTTTTTTTTTGAAAAATGAGCTCACCTGTAGGTAGTCCAACTCAGACAAACTTTCTGAAATAAGCCTGTACAATGACCTTAAACCTACAACCAAGAGCATAATGAGTAACAGCAAGTACAGTCACAAGTTTAGTATATAACCAGTTTTGAGTATTCATGTCAAGAAAAGGGTGGCTGCTAGCTTTACCACTTTGCTGATACACAGAATCAGGTAATCTTTAATAAGATGTCAAAAAATACAGTACATGACAATTCCGTTTATCCCAACAATCTTTAATGCAAGAGTCATTTCGAGAACAGTCTCTAGTCCAGATTGAGTCTTTTTAGTATAAAACAGATTCCGTACTCCGTACAGTTGAGCAGCTTCTGTCGTAACACAAATAAATTCCTAGTATGGTTGCACATCAGGATAAGCTTCTTCAGAGTTTCCTTAGATGCACATGTTATATTTTGAACAGAGGGTGATTTAGATATGGATCTTCCCATGGTAAAAGACCAATAGTTCACTGGTCAAAACAAGATTGGGTATCCCAGGCTGAACATTTCAGTATTTTTCATTAGAAAGCAACAGAACAAATCAGCTTTTTTAAGTGCTTCACTGGCACAATTCTTGAGACACTCAAACGGTGACCCTGATTCCTGAGTTATCCCTTACCTCAACCTTTTCTTTACTTACATTTTCCTGCAGCCTTGTCACCGTAAGTAAGCATTACAAATCTTTATGAGATATTTTCATATTCTTCATGATTTTTGTGAAGACGCTGAAGTTGATTAAAGATGTATAATAGCATGTTGGCATGTATCATCTTGGCAAGGCGAATTTGGTAGCATGCCTAGTTGCCTTAACTCTCACATTCATAATCATCTTGTTCATGTATCTCTTGCGAATCTAAATTTATTAGCTGCAGGTGCATGATTAGAGCTATTTAAATGGGGCATGTCAGTTGGGAATTCACCAAAGTTCCGTTTTGCGGCCTACAGTTCAAAGCTGGGTGGAGTCTATATTTTATGTAATATTTTGATGCATTTGTAACAGACTAACGGTTCCGTTTTGCGGCCTACAGTTCAAAGCTGGGTGGAGTCTATATTTTATGTAATATTTTGATGCATTTGTAACAGACTAACAGTTGGTCCTTTCAAACTTGGTTATAGGTACTTTGACATTTTATTGAAGTCCATTCTCATTGGGCATTGCTTTACTTAATGAAGAAGACAACAGAAATATTATGTGTTTTGTTTGTTTTGTAGAGAGAAAAACTTGTGCATTTTAATAATTGAAAGAGGGCACACTTATTCATATGGATATGGGAAGCATGCAAAACCCAAACACAAAGGGAAGAATACAATAATGGCAAGGCATAAATAAAACAAAGGAATAATAAATCGGGGTATACCAAAAGCTCTCCCTCAAGCTGGAGCAAAGATGTCTAACATGTCCATCTTGTTCAAATCTTCTAATATGCTATCTAATAGAGCCTGTGAATAATCGAAAACTTGATTCTGTCTTCAGAAGAGGTAGAGTTCTTATACATCAAAACATCTCTCTGACCATGACAGTTCACCTCTATTTGTTTCTTTCTCTCACGAAACAAAGATTAATTGCAATGAGGTGGTTGTGTTATTCTTACAGTACATGGGAACATCTATATTGCTACAATGATCAAACTTAATCCATACAAACTCACAGGTTGTGTCATTGCCCGGTATTCACGTTCAACATTGGATCTAGCCACGACATTCATTCTTTGCTACACTGGCCAGGTGATCAGATTTCCTCCAACAGACACGCAAGTACACAACAGAAAACTCACACATAATCAGCATAAAAATATCCAACCAGATCTCTTCATTCCTATAGTATAAGCTTTACAAGGAGAAAATATAAGATATATGTTTCATTCCTTTAGTACAAGCCTTACCAAGGAGATAATATATCTTAAAAATGCCCGGCAACAGCCAAATGACTCCCACAGGAAAACCAAATATCTGGAATATGATGGTTAGATATAGACCTTTTCCCAGAAAACATTTTTACCTGGACTTATTCTTTAATTGAGAAGAAGAATCATCATTAAACGTGAGACTAGTCACAGGAAAGGCAGTCGGGCTACACCCCACCGTATCAGTCCCCTAAAATTCTATAATTCCTTTAAGACAGAGACACCCCGTCTTTTTTGTGGGCTATACCTCTATCGAAAGGAAGTATCTCAGCTTGCCTAGATCTATGGTGACTAAAAAGTTCCAAAAGTGCTTCACTTTCACTGCTATGCCAACTATATCACTACCATAATTACCAATATCATCAACTTAGATAATTCAAATAACTATCCCAGAATCAGACTTCTGAATAAAGATAGAATGGTCACAATGAGACTCCAAAAAGCCAAAGATACAGAGAATCTAAGATAGCATATCAAACCAGGCATGGGGACTTAGTTTAAGTCTATAGATAGCTTTCTTCAATCTGCATACATTGCCTACTGTTCCCTCTGAGCAACATAACCTAGAGTTTGCTCCGTATAAACAGTTTCTTGCAGATCACAAGAGCAAGGGCATTCTACAGATTTGATGAAGGAACCAGTCTTTATTCACAGACAAAAATATATGAATGTTGTTGAGTTCAGTTGGGAAACAGGAAAAAAGTTGAATGCAGATTTGATGAAGGAACCAGCCTTTATTCACAGACAAAAATATGTGAATGTTGTTGAGTTCAGTTGGGAAACAGGAAAAAAGTTTCGAAGTAGCCAATGTCTGATTCATGTGTATAGTATAACCTTTATCCACTAGTCAATCTTCTCGCTTCATACAGTATCATCAAGGAGATACAGCACGAAGAATATCCAACTCTAAGGAGATACAGCACAGTAAAGTATATGAGATGAAAGTACAAGAGGCTAATAGAGAGTGAGACATAGAGTAGAGCTAGGCAATATGGGATAAAAGTACAAGAGGCTAATAGACAAAAGCCAAAATACACTAAGTAAGAAACAGCACAGCACAGTAAAGTATATTTACTAATACTCCCCCTCAAGCTGGAGCATAGATATCAATCATGCCCAGCTTTTCAATCAGAGCAGTGAATCGGGTCTTCGGAAGAATCTTGGTGAAGATATCTACAACTTGATCTGAAGTATGTGTATAAGGCGTAGATATTTGACCAGATAAGACAGCTTCTCGTACAAAGTGACAATCAACTTCAATGTGCTTAGTACGTTCATGAAATGTAGGATTACTGGTAATAAAGATAGCAGCCTTGTTGTCACAGTACATAGGAATAGGATTCGAATTGGAGATACCAAAATCTTTCAGAAGACCACGTACCCAGAAGAGTTCACAGGTAGTATGAGCCATGGCTCGATATTCTGCTTCAGCACTAGAACGAGCAACAACTGTTTGTTTCTTGCTGCGCCAGGTAACCAAGTTACTACCTACAAACGTGCAGTAACCGGAAGTAGAACGGCGACCTATCTTGCTTCCAGCGTAGTTAGAGTCAGAATCCCCAACAAGATTACAGTGGCCATGTTTTTATACAGAAGACCTTTCCTAGGAGATCTTTTTAGATATTTTAAAATATGGCAGACAACATCCCAGTGACATTGTTTGCGGGCTTATCGAGATACCTGCTAACAAGTCCAACTGCAAATGTGATATTAGCTCGAGTGACAGCAAGGTAAATAAGCTTCCCGACAATGCGACGATACTGATGGTGATCAGGATAAGGGGGAGATTTCTCGTCATTTCAATTAGTGTTCGGATCCAAATGGGTACTGGCAGGCTTGGCTCCAAGAAGTCCTGTTTCAGATAGAAGATCCAGAACATATTTGCGCTGAGATAAGCACAAACCAGAAGATGACCGAAAAACTTCAATCCCAAGAAAGTATCTCAGTGTACCTAAATCTTTAGTGACAAAATGATTTTCCAAGTAGCGTTTAGTAGCCTGAATGCCTACAAGGTCACTCCCAGATAATATGATGTCATCAACATAGACAATCAAGATAACAAGGCCAGAAGTGGTTCGCTTGATGAAAACAGAATGATCAGACTGAGAACGACGAAACTGGAATTTTTGAAGAATAAAGCTCAGCTTATCAAACCAGGCACGGGGGCTTTGCTTCAGGTCGTAAATTGCTTTGCGCAGGCGACAAACTTTTGAGGACTCCCCCTGAAGCACAAAACCAGGAGGTTGCTCCATGTATACCTCCTCATGCAGATCACCATATAGAAAAGCATTTTTGACATCGAGATGAAATAAAGGCCAGTCAGAATTAACAACCACAGAGATAAGTACACGAACCGAGTTCAGACGGGCGACCAATGAGAAGGTCTCAAAGTAATCCACGCCATATGTCTGGGTATAGCCTTTGGCAACAAGACGAGCTTTGAGACGTTCAATAGTCCCATCAGGCTGATATCTGATCGTAAAGACCCATCGACAGCCAACAGGACAACAACCAGTAGGAGGATCAACTAACTGCCAAGTGTTGCGCTCAGTAAGGGCCTACATTTCATATTTCATAGCCTGGCGCCAAGCTGGATGCTTAAGAGCCTGAGAAGCATTCTTAGGAATAGAAACAGCAGAAAGAGCAGATGTGAAATTTGCAAAGTTAGTTCCCAAGTGAGCAGTGGTACAGAAATTCCTAATGGGGTGTTGTGTACAAGTTCGAGTGCCTTTGCGTAAGCTGATAGGTATATCTAAGTCAAAAAATACCTGAGATGGAGATGGATCTGCCATCGAGGATGACGGATCTAGAGGGGCCATGGAGGGAGTTGGAGCCTTCGATCTTCTTTGATAAACCTTCAGTGGAGGAGCAGCAATAGGAGTGGTATCCGATGAATCAGTATCATCAATCAGCGGTAACGGTGTATCCGCAAATAAATCTGATGTCAAGGCAGAGCCAGCAGAGGAATAAAACAGCATATGTTCAAAAAGACAACATCAGGCGAAACCATCCATTTCTTTGTAACCGGGTCATAGCAGCGGTACCCTTTTTGTGTCCTAGAGTACCCTAAGAAGACACTTGATGGCCCGGGGATCAAGTTTTGTGTTATTCCAGGACGCAGATTTTAACAAAGCAGGTGCTTCTAAAAATCTGAGGGACAGAAAACAGCAGAGCATCAGGATGTAGAATTTGATATGGAACTTGATTGCCAAGAACAGAAGATGGCATGCGATTAATAAGATAGCATGCAGTGGAAATAGCTTCTGGCCAAAAATAGTGGGGAACATGGTAGTGAAACAGGAGAGCGCGAGCAACTTCAAGAAGATGTTGATTTTTGCGTTCGGCAACTCCATTCTGTTGCGGAGTGTAAGCGCATGAGGTTTGGTGAATAGTACCAAGTTTGCGACAAAAAAGGCTGACTGAGGCTTGCATGAACTCAAGGGCATTGTTAGTGCGAAAGATTTTGATAGGTTTACTAAATTGGGTACGTATTTCAAAAAAAAGGCAGTAATAGTATCAAGAATGTTAGACCTATCTTTTAACAAGAATATCCAGGTGGTTCTAGAGAAATCATCAATAAAACTCATAAAGTACCGGAAACCAGAAACGTTGGAAATAGAACATGGGCACCAAATATCAGCATGTACTATATCAAAAGAATGTTTTGAGTCAATACATAACTTTTTTGAAAAGGTAGATCTAGTCTGGCAAGTTTCACAATAAAAAACAAAATAAAAAATAGTAGGTAGTAAGTGCTTCAATTTAGCCGCTGACGGATGTCCCAACCGATAGTGCCATTGGATGTTCGTCACAGTAGAAGTCAAAAAGTAGTTGTCCTCGGTACATCCAGATAGTATAACCCGTCTGGTCCCTCATGGCCCGAACCAATCTTTGTCCTCGTGCACAGATCCTGAAAAGTAACACCATCTGGGTCAAACGTTATAGAACAGTGCAGGCTCTTAACAGTTCTACTGACAGATAACAAGTTTATTGAAAATTTAGGAACATATAATGCAGAACACAGAGGTAGGCAGCCAGAAGTACAGATATTTCCAAAACCAGAGACAGGCGTTTGTGAACCATCAGCAAGAGTAACAGGAGGAATAGCAGTAGTTTTATACAAATTTGAAAATAAGGTAGGATTGCCAGTAATATAGGAGGTCGCACCAGAGTCGATCACCCATGTGTTTTTACCAGACTGGGTCAGGAGAGCAGTACTGCTATCAGTGGAAGTCTCAGTAGAGGAGGCCAAACGCGCTTGAAACAGTTTCTAAAAGTCCGATCTGATCCAGTCGACAGACGGTGGAGCAGAAGAGGGGGCAACAGCGTCAAGCTGTTCAGATGTGACTTGATTTGCCCACACACGTTTTCCATGTTTGATCCAGCAGCGGTCTTCATTATGATTAGTCCGTTTGTAGAAGGTGCAATAGTGTTGTTCAGTAGTGTCAGCAGTAGAGGAGGAAGACCCGTGTCCTGGACCAGTAGAAGAGCGTCCGCGACCGCATCCCGACCGCAGCCACGTCCACAGAAGGAGTCTCCTATCCTAATAGCAAGGATTGTCCCGTCAGAAGTATCAGGAAGAGCTTGAGAGACGAAGGGAAGGCGATGCACACGCTTCAGAACATCTCGTAAGGTAAGAAAGGATCTAAATTAACTCGTTGCGTTGGCGCTGGAACTCAGTAATATCTACTGATACGGGGTGGCAGACCTCGAAGTCATCCCAGAGAGCACAGTATTGATTATAGTAGTCCTCCACAGAATTAGTAGCAGAGTACTCCAGTTTGGCCAAGTGTTTGAAGATTTCGAACACTTTCTTCAGATTTTGCTGGTGAGAGTACACGTGGGAAAGTTGATCCCACATTTCCGTAGCCGTCTTCAGGCGGAGCAGAGACTAGCTGATTTTGGGCTTTGCACTGTTGACCAGCCAGGTCATGACGCCATAATCTTCTTTAGACCAACGATCATAGGCATGTTTCGTCTTGTCATCAACATCTGTAGCAGGAGTCGTTGGACCTTTGGTAGACAGATGTGAGAAGCGTCCTTGAGCCTTGACATAGAGCTCAAAGGAGGTTGCCCATAAGTGATAGTGTCGTCCAGTTTGACAGTAGTGACACACAAGTTGCGGGGAATATCTGTAGACGCCATGAGGAAATGAGGCAACTCGAGCAAAGGGCGCAGGCAGCAGTAGCAGGAAGGAAAAGGAGGCAGTCAGATTGTTGACGTAGCAGTCAACAAAAGCAGACAGCAGTAGAAACCCAATACATGGGCAGATCTAGGAGCACCAAGATTGGGCGCACAAGATAATAGTAGGAAATTCAATCATCGGATCTCAGGAACCCACGTAGGGGCAGCAAGGAATATAGAAAAACCTACGCCAACATGGAGGAAAAATTACTCCACCATGAGGCACAGGCAGGCAGAGAGCAAAACTAAATTTACGTCGTCAACGTGCCAGAACTAGAAAGTTTCTGAAGACATCCGGAGACCAGCGGGAAGGAGATGGATTGGATGGTGTGGTCAACTAGATGGGAGGGTGATAATGGATGGGTGTGGTGATGGCAGAGGAGAGGCTGCGGCTTGGAAGGTGGCGGTGGGTATTAGAGGGAAGAGAGGATGGTGGCGGCAGGTTGAGTGGTGGGTGGCGGCGACGGAATGGACGGGAGGTGTGACGGCGGGGTGGTGAGGGGGTTGGAGATGGTGGCGGCGGCTGTTGGGGTGGAAAAAGGAAGAGAGGGGAGGGGGCTGGTGGGGTGGAGGAGGCAGGGGTGGCGGCAGGGGCTGAGGTGGCGCCGCGGGGTGGGGGGGTGGGGGGGAGCAAAGAGAAAAAAGGAGAGGGAGGGGTGGCGGCTAGGGTTATGTGGGCATGGGTGTTAGGGTTTAGGAGGGAGGGATTTAGGGAGGATCGGGTGGCTCTGATACCATCTAAAATACTAAAGGCTTCTTCTTATTGAATGAATAAAACAAGTATATTGCTCTCTCTTTTATAAGACAAGAGAGTGAAACATAGAGTAGAGCTAGGCAATATGGGATAAAAGTACAAGAGGCTAATAGACAAAAGCCAAAATACACTGAGTAAGAAACAGCACAGCACAGTAAAGTATATATACTAATACCAACAATTGCTAACTGCCTTAGAGATAGAAGGGAGAGCTACTAGATCCATGTGCCACGAAAATGTAAAGCTTGCATTTCCTCGTCCATTGTTTTTCTCTATTCAGATTGATAGAGCCTCTAAAATTTCTAGGAACATAAGTAGATGATAATGCATTTAGAATCTTTGCTATCTGAGTATCAAATGATCTGTAGATATATGATGACTGATCTAATGCTTGGTGGAAGACAGTTTCTATTTGTGCAAGGCAAACGACAGATCTAAAGAAGAAATAGAGCTGAAAATGTAGTGTTAGTGTTACCATAACTCTCAAGAGAATTTTCTAGATGCAGTAAAGGCTTTGCAGTTGGGGACACTTCAGGTACAATGTGTTGTTTCTTGTGCTAATAAACATGGATAATAGGAGGACGGGAGACAATATCTAGAAAAGGAATGAGGAAATAACGGCAGGAACATTCAGTGGAATGCCAGTCCAGGAAAGGAATCATCTTAATTGATAGTAGCAAAGAAAGGAGTGACTATGAAGGTATAATGTGTTAGTGTTACCATAACTCTCAAGAGAATTTTCTAGATGCAGTAAAGGCTATGCAGTTGGGGACACTTCAGGTACAATGTGTTGTTTCTTGTGCTAATAAACATGGATAATAGGAGGACGGGAGACAATATCTAGAAAAGGAATGAGGAAATAAAAACAAGAACATTCAGTGGAATGCCAGTCCAGGAAAGGAATCATCTTAATTGATAGTAGCAAAGAAAGGAGTGACTATGAAGGTATAACATCCACACTGATATATGTTCGTTTATCAACTAGACCAAAACATTGATACATGTCCTGCGTGCAGGAATATCCAAGTAGCAACATATAGCGCAAGCAAAGAGTTTGTCCTTTTGAGATTGACGATTGTAATTGGAACATAAAACACACTAGAATTTCGGTGGTTAAGATAAAGTAGGCTCATAAGGATATAAGAGGTTGTACGAGAGGGCTTTATGAACACAAAACTACTTGTGGTCTTGTTATCTTAATTGTCTACGTTGATGACATCATATTATCTGGTAGTGACCTTGCAAGAATCTAGGCCACGAGACGCTACTTAGAAAACCATTTTGTCACCAAAGATTTATGCACATTGAGATATTTTCTTGGAATTGAAGTTTCTCGGTCATCTTCTGGTCTATGCTTATCCCAGCGTAAATATGTTATGGATCTTCTATCTAATACAGGTCTGCTTGGGGCCAAGCCTGCTAGTACTCCTTTGGATCCAAACACTACTTGGGATGACGAGAACTCTCCTCCTTACCCTGACCATCATCAGTATCGACGCATGGTAGGGAAACTTATATATCTTACTGTCACTGGAGTTGATATCACATCTGTTGTTGAACTGGTTAGCAGGTATCTCGATAAGCCCAGACAGTGTCACTGGGATGATGTCTGTCATATTCTGAAATATTTAAAAGCTCTCATGGGAAAGGACTTCTCTACAAGAAACATGGGAACTGTAATCCTGTTGGTTATTCTGATTTTGACTATGCTGGTAGCAAGATAGATCGTAGATCTACTGTTGGATATTGAATGTTTGTAGGTGGTAACCTAGTTACCTGGCACAGCAACAAGTAGACAGTCGTAGCTCGTTCTAGTGCTGAAGCAGAGTATAGAGCAATGGTTCATACAACGTACGAACTCTTCTAGGTACGCAGCCTTCTGAAAGATTTTGGTATCTCTGATTCTAAACCCATCCCCATGCACTGTGACAACAAAGCAGCTATTTTTATTGCCAGCAATCCTACATTCCATGAACGCACTAAGCACATTGAAGTTGACTGTCACTTTGTGCGAGAAGTTGTCTTATCTGGTCAGATCTCTATGCCTTATACACATACTTCAGATCAAGTTGTAGATATCTTCACCAAAATTCTTCCGAAGACCAGATTCACTACTCTGATTGACAAGCTGGGCATGATTGATATCTTTGCTCCAGCTTGAGGGGGAGTATTAGTATATATATTATACAGTGTTATTTTTACTTAGTGTGTTTTGGCTCCTCTTTTCTTTTATCCCATATTGCATGGCTCTACTCTATGTCTTACTCTCTTGTCTTATAAAAGAGAGTGTCATGTACTTGTTTTACTCACTCAATAAGAAGCCTTTTATTATTTTAGAACAACCACCTACCTTTTGCTTCCATTTCATCTTTTTTTACATTACATTCATCTATTGTTGTTTTACATTTAGTTCATTATTGCATATTGTAGATATTTAGTTTGTGTTTGATTGCATAATTTCATGACTGCATCTATAATATGTAATTCTACAAATTAAGTATGTACTTGTACGATTGTTGTATATTTATATAGATATAATAATTAAAAAAATAAAAAATCCAAAACCGCATATACTCCCGCATATCGCATATACTTTATTCACTGACCTCTCTAAACATACATCGCATACCGCTTTTTAAAACTGAGTTACATGACATCATATGGCACAACATTGAATAAACATAGACTCCATCATATGAAAACGTAACAAGGCATCTGTGTGTGGTCCAGAGGAAGGAATTGGACCAGGCCCAGTTGTAGATCGTTCGGTTCTACAACCTACAATATGAGATGCTACAGGCCCGAGACCGGGCCATGAAACCCTACGAGTACCCTATCAGACCTGCCCCCACCTACTCACCTATACTATAGTAGTTGAACCCAAATAACCCCCTTCTACTAGAATAGTGGTACTATAACTCCCTGCTATGGGAGAAATCCACTCTTATGGTTGGACGGAAACATGGCAACGATAGTAGTTGGACCACCAGCGAATTTTTACATTGTCAATTAGTAGAGCAGGTATGGCATCAATTGAGATTTTAGACAACCCCAAAACATACACGCTTCTACAAAGATAAACATTATTGGCACCACCATTATTTGACAATCGCATGCATCATGCACTCTCAACCCTGGAACAAAAGAGGCTAGTACAACATTGAATAAACGTAGACTCCATCGTATGAAAATGTGACGAGGCATCTATGTGTGGTGGGTTGATTTACATTGTCAATTAGTAGAGGTGGTATGGCATCGATTGAGGTTTTAGACAACCCCAAAACCTACACGCTTCTACAAAGATGAACATTATTGGCACCATCATTATTTGAGAATCACATGCATCATGCACTCTCAACTTTGGAACAGAAGAGGCTAGTACGATTTTGGTCAAGCTAGAGAAGCTTGGGTACTCATAGAAGAATGGCATGGTTGACTTGGTTTTGCAAACATCCTCGTTGTTGTTGGGCTTGTTGACTAGGAGCTCAACCTAATACCCATCATCTTCCTTTTTACTGCCAGCATCATGGTCATCTCGCAGTAAGGGAATTGATTGAAGCAATGCTCATAGTCATTGCAAGGAAAGCATTGTACCTTTGTGGGTACATAGGTGACCTTCAACAAGGATGTTGAGGTGGTCGACATAATGATGGTAGTCGGATTAGAAGTTGGTGCACGTCTCCAGGTGGCATACTCTCTCCTACAAGCCCCACGCTCCAGCGCGTGCTTGATCTGTGTCGCAACATGAATGGTGGCATATATGTAAATGCGTGAGGCGACGATCACTATAGCAATATATGCGGACATGTTGCAATGATACATGGTGACCATCAATCATATCGTCCCAGGCCAGTCGGCATTGAACTTGTATACCAAATCGTATAACTTGTGTGCAAACTCCTTGATTGAGTTTCGGTCTTTCTCCAAGTCACACATCTTAAGGCACAATTGTTGCTTGTAGTTAATCAGGATGGCATCCATGTTTGCCTACATGTCAATCCACAAGTGTATGGCTGACAGTATGAAGTTGTTTTCCACGATGCTATTGTAGAAATTTTGATGGGAGGGGGTGCAATGGAAATATAAAAAATCTCCCAATAAAACCCAAGCCAAAGGATTTGTCGTAACCATAAGACATCGGTATATTAAAGACATAGAAGGTGTTAGAGAGTTCGTTTATTAATTATTTATATTGTCCTCGTAATATGGGCCTCACTGTGTCTTGGCCCATTAGGGTTTAGTTAAGTATGTATGCTTCCCTGTTCTCCTATTTATAGGAGCAGGGTTTCTCCTATCTAATACAACGATTTGCCTTCTTTTATTATCTGACATGGTATCAGAGCAGCCGTCCTAGGGACCAGAGCCACCGTACGCGAGAGAGAGAAAACTAGAGGAGCGCCCCCCCTTGCGGGCGGTCGCCGCCCTTGGCGTTGCTTGGCTGCCCGCAAGGAATTCCTCTCCTTGTTCCCTGCCACTTTTTTTATCCCTCTGCTACCGTGCCACCCCGCGCCCAACCTACCTCACCGTCGTTGGCCACCTAGGCGCAGCGCCTCCCGCCTAACAGCAGGCCGCCGCCGAGCAACAGGAGCAACCGCCGCCGGCTGCCAGTTCGGCCACAGCCGCCGATTGATCGTTATTCCCTGCCTCTGTCCGCCAACTACCTGCCTAGTTGCTTGCTGCCCGCTGCTGCTCCACGCGCATGTCGTTACATGCCCCTGTGACCGCCCTTGCCGGCACCATCCCGAGCCGCCACCGCCGCTTGCATATGCTGCCCTTGCCTATTCTAGATGAGTTGTCATCGACTCTTTACTGTTGCGTTGCGACTCTACTACTGCCCTGCCTCTACTACTATGCCCCCCCCGCCGCTCCTGCTCCATACGCCCCCCCCCCCACTACTGCCCGCTGCAAATTTCTTGGACTGGCTAGAGCAAATTTTGATGGATTTTATCCGTAATATTATTAATCTTTATGAAGATTTGTGCTTGATTTCTCTTTGAAAATCTTTGTAGACCTTTTTTTGGGGGGCCGCGCCCCCCAAACCCCCCAGCAATGCTACGGCCTATATTTCTTTCTGGGGTGTTCCTTTATCATTATCCACCCCAACCACTCTTGATTCTTTCCGTGGTTGGTGTGAGAGGGAGAAATAGAGAAGAGATGAGATGAAGAAGAAGAATTTCATTCTGTTGTTCTATGGATCTTCGTGCTACATTTAATACTGATATATGGAGTCTTCTGCTGCTATTTGGTATGTTTTGTTGCTAGATTGTTTATTCATCATCTACCTCGACTGCTGCTGTGAAGTTGCATACTTGGATGTCATCTTTGCTACTTGTGCTATGATTAGCACACTTTACCTGCTGCTTTGTGCTTTTGCACTTTCTGTTGTCCGTGCTTTATTTGCACATTGACTTTCTACTCTGTGGACCAGCACTCTCTGGATTTATGATGTCTACTACTGTGATGGATGCTTTATAAAGAGGGAAGATGATGAAGACATTTGTTGTTGACTTTACATGGAGCTTCGTCTACTGGAGTTATGTATTTGCTTGCTACTCTGCGATACTGGTCTTCTATCTGCCTACGTCGTCGACTCTCTACTGCTGTGCGCCAGCACTCTCTGGCATGTCCGTGCCTTGTTTGCATGTCGACTCTCTACTACTGTGTACCAACACTCTCTGACTTGCCCGTGCTCTATTTCGCACGTTGACCCGTCCGTACTTTATTTGTACGTTGACCTCTACTGCCTGTGATCCAGCACTCTCTGGACTTTGCTGCCTGTGACCCAGCACTCTCTGGCTACTACGACGACGACGTTGATGAAGACCTTGGTGCCTATCAACTATTATATCTTTTGCTCCAGAGGATTGTGTTGTTGCTTATTTCTGCTCCAGATGATCGAGAAGCTTCTGTGACCTGCTTGTCTGCTTGCTTGGAGTATCTACTTGAGGGGGAGTGTATGAGTATATGTGTGCTTTATTATAATATTGAGGGGGAGCAATTTCTTGTATGGGCTTGGTTTATCATTTTATTTCTGTCTATTTGTTTTCTAGTTTGACTCTCTATCTGCAAGCTGATTTGGGATTCTCCCAACTTCAGCTTGAGGGGGAGTGTTAGAGAGTCCGTTTATTAGTTATTTATATTGTCCTTGTAATATGGGCCTCACTGTGTCTTGGCCCATTAGGGTTTAGTTAAGTCTGTATGCTTCCCTGTTCTCCTATTTATAGGAGCAGGGTTTCTCCTATCTAATACAACGATTTTCCTTCTTTTATTATCTGACAGAAGGGATATCGAATATACCTTGGCGCACACTAGTTGTCCAACAACTAGACACATCTTATGTCCGTGTAGAACTTGCATTTCTAAATCTAGATCTGAAGTGATTTTTGTTGTTGTCACCTTGTCGTCGCAGCAACACCTTGTCTTCTTCTTAAAGAAGCCACTTGTTCTCAAGCCTCCTCCTAAGGGCCTCATCCTCTGCGCCGTTCACGAGGATGTGCATGCGGGAACTCTTAGTGCACCACCTTTGACCGCCAAGAGGAAGGGGAACTCAGAGTTGTCGGCGTTCTAGCGTTGATTTCTCTCCTCCTCCTATTACAGGTTGTTGTCCTTGCGGTGAGTTTTTCTCTCTTCAAGAGGAAGAACTCTTAGACACCATGTCATATAATGTTGTGTTAAGTATGTCTCACACCATGGATATCCACCCCTTTATATAGAACAGTCATGGGCTTAGATTTCCTAAAATCCAATACCATTCCTAATCGCTACACAAAACGGACTCAAACAAGGAAAACTCAAACAATAATTCCAATCGCCCGACTGGAAAGTCTTGTCGGCCGACTTGGACCAATTTGGACGCCCACTCACCCGAGTTGGACCAATTTGGACACCCAGTCGCCCGACTCATCAACCCTAATCTGGTTCAGTTGCCAATACGATTCAAAATCGAACAAGGTAATTTTCCTTTTCGTCCAATCGACTAACTGGGATTTCCAGTCGCCCGAGTCATCACTTTCCTAAAGTGATAATCAGTCGATCGATTGACAAGCAATCGTTTCACTAAGTTAACCATTCAGTTGACTGACTAGCTTACCTAGTCGATCGAATGGGTAGGAAATCAGCATGTACATGATTCAAAATCATTCTAACCATGTGTTTGATTGCGAACTTCAATTCGTTTATGCACCCTTATGTGTGACCCTATAAGTTTCATACTACGTTGGTAGTATGTTCAAAGCCGCAAAAGCAAAAATTGGTGTCTACTAACACTTCATTGCTACCCAAGTAATTGGAATAAGTTGAGAACAACTTCAACCTGTAAAGTGTAAAGTAGCCAATGTTACAGTTAGAATATAATTATCCTATTTAGTTAATAGGTTAATTATCTAATGGGCTCAAGTGTCTCGGCCGATATAGCCTGCATTGAGTCCCAAGTCGGTGTTGTCTCCACCCTTTCTCTTATATATAGGACAAGGGTGTACCATCTAATATACAACACGACACAAGAAAGTTTTCCCCTCACACCTTCCTACAATTACCATGACCGCATAATCCCTTTGTCACAGATAATTACACACAAACTGAGGCATGGAGTTGTCATCCTCTTAACATTCAGTGTATGTTCCTAGAACTAGAGCAGACTTTTGAGATTGTGTGAGCTCAATACCACATATTGACTCGCATGAGCATGGACATGCGTTTCATAGTCCTGCTTGTCAAGTGGCCAGGACAGCACTATAGTTAAGGGATAAATTCCATCTACATCACTCACAATAATCCACAAGTGTCACAGCGCACCCAATTACTACTTGTATGGTAACCCTTATTCAGTGTCATGTTGGGTCAGTGTTAAAGTACACAAAACATGTGATTACTGTAGTGACTTCAGGTCTAAGGATCACAGTCACCATTGTCACACTGACTCTGACTTGCCATGACATGGCTTCCATGAGTCATTCTCAAAGTGGATCCGTCCAGTACAACTTGTTCTCCAACAAGTACCCATGTACTGAATTGATATCTTATATCATGACTAAAGAGACATAGTCATCACTCAGCATACACACTAGTCTTATGTATTATTATTGTCCTATAACATCCATAATAATAACTGACTAGGGACAAAACAAGAATGAATACTCTTAGGTATATATATGATCTCATGGTCAGGTCCTCGACCCAAACCATATGTCATCGAATCAAAACATTCTTAGGACATCATTACGTTTATTCATTATCTTAATACTGAGACAAACATAGTAAGTGGGGTTGTCTTTATTAATAATCAAATCAGATACAATATCCCTATCACAATCATTACATGATGGCTATCAGGACATACAACCAATAGCTATCATTGTACCTGTCATCAAACAATAGGCGATGCTCCTCAGGAAGTTGGTGCCAGTTGAAGAAGGCTTCAAGATTGTGCAACCAATTATAGAACATGTTGGTGTAGTCTGTGCTGCAGAATTCGAGGTCGTTGATCTTCAACTATCAATCGTGTTGTAGGTGAGTATTGTTGTCTACATGTTGGTAGTGAGGAGGTAGACGTTGGTTTCCCCATGAAATGTCCTACTGCAACAAAAGTTGGTCAGTCTTCTTAGTCAAATCGGTCACAATCATTTTGACTTTCATGAATTGATTGTCGTGTGCAGCCAAACGGTCATCAAGCCCAATCATATTGGCAATGAAGTATGTGTTAGACACCATGATGCATTTTTCGTGTAGTGGAGCAAATCACATATACAGATTCAACTATAACCAAGGTCGCCAAAATTAGATGGATCCACGCAACGTTATTGTTCTTATGCTAAAGATGTTAAGTGATGCAATAGAGAGAGGTGTTGATGTAGGTCAGACTGCTCATCCAAAGACTATTCAGGGCTAGTCGTCTCTTGATCTTGACCAAGGCGCATCGTCTCTTATTTTATATGAGGCGTTGTTTTATGTAAGTGGACTTATTTAATATTTTTGTTTGAGGATTTTCATTGGAAATAGTTTTATTTTGGAAGCTACATGTAAGAGTTGGGACTTATTTGTAAGTTCTCAACTAATTTGTTCATTTCTTATTTTAGTTGGCTCATTAGCCGAAATAAGTGAATTAGGGATTCATGTCAGTCATCTATATACACCCATACCTAGGGGTATTATCCAACTGTTGAGTTTGATGAATGAATTTAGGTTTTTACAACAAGGTTTGCATTAGAGCCTGAGATCTAAACCCTAGGTCTGAATTCCAAGACCCGCTCATAATCGGTCAAAACCTTGGGTACGATCCAACAACTATCCTCCAACCGTTAATTAATCCATGTTTATCTCAAACCCTAGGTTAGGATTAATCCCATCCACTCATATTCAGTCAAAATAAAATCGAGTTACTATTCTTGTGAACTGTAAGCAATTGCCCCCTACATTCTTCCTTTTCTTCGTCCTATAGATCTCCCACCAAATCCTTTTATTTTCCTCAGCAGTTCCTCCACCATACATAGCCATTCTTTCCTTACACTCCTTTTCTCCTTTTTCTTTTGTTCTATGTTACCATTTTTTCTTCCCATCAGCGTTAGGTTGCTCATCTCTTGTAAGCACCGCCAAGGAGGCACCAAGTCAGGCACAGCACCAGAGGCCACCAACCCCTCCCACACCTTCCCTAGGGTGGTAGCAACCCACCCAACTAAACCACACCACCACCAACCCCCCAATGAGCCCCAGTTGAACCCACTCTTCTCCCAGCATAGACAGGAAATCAACAACCCTTCTCTCAGTGGTCCCTAGCGACTCTCAGAGGAGATCCAAGCTGTAGGGATGCCTCCCCTAGGGGCGCCACCCCATGTCAACCACAACCCCTCCAAATCTCCAAGAAAATCAATACGGACAAGGAGGCTCCACAATGATTGACGACTTCTATGGGCATATTGTAGTTGTACAACTACAATCATATTTCCTAAATAGTACCAACTTTTGGTGTTTTCCTTCTTTCCCGTGCATCATCCATAACATTTGGATCCTTCAACATCATCTCAATTTTCGAATCCCACATAGGTCGCCATGAAATTTGCATGCACCCGTGGATCCGCATTTTAAAATTTCATAATATAGCCCAAGCTTCATCGACTCCCTCCATCGCACATTGAAGATTTTCAACTAAGATGATCGAGCTTGATGCTTGTTTCTTTCCTTCTTCCCCAAGCATCATCCACAACATCCAAATCCTTCAACATCATCTCAAAATTTTGGATCACACTAAGGTCGCCATGAAATCTGCATGCAGTCGTGGATCCGCATTTTGAAATTACATAATATAGCCCAAACGTCATCGATTCGCTCCATTGCACACAGAAGACTTTTAATTAAGATAACGGAGCTTGATGCTTTTTTCACGGCACAAAGGCATAGAGATCGCACAATATCAAAAGATATGGTCACCAAAGTGATCACACAAACGGAGCACTTTATGCAACAGGATAAACAACAAGATCAAAATATGCAAGGCAACATATGACCACCTCTGCAAGGAAATAGGCAACTACCTCCAATCGATGTCCCCATACAACCTTAGCCAGATCTATCACTCAAGATCGATATTCCTGACCTTCATGGCACTGGTTATCCTGACAAAATTTATGATTGCATGCACAACATCAAGGGTTCTTCAGCGGGCACCAGTTGATAGAGAAACTCTGCCTGCTATTTCCTAAGAGAAAGTTGCAAGGTTCTGCTTTGTTCACTACGTAAACACACGAGCCGATGAAGGAAAAAAATGTAATCCTTCTTTATTATGGTCAACTACAAGCAAAAACTATGCCTCAAGCTTTCTGATTTAGAGTAGGGTCTAGACTCATTGAATGGGTACCATGGTTGTATAGGCGGCCAGGCGACCGGGCGTTCCATATGGACGCCCAGGCAGCCTAGGCGCCCAGGCGGAGGCCCAGGCATTTTGAGGCGTTTATTGATTACTCATAATCAGAAATCAGAAATCAGAAATGTCAACTATATTTGTATTTCTATTCATGAGGCTATACATTTATAAAACAAAACAGTAGATTAATAAAGTCAAATAGCAGACAAGTTAAAACAGTACATTAATACTAATCAGTAGATAAATTAATAAAAAACAGTAGATAATAAATACAAATCAGTAGATAAGTAAATACTAATCAGTAGATAAATAAATACAAATCAATAGATAAGTAAATACAAATCAGTAATAAATAAATACAAAACACTAGATAAGTAAATACAAATCAGTATATAAAAAAATCAAAGCATTAGATCAGATCAGTAGATAAAAAACTTCAAAGCGTTAGATAAGTAAACTCAAAGCATTAGATAAATAAATATAATCAGTAGATAAACAAATACAAAGCATCAGATAAAAAAGTACAGCTCAGTTGATAAACAAATATAAATCAATAGATGATTAAATAATTTTAAAAAGTAGCTGAACAAATACAAAGCCCTAAATTTAAATTATGTGATGATTCAAAAATCATTAGATAAACAAATCAGTAGATAAGTAAATACAAATCAGTAGATAAGTAAATATAAATCAGCACATAAGTAAATACAAATCAGTAGATAAGCAAATACAAATCAGTAGATAAGTAAATAAAAACAGTAGATAAGTAAATTCAAATCAGTAGATAAGTAAATACAAATCAGTAGATAAGTAAATACTAATCAGTTGATGGAAATCAGTAAAATAAAAAACTTTGTTACATGTATTACTTCTGGGCGCCCAGGTTGAGACGGGCCTTGGGCCGCCTGGGCGCCCGCCTGTACAACACAGATGGGTACACAAGCAAATTCTACGACTTGGTCTACACATCAAAGGTACTTTGAGATGAAATACAATGAGCATGATATTCCATCGCGATGTGTCTGCTCCATCCATCACAAACATGGATGATGATATACATGTCGCAACCCAAATACACCACGAGCATAGGTGTTATACTCCTGAGTCCTATTAGAGAGTCCACCTGGAACATGTACATCAATCATGGGTGCTACTTTTGTCATGCCAGCCACTCGTGCGTTCTCATCAAACACTGGATTAGCATCTGCAAGGTGCAATGCCTCTTGTGCTAGAGCTATTGACACCAATCCAACCAGTGTCCCAATTCTGTGAAAACAATGACATCTAATGCTAAGAAAGAGGATGATGATGAGTACGAGGATGTACATTCATGCAGCAAGCCAATTGAGGATTAGAATACATGTGAGGTCAGGCATAGCATATCCCAACTATTTGCACATGTTCTACAGTCTAATTCCCATCACATCAGCATGTTCTGCTCTAAGGTTGAGAGTGTTGGGCGCATGAGTATGATCCTCATTGACAGCGTCGGTGCCACTAATGTAGTTTCTACAGTTTTTGTCCAAGTTTTGGGGTTGTGTGAGGAACCCCACTCGTTGTTGTATCACTTGTATTGGATTTTAAACACCAATCGGCATGTCACGCAAACATAGCTATGCTACGACACCTTCTTATGAGAGTGTGTGGTATTCAGCAAAAAACTAATTGGCAATGAGGGAAGGGACCACACACCTTAGAATCCCAAGGATCACCCCAGAACTTAGGGGTCTGGGACAATTATTCCCACCTCCGCTCAAGTGTGGTCACGTTGTTTGTGTGCTTACACTAGTTATTTGAGGTAGGGTATGGTCATCAAACTTGTTTCGTGGGGTCCGCTCTGACACCATATGAGAAAGCAAGTGACGACTAATTGATATGTTGCATTAGAGAAACCCTACTCCTATATATAGGAGAAGGGGGCATAAAGACTTGGACACAAACCCTAATGGTCCAAAACACTTAGGTCCATATACTAACTAATAAAACAATTAACTAAAGAACTCTTAACAAAAACAACCACACATGAAAAAACAAGACTGACAATTATCCAAGTACTAATATAAACTTAATGTCTAACCAAGGAAAAGTGCCCAGCCAAGCCATGTCCATGACTATGTTGGGTAAAAGCCGCAGTATACACTAGATAGTACTTTCATGAGCCTTAATTGAAGTAGGAACTACATGCGATGCTTAAGCGGAATGCCACCACTACTTTGTACATTTGTTTTGTTGAAAAAAATTCCATCTATGAGCCACACATGTGCATATTGTTGACCTAGAGGTTATACATTGTCCATATTTTGATAATGATTTAACCATTCCATTCATATGTATCTAATATGTGTATTAAAGATTGATTTCAGATGTTGGGTACAAGAAAAGGATTAAAAAATCCAAAGCCCTAGATTGGGTCAAGTTCAAGTCAAAAGAGCTACAAGTGTGCAATTTTGGAAATCTATGTAAACGACCTTAGAACATTTTTGTAATCACTTGTAATGATGAATTGACTTGTAACTTAGTTGAGAAAATTGATTGGGACACTAAACACCAAGTTTTAATCACTTTAGATGCACTTTAGAAAAATGACCGCAGGCAGTCAATCGGTCGAGTTGCAAACTCGACCGATCCTCCTGGATCAAGTTTCTAAAGATAGCATCGGTTGAGTTGTGGTTTCACAGAACTCGACCGATCGAGTACCTGACCAAATCGATCTTCATTGGTCGGTCGAGTTTTGCCAGGACAAACTCGACCGATGATTTGAATATCGGCTTTGTCTTTTACTCTATCAGTCGAGTTCCCTTTATTGAAACTCGACCGATTGCACTGTACGGAATTTGCAGAAAAAGTGATTGTGACCGTTGGTGTGTGTTTTGAGCGAAAATAGAGTCGTTGCTTTGAGCAAAAAAACGGCGATTTTCGTATCTAAGTGTCCCACAACTTAAAGGGGCACCCTCAACTATAAATAGGACATCTTGGAGTTCATTCCAAGGTTGCTCATTCACTAATGCTTGGTCTTAGCCTAGTTAAGAGTGTTCTAACCCTTTGAGCCCCTTTCTCTCTCTACCTTCAAGTCAAATTCGTGAGTATGAGTGAGATAGGTTCCTTTGTAAGAGAGTTGCTCTATGTATTGATGTAAAGCTCTCCTCCACCATCTTCCTACCCTCTTTCCTATCAAAGAAAAGGTTGAAGATCTTCTCCGAGTGAAGAAGAAGAGGTTGATGTTCTTCAAGGTTGAAGAAGGCAAGGTGTTCCAGATCTCCGAGTGAAGGAGATAGTCAAGGAAAGCGCTCAAGAAAGATAGGTAATCCCTTGAAGGCTGAAGACTTGAAGAAGGAGTGGGTAAGTCCATGTTGATGGCTGAAGACTCCATGGTTCAAGTGGGTAAGCTCCTTCTATAGGTTGAAGATCTTTGCTTGAGGTACTAAGCCCTTGGATGTGTGGTTGTTGTATCTTGTAATCTTATGATGGAATATAAGAGTACCAAGATTGCAAATCTTAAAAATTAACCACCTCTAAGTAGTGGACTGACATTGCTCCTAGTTAGGACGTGGAACCACTCTAAACCACCTGTCCAAGTGCTTGCTCTTCCTTGTCTCTCATCCTTGTTGTGCTTACTAGCTAAGACATCAAATTTGTTGTTTGTTTAAGTTTATGTACTTAATATAATTTGGTGGTCTAATCCTTTTTGTGAGAATTATGAAGCTCTATTCACCCCCCTCTAGAGCCCTTGATCCAACAAGTGGTATCAGAGCAGGTCTTCTCCAAACTACTTCAACAAATAGGAGAAGACGGGTGATTTGTCTCTTGGATCCCTCAACCTAGAAGGGAGCTTCTCCATGAGACCTCCGGTCTTCGACGGCACCAACTTCTTATATTGGAAGAGAAGAATGCAGTTCTACCTTCAAGGTGTGAGCTATGAGATGTGGAAGGTGGTGCACCTCAAGTATGAAGACCCAAAGGGGGAAATCTCCACTTGGATTGAAGCACAAATGAAGCAAGGTCAACTCAATGCAAAAGCAGTGAGCATCATCTACGCAGCCCTCGCTCCATCTGAGTTCAACCGGATATCTTCTTGGGACACCGCACATGAAATTTAGAACAAGCTGTGTCACCTATGAAGGTACGGAGCAAGTAAAAGAAGCCAAGATCTACATGCTTGGTGGGCTATTTGAGAACTTCAAGATGGGTAAGAATGAGAGAGTAGTTGATATGTACACTAGGCTCAATGTGATCATCAATGGATTGGCAGCCCTTGGGAGTGTGATGGACAAAGGCACTATCAACTCCAAGATCTTGAGATCTCTTCCTAAGAGATGGGAGCCCAAGGTTACATCCATTGAAGAGGTGTACAAGCTAAGTGAGTTGTCAACCGAGGAGCTGGTTGGTAACCTTCAAGCCCATGAAACTAGGTTTGATAAGCAAGAAGAAGAAGAAAAGAGAGAAGATGAGTCCAAGAAGATTAAGGACACAGCCTTCAAAGCTCAAATTGAAGAGATGGTTCGGCAACAACAACTTGCTCTAAAGTCCCCTACTCCTTCCTCAAGTGAAGATGAAGTCCCAAATGAGCATGAAGCAAACTACTCTAAGGGCAAGCACTTCAAGGGGAAGCCATCTTCATCAACTCCGAGATGCTATGAGTGTGGCCAAAAAGGTCATTTCAAGAGTGACTGCACAAAGGCCAAGAGGAGCCATCACAAGAGCAGCCACAAGAAAGACAAGGAGTACAAGAGAGAAGACAAGTATAAGAGGAAAGAAAAGAAAGAAAGAAGATCCAAAGATGCAGCTCATGCAGCTTGGGAGGAGTCCTCCTCAAGCTTTTCAAGCTCCGAAGATGGAGAACGCCACCTTGCTCTCATGGCCTCTACAAGTGAAGATGTAGGGGAGGTAAGTGAGGTAAGTGAAGTCAATTTGCATGAGTTATCTAAGGAAACTCTTATTGATAAGCTTAATGATTGTCGGTCATCTTTTACTAAATGCAAATCTAAAAGGAAAAGATTAGACAAGATAGTAGATGATCTTTATGCTAAAATTGAGATTCTTGATAACAATGAAAAACTGCTCCTTGATAGCATATATTCTTTGTAAGGGCAATTTCTTGACCTTGAGCTTCAACATAATGGAGTAGAGGTTGAAAATGGGGTCTATCTTAAGACTATTGCAGATCTTAAGGAAGACAACCAAAAGTGCCAAGATGAGTTAGATGTTCTTAAAACTGAAAATGTAGAACTAACTCTCATTGATGATGCTAGGAAGCAAGAGATTCATGTTTATCAAAAAGAAATTTTGTTGCTTAAATCTGAAAATGTCAAGTTACTTGCTCAAGTTAATGATTTATCTTCTAGACCTATTTTGCAAAGTAATGAAGTTGCTAGCATAGCTTTAGAACGAGATTCCTTTCATACTAAAGCCCTCTGTTTAGAGGTCAACCTATTGCATGCTAGAGATGATCTTGTTAGTCTTTCTACTACTGTCATTAACCTTAGTGATGATAATGCCAAGTTAAGATATTCTTTGCAAAAGTTTCTTTCGGAAAAGAAATCCCTCAATGATGTCCTAGAACACTCTACCAAACAAATTGGTACTAGTGGTTTGGGATATGATGGGACTGCTCCCAAAGGTAAGAGCAAGAGCAAGAGCAAGAACAAGGGTAAGAAGAAGAGTGTGGAACCTCCTATCTTCCATGGAGAGACTTTCGGCTCTAAGAACCCTATGGTATGTGTTCATTGTAAATGTGATGATCATTACTCTACTTATTGTCCTTACAAGCCCAAGGGGACCAACCCAAAGATGAAATGGGTCCCCAAGCTAACCCCGGATCCCAAAGTTTGAGTTGGGTACCGACATCCTTCTTTCTTGCAGGTTAAAAAGAGATGGATTGTTGATAGTGGTTGCTCAAAACATATGACAGGTGAATTCAGCCATTTCAACAAATTCATAAAGAAGAAAGGAGGATCTGTGACCTTCGGGGACAACAAAAAGGGTAAGGTCATAGGTGAGGGTGATGTAGGCAATGAGCTATGTATCAAGAATGTTTTGCTTGTTGATGGCCTACATCACAACTTGATTAGTGTAAGTCAACATTGTGATAATGGATATCTTGTGTTGTTTACATCTTTAGAATGTTTGTTTCTAGATTCCCTCACTTACAATGTCATATATAAGGGAACTAGAAATGATAATCTTTATGTTATTGTTCTTGATGCTCTTAAGCCCGTACTTGATAGATGCTTGGTAATGGATAAAAATGATATTTCTCTTTGGCATCGTCGTTTGGGTCATGAGAATATGCATCAAATGAAGAAGTTGAGCAAAAAGGATTTGGTTCGAGGACGTCCCAAATTGGATTTTGAAAATGATGAGGAATGCCAACCTTTTACACAAGGCAAACAAACCAAATCCTCCTTCAAATCCAAAGGAGTCATGAGTACCAAAAGAGCTCTTGAGCTTGTTCATATTGATCTATTCGGACCAATGAGAACGCAAACGCTTCGTGGTTCCAAGTATTGTCTTGTTATTGTAGATTTCTCTCGATATGCTTGGACCTTCTTTCTCGTTTCGAAAAGTGATACTCTTGATGCTTTCTCGAGCTTTTGCAAACGGGTTGAAAACAAAGCTTCTTGCCCGATTGTTTCTATCCGCAGTGACCATGGGGGAGAATTTGAAAATGATCTTTTTAAACGTTTTTGTGAAAAATCTGGTTACTCGCACAATTTCTCTTCTCGTACGCCTCAACAAAATGGGGTAGTAGAGAGGAAGAACACGTCGCTTCAAGAGATGGCGAGGACAATGGTTCTTGAATATGACATTCCTAAGAAGTTTTGGGCCGAAGCCGTTAGTAACGCCTGTTTTATGCAGAACCGAGTTTTCACACATCCTTCTTTGAAGAAAACTCCCTATGAGCTATGGCGTGGTAGAAAGTCATCCATTGATTTCTTTCATGTTTTCGGATGTCCTTGTTTTGTTTTAAACACGAAGGATTCTCTCGACAAGTTTGATCCGAAATCTTATAAGGCTTTCTTCCTAGGCTATAGCACTACAAGCAGGACTTATAGAGTATTCAATATTGAATTGTCTAAAATTGAAGAATCTATTAATGTTAAGTTTATTGAGACTAACTCTGTTGTTTATCATAAAACAACCAAAACTCTAGACATGAGGCAATTGCATAAATTGCTAAAGAAAATATAAAGTGATATCAAAGCAAAACCCTAATCAACTAGGGTACAGCCACTTCGTCTTCTCTGTATTCTTCCCCCTTGTCGTTACTATTTACAAAGAACATTTCTCCCCGATTTATCGCTCTTTCATTTTCCTTTATTCTGGTGTGTAGTAGCCCAACCGCCTTCATGACTCGTCCTTGTGTCCCCCGGCATCCGTTGATCCAACGTATAGCTTTGTTTGAGCAGCCAACATGCATGTCGGCTCCCCTTCCCCTGTGCACGGCACCTCAGCACTTGTCGGCTCCCCTGTCCCCGCTTGGAACCTAGGAACGAAAAGACGGCCGCACTACCGCCGCGTGAATGACGATCAGAACAGGAGCGAGAACTGAAATAGATGGACGATAAAGATTTGGAAGGGTAAAGGAACCCAAAAGGCAGCGTAGGGGGCAACGACGGATCCGTCCATGTCCTTGCTCGTGCCGACTAATTGATAATATTGATAGAATGTGTTTGTGAGAAAATGAAACCATCTAAAAATTGTCTGCCGTGCTTCCATGATTTGCATGGAAATTCCACAATTTCATCAATATTTTGTATGAATGGAACGTGATCTCCCAAAACTTTCCTGGAAATTCCATTTCCAATGATACAATTCATTGGACTAAAAGTTCACACTAGCCAGACTAAGTTGGGTATCAGCACAATTTATAATAGGGGAAATGGAATCAGAAGCTCAGTTACGTAAGGCAAAAGGCAGGGTAAGTAATAGGAGCATCTGATTTCTATTCCTTGACATATATTGCATATATATTTTCAATGCCCATATCATAAAAATATACCATGCTTATGAATACTAGGAGAGAATATAAACTCTACAACTTTATCATGAAATACTGCAAACAGCAAAAACAGAAACAATGATGAAATGAGTGATTGCAGCAATGATACACAAACATTGACTTATACGTTTATAACTAAGTTACAAGCTAAGGAAAACATAATAATCTGTTTTAAGAGATAAAACTCAAATCTTCTTTCACACAAAAATCTTCCAACTTTAAATTCTCTTCTATTGTTGTTTTAAATACGATTAAAAACTTACCCAATATCGCAAACATGTTAGAAGAGAACACAATGAATGGATCTCTTGTAACACCAAAAACAGCAGGTATCGAGTCAATCTAAAACAGGAGCATTCAAGTGTTAATACAACATACAAGAAACAAGTTTCAGTATTAGAAGGGAGTGAAAACATACTGCAAAGGCAACATCGCTAAGCTCAAGAACTGCAACCGTGAGAAGCAGAGGAGTGGCCTGCCAGATACCTCAGTCAATCAGAGAAAAACATGAAAGTGTTTGGCAAATATTCCAGTGTTATTTTGTCAGTTTTTTTTAAATTACAGATGAACATGGGCAGCAACATGAGCATAAAATGACCTAATATTTATGCTTCGAAAGGGCTTAGATATTTTTTTATTGTTCGAATCTTTTGAATATTGATATCTTTACATACGTAAGCTGCTAAAAACTGTTCAGTTAATCCAAACCTAGAAAGTCATATTAAGTTCGATTGAATTTTCAAGTAAATTTACATGTATCAATATTTTTAACAATGTCTATAGTGAATTTCAAGATATCTAGTTCCTTTTTTGGTTTCTTCTCTTTAAACAATAATATATATTTTCAGGTCTTTTTTGTCAATTCTGAATCATGATGTCACAGAAAATAATAGTTGAAGAACCTAAACCAGCTTGAATTTTACCTTTCGGACACCTTCTTGAATAGTGAAAAACCGATCACCATCATAATATGCTGTGGAACATATTACAAATTAGAGACAATCTTACATGGCCATGTTATATATTTCATAGTAAAGTCCAATATTTTAAGTGGGCTCCAGCCCAGACTAGTAAGAAACAAATGAAAGTTGCCACAGACCGGGAAGTGATAAAAAAAAAAACAAAGCAAAAATCAGACAACGACTGAGAAAGATAGAATATAAAATAAAAGGATGTATATCTGCACATGAGGCTAACAAATTACCTGAAGCAATGCAACTCCATAACCTAAAAAAAGATAAGACAAGCATACCAAAAAAGATATTTAAACTTAAAATGGAAAACTGTCCAGTGTGTTGTCGAACAAGAGATGGAGCTTTCACAGACTCTACTATTTAATCCATGTAGGACCTGATTGGTAATACATTTATCCAGGAAATACTTGAGCCCCAGTATAGATTGAAAAGATGCACCACAATGCCCAAAAGATGAAACTAGCATAAGATTAACAATCACAAAATGAAATGTCGAACCCCTCACCACTCACCAGCCCAAATGTATTCCTTGATGGTAAAAATCATAATAGTACCATATCCTTTTTTAAAGGTTTTTATACAATATTCTTGAACACCATGAATTGCTTTCAATTCTTATCACAGTCATGAAATTCGGCAAATAAACATGAAATAAAAACACACAACCCTTTACCAAAAATCACGTTCCTTGTTTGTCGTTTTGGCGCAATAATACAAATTTTAAACAAAATGAAGCAGAGGCTGAAGTACTCCGTGATCCACAAAAAATTAAACCAAATGATTATTTCACGAATTTCTCAAGTCGGTAAAGAAAACTTTTAGTGTACTACATTAACTTTCAAATAATCTACTTATATGCATGTGGGTTAAAATAACTAGAAAACGATATTTGTGCATTACACGTGATTGGGATAAACTTTTGGCATGTCTTTACGATGAAGTTGTCAGAGAGATCTGTCTCTTCGTCTTCAGCCACAAATAACTGTTACAAACAACAATCATATGTTAGATAGACAATTGTAATATCATAATAAAGATAGCCATAAGATTGTTAAAAAAATAAAAGCCAAACACCTAAGTGAGAGCGAAAATATATTTATATATGTTATATTATAATGCAGTAGATCCACTGGGTTAATATATATATATATATATATATATATATATATATATATAGAGAGAGAGAGAGAGAGAGTCAGGCTAGATTACACTCGAGTGTAACAGAATACACTCAAGTAGTTTTTCATGATGCAATATTTTTTTCAAAAATCTAATCCGTTGATCTTCTTAAACATCTTGTGAATAGCTCATATACAAAATTTGAGCACATTTGGACATTTATAGGTCATGTTATAAAGACCGCAAAAATTATGCATTTCAAATTAGTTTCGTGCGTCGATTTTGTTGTGCTTGGATGAGTGATTAAAACTCATCCAAATGGGCTCAAAATTTGTATGTAGACTAGTTATAGTATGACAGTGAAGATCAATGGTTTACATTTTGCAAAAAATAGTCTTGATATGCAAACACAATTGAGTGTATTCGTGCGATCCGTACACTCGAGTGTATTCTAGCCTCTCTCTCTCTCTCTCTCTCTCTCTCTCTCTCTATATATATATATATATATATATATATATATATATATATATATATATATATATATATACACTCAAGTGTATTCTAGCCTGACTCTATATATATATATATATACACTCAAGTGTATTCTAGCCTGACTCTATATATATATATATATATATATATATATATATATATATATATACACTCAAGTGTATTCTAGCCTGACTCTATATATATATATATATATATATATATATATATATATATATATACACTCAAGTGTATTCTAGCCTGACTCATATATATATATATATATATATATATATATATATATATATATATATATATATATATATATATATATATATATAATATATATATATACATTAAAGTGTATTCTAGCCTGACTTTATATATATATATATATACATATATATATAATACGGTTGGATTTCAAACAATAGTTACAAATTTTTAGTTATTTCAAATGCCTCTCATGCTCTCACCGTAGGATCATCCTACAGTGAGAGCATGAGAAGCATTTGAATAACTAAAAATTTGTAACTATTTTTTAAAATCCAACCGTATAGATGGGATAAGAATCAATTCATTTACATTCTCACAAAAAATCATTGCAATTAGACATTGTTCACATATCCATATGTACAATATACACTTTTTGCATCCAACGGTCAACCTGAAATTCATTATAGAGCATCAACAAGTATTTTGTTGTTGTGAACGATATACAAATCGGATGGTGATAAAATTTTATAGGAAGGTAATATTAAGTTATGTTTGTAATCTATACGGTTAGGTTATGAAAAATTGGTCCATGTGAAGAGTTATTCAAATGCCTCTCATGCTCTCACAAATATATGTTTCTCACTGGATCGTTGTCCTATACATATATATATATATACATATATATATACATATATATATATATGTGTGTGTGTGTGTGTTAGGAAGTATGTACCGGCCGGTACATGCAACTTATGTGTACCGGCCATGAAAATGACATGTGTGAAATATATTTGTTCTATCCAACTTTATGGATTGAATAAAAATTCAATAGATTAGATCATCATCATCATCATCTAAGCCTCAGTCCCAACTATGTTGGGGTCGGCTACATGGATCCTTCGTTTCCATTCAGCTCTATCATGGGCCATATTCTGGAGATGTAGAGATTCAAAATCTCTCTTTATAAGCTCATCCCATGTTAAACTAGGCCTTCCTCTTCTTCTATTTATAGTGTTTGGCTCAATAGCATTGCTTCGTATAGGCGCACTAGTAGGTCTGCGTTGCACATGTCCGTACTATCTGAGTTGGCCCTCGCACAACTTGTCCTCAATGCTCGTCACCCCTACTTTATTCCTGATATAGTCATTTCTCAAGCGATCTTTTCTTGTCTTCCCATACATCCATCTCAGCATACGCATTTCAGCCACGTTCACCTTGTTGAGACCTTGTTTCTTCACCGCCCAACATTCACTCCCATAGAGCATGGTTGGTCGTATTAGCTATTCTATAAAACTTAGCTGTTCTATAAAACTTACTTTATAACCTGAGAGGGATCTTCTGATCACAAAATACTCCAGTTGCACTCCTCCATTTCAACCATCCTGCAGTGATCCGGTGACAAACATCATTTTGGACATCCCCGTCTATTTGAATAATAGAACCCAAGTAACGGAATTTATCACATTTTGGTATATTTACTCCGTCCAACTTGGCTCCATCATTCACACTGCGAGATTGGCTGAAATTGCAATGCATATACTCAGTTTTGCTCCTGCTAATCATCAATCCATTTGATTCCAATGCCTTTCTCAAACATTCAACTTTATCATTCAATCCATCTTTAGTTTCGTCAATCAAAACAATATCATCAGCAAATAACATACACCAAGGAATATCATCCTGAACATTCTTTGTCAACTCATCCATAACAAGAACGAATAGATATGGGCTGAGTGTGGATCCTTGATGTACCCCAACTGTGATAGGAAAAGTTGGTGTCTCTCCTCCAGGAGTCTTGACAATTGCAGTAGAGCTATTGGATTGGCACACCCTTTTTCTTCAAAACCAACCACAACACTTCTCTGGGTACTCGATCATAAGCCTTTTCTAGATCAATAAGCACCATATGAAGATCTCTTTTGCTTTGTCTATACTTCTCCATAAGCCTCCTTATCAGAAAAATAGCATCTGTTGTTGATCTTCCAGGCATGAAACCAAATTGGTTGTTTGATACCTGCGTTATAGATCTTAAACTCTGCTCAATAATCCTCTCCCAAAGCTTCATCATGTGACTCATCAGCTTGATACCTCTGTAGTTTGTACAGCTCTAAACGTCACCTTTGTTCTTGTAGATGGGGACTATAGTACTATTTCTCCACTCATCCGGCATCTTCTTGGTCTTCATGATCTTGTTAAAGAAATTTGTTAACCACGTAACTCCTTCATCCCCCATACTCTTCCATGCATCAATGGGAATACCGTCTGGCCCACATGTCTTTCTCATTTTCATCTTTTTCAAAGCATTCTTAACCTCAAATGGTGAAACGTGTCGCGTGTAAATGATATCACTTGTATTCATGTCACACGAGTCGCCAACATTATATGTAGTATCTCCATTGAAAAGCTTATGGAAGTAATTTCTCCATTGGTTCTTGATATCATCGTCCTTCACCAATACTCTACCATCTTCATTCTTGATGCATTTTACTTGACTCAAGTCTCTTCCTTTCCTTTCTCTTATACGAGCCATTTTATATATATCTTTTTCCCCTTCTCTAGTGTCCAGCTTCTTATACATATCATCAAAGTATCTAGACCTTGCCTCCCGAACAACCTTTTTGGCTTCTTTCTTTGCTTGCTTGTATCTTTGGAACGTTGTATCATCTCCAGATTTGGGCAAGCTCCTATAGATCTCCCTTTTCAGTTCAATAGCCTTCTCTACTTAATCATTCCACCACCAAGTCTCCTTTTGTGGAGGCCCACAACCTTTAGACTCCCCCAAAACCTCTTTGTAAATTTTTGTTATGTAGGAGCTCATGTTATGCCACATAGTGTTAACATCAGACTCTAAATTCTAAGTTACCTCCTTGATGAGTTTATCATGAAAAGTCAATTTCTTTTCTCCTTTAAGATTCCACCACTTGATCCTACTATCTTGGTTTCTGTTGTGCTTGCCTTTATTGATCTTCATGTTAATATCCAAAACCACCAACCTATGTTGGGTCGTGAGTTCTTCGTCAGGAATCACTTTACAATCCTTGCATATGTTACAATCCACTCGCCTTGTAAAGAGGTAATCAATTGGGCTACAGTTGTGCCCACTCTTGAAAGTAATCTTATGAGATTAGATGTGCTCAAAAAATCACAACCATACCTCATGTATATCATGAGATATAACAATATATTATTCAACGGTTTCTGCAATTTCTGCAACTTACCGTTGATTAGAAAATATATATATTCATTCATTTGATGATCTAGGAACATCAGCTTGAAGTGATTTTTGATACACATGTTATCTAAGAGATAACTCCGCCTCTGTTTTCATGTTTTGTGTAAATTTAGCCGGTCCCAAGCCCGGGTAAAGGAGGAGGGTTGGTGGTAGGTTGACAGCCAGCCTATAAAAACGGTCACTCTTTCTATGACATGGATCCTTATAAGAATATCGTTGGAGCGTCCCTACCTAGCGACGTGCTGCATCGGCACCCGGGTGCAGTGATAAATATGCAAGGGGTTTCGACACAGCGACGCCCGGTTGTGTTGAAGGACAAACAAGGGTTTCCACATCTTGGACGGGTGTGGGTAAAGAAGCTAGTCCCGCTACATCATCGCTCGGATGTAGTGAAAAATGTGCAAGGGTTTCCACATCTTGGACGGGTGTGGGTAAAGAAGCTAGTCCCGCCGCATCATTGCCCAGATGCAGTGAAAAATGTGCAGGGGCAACATTTTCGACGAAGGCAAGTAAAGAAGAAAGTTCAACAAAAAAGGATTAGAGTTGGATCTTGGAATATTGGCTCTTTGACAAGGAAATCTTTGGAGATAGTGGATACCATGATGAGAAGAAAAGTCAATATAGCTTGCTTGCAGGAAACCAAGTGGACAGGGGAACGTTGTAGAGAGATTGGAGACACAGGATACAAAATTTGGTATACAGGTATTGATAAACATAGAAATGGTGTATGTATTATTGTTGATAAGATGTTGAAGGATGACGTCGTCAAGATTACAAGGATGGGTGATAGAATCATAGCTATCAAGGTTGTTCTTGGGGGAAATATTTTTAACATTATTAGCGCTTATGCCCCCCAAGTTGGCCTTAGCGAGGATGCGAAGAAGGATTTTTGGGATGACATGGATGAATTGATGCAAGGAATACCGATCGAGGAGAAGATTATTATTAGGAGTGATTTAAATGGCCATGTGGGGAGTAGCAATGCCGGATATGAGACAGTTCATGGAGGTTTTGGATATGGCAGCAGGAACGGAGAAGGAGAGAGGATATTAGATTTTGCAGTTGCATATGATGTGATTTTGGCAAACACCCATTTCAAGAAAAGAGAATCTCATAAGATTACTTTCAAGAGTGGACACAATTGTAGCCAAATTGATTACCTCCTTACAAGGCGGGTGGATCGTAACATATGCAAGGATTGTAAAGTGATCCCTAGCGAAGAACTCACGACCCAACATAGGTTGGTGGTTTTGGATATTAACATGAAGATCAATAAAGGCAAGCATAACAGAAACCAAGATAGTAGGATCAAGTGGTGGAATCTTAAAGGAGAAAAGAAATTGACTTTTCATGATAAACTCATCAAGGAGGTAACTTGGAATTTTGAGTCTGATTTTAACACTATGTGGCATAACATGAGCTCCTGCATAACAAAAATTCCCAAAGAGGTTTTGGGGGAGTCTAAAGGTTGTGGGCCTCCACAGAAGGAGACTTGGTGGTGGAATGATGAAGTACAGAAGGCTATTAAACTAAAAAGGGAGATCTATAGGAGCTTGCCCAAATCTGGAGATGATGCAACGTTCCAAAGATACAAGCAAGCAAAGAAAGAAGCTAAAAAGGTTGTTCGGGAGACAAGGTCTAGATATTTTGATGATATGTATAAGAAGCTGGACACTAGAGAAGGGGAAAAAGATATATAAAATGGCTTGTATAAGAGAAAGGAAATGAAGAGACTTGAGTCAAGTATTTTGCATAAAGAATGAAGATGGTAGAGTATTGGTGAAGGACGATGATATCAAGAACCAATGGAGAAATTACTTTCATAAGCTTTTCAATAGAGATATTGCATATAATGTTAGCGACTCGTGTGACATGAATACAAGAGATATCATTTATACACGACAAGTTTCACCATTTGAGGTCAAGAATGCTTTGAAAAAGATGAAAATGAGAAAGGCATGCGGACCAGACAGTATTCCCATTGATGTATGGAAGAGTATGGGGAATGAGGGAGTTACGTGGTTAACAAATTTCTTTAACAAGATCATGAATACCAAGAAGATGTCGGATGAGTGGAGAAATAGTACTATAGTCCCCATCTACAAGAACAAAGGTGACATTCAGAGTTGTACAAACTACAGAGGTATCAAGTTGATGAGTCACACGATGAAGCTTTGGGAGAGGATTATTGAGCAGAGGTTAAGATCTATAACGCAGGTATCAAACAACCAATTTGGTTTCATGCCTGGAAGATCAACAACATATGCTATTTTTCTGATAAGGAGGCTTATGGAGAAGTATAGACAAAGCAAAAGAGATCTTCATATGGTGTTTATCGATCTAGATAAGGCTTATGATCGAGTACCCAGAGAAGTGTTACGGATGGTTTTGAAGAAAAAGGGTGTGCCTATCCAATACATTGACTTGACCAAAGACATGTATGATAGCTTTACTGCAAGTGTCAAGACTCCTGGAGGAGAGACACCAATTTTTCCTATCACAGTTGGGGTACACCAAGGATCCACACTCAACCCATATCTATTCGTTCTTGTTATGGATGAGTTGACAAAGAATGTTCAGGATGATATTCCTTGGTGTATGTTATTTGATGATGATATTGTTTTGATTGACGAAACTAAAGATGGATTGAATGATAAAGTTGAATGTTGGAGAAAGGCATTGGAATCAAATGGATTGATGAATAGCAGGAGCAAAACTGAGTATATGCATTGCAATTTCAGCCAATCTCGCAGTGTGAATGATGGAGCCAAGTCGGACGGAGTAGATATACCAAAATGTGATAAATTCCATTACTTGGGTTCTATTATTCAAATAGACCGGGATGTCCAAAATGATGCTTGTCACCGGATCACTGCAGGTTGGTTGAAATGGAGGAGTGCAACTGGAGTATTATGCGATCAGAAGATGCCTCTCAGGTTAAAAAGTAAGTTTTATAGAACAGCTAAGTTTTATAGAATAGCTATATGACCAGCCATGCTCTATGGGAGTGAATGTTGGGCGGTGAAGAAACAAGGTCTCAACAAGATGAACGTGGCTAAAATGTGTATGCTGAGATGGATGTATGGGAAGACAAGAAAAGATCGCTTGAGAAATGACTATAACAGGAATAAAGTGGGGGTGGCGAGTATTGAGGACAAGTTGCGCGAGGGCCGACTCAGATGGTACGGACATGTGCAACACAGACCTACTAGTGCGCCTATACGAAGCAATGCTATTGAGCCAAACACTATAAATGAAGAAAAGGAAGGCCTAAATTAACATGGAATGAGCTTATAAAGAGAGATTTTGAATCTCTACATCCCAATTAGAATATGGCCCATGATAGAGCTGAATGGAAACGAAGGATCCATGTAGCCGACCCCAACATAGTTGGGATTGAGGCTTAGATGATGATGATGATGATGATGATGATGATGTTATCTAAGAGATATGCATCACATCCATAAGGTTGGATGACTTTTTATACTTTTGCAATAATCAAAATTGATGATGGGTACATGTAAGCTACATGTACTCAGGTACACAATTCTTTTAGCCATATATATATATATATATATATATATATATATATATATATATATATCATGCTCTCACCAAGATATGTTTCTCACTGGATCATTGTCCTATATATATATATATATATATGTGTATATATATATTCTTAGAAAACGGAGGAGAGATGAAGAAAGAAGAAGAAGAATTCAATTATGCTGCTACAAGTTCTATTAGATAGGAGAAACCTTGCTCCTATAAATAGGAGAACAGGGAAGCGTACAGGACATAAGACAACCCTAATGGGCCAAGACACTTAGGCCCATATTACAAACTAATAATAAAACACTAACTAAATAACTCTCAACACTCCCCCTCAAGCTGAAGTTGGGAGAATCCCAAATCAGCTTGCAAATAGAGAGTTGGACAAAGAAAACAAAGAAACAGAATAAAAAGATAAACTAAGCCCATATAAGAATTTTCTCCCCCTTAATATTACATTAAAGCACTCAAACATTTAGACACTGCCCCTCAAGTAGATTCTCCAAGCAAGCAGGCAAGCAGATCACAGAAGCTTCTCGATCATCTGGAGCAGAAATAAGCAGCAACATGATCATCTGGAGCAAAAGATAAAATAGCTAATAGGCACCAGGTCTTCATCAAAGTCGTCGTCGTAGTAGCCAGAGAGTGCTGGGTCACAGTGGCAGAGTAGCAGAGCCCAGAGAGTGTTGGATCACAGTAGTAGTAGTCAACGTACAAATAAAGTATGGACGGGTCAACGTGCGAAACAGAGCACGGACGAGCCAGAGAGTGCTGGTACACAGAAGTAGAGAGTCGATGTGCAAACAAGGCACAGACATGCCAGAGAGTGTTGGCGCACAGCAGCAAAAGTCGACGACGTAGGCAGATAGAAGACCAGTGTACAAAGTAGCAAGCAAATAAATAACTCCAGTATGCAATGTAGACGAAGCTCTATGTAAAGTCACAACAAAAGTCTTCATCATCTTCCCTCTTCATAAAATATTCATGAAAGTAGTGGGCGTCAAAGTCCAAAGAGTGCTGGTTCACAGATTCCAGAGAGTGTTGATCCACAGTAGAAAGCCAACGTGCAAAATAGAGCATGGAAAACAGATAGTGCAAAAGCACAAAGCAACGGGTAAAATGTGCTAATCATAGCACAAGTAGTATCAATGACGTCCAAATATGTAACTTCATAGCAGCGTTCGAGGTAGATGATGAATAATCAATAATAGCAGCAGAAAATTTCATATAACAGCAACACAATCATGAACAAGCCGCATAACAATAGACAGATCCACATAGAAGCAAAATGAACACCATATAGTAACAAAAGGATCCATATATCAGTAGTATAAGTGGCATGAAGATCCATGTAGCAGCATAACTGAATTCTTCTTCTTCTTTCTTCATCTCTCCTTCGTTTCTCCCCCTCACACCAACCACAGAGAAGATCAACGGTTGGGGTGGACAAACACAAGTTCCATTGGATTTAGGAAATCAAACAAAAGAGTTGCAAGTGGTGTAAAACCTCACATAATCAAAATGTGGACCATGGTGTGCGGATTATCCGAGGCAGCCATCTTAGCAGTAATAGCATTCGAGTAGTAGCAGCGACAAATAAATGGTATTTGTAGCAGAAGCAAAAAAGAAAAACACAGCAACGCAATTGCAGCAGCAGTAGAGGGCTTAAAGGCCAAACTATTCCAAACCAATAACAGAAAAGAAGAGCACCTCAGCAAGGAAAACATCAAAACTTCAAAAAATGTGCAGCAGTACACACTGCTACAGTATCAGCGGCAGCATAGAGGTTAGAAGATCAAACTCCAACTCATTCCATAGAGATTTGATGGTTTGGCAGCTAAGGTAGGAGATGCTCAAGACATAGATGACCTAAATGGAGCAGGTCCTAAGGAGAGGCAACACCTTGGTAGGTCGTAATCGGGCCGAAGATCAAGAGCAGGGACAAACATGTACAGACGGCCAAAAAAAGATGCAATAACTTCTTCTCCAAGACATGTGCAAGACTTCTCCCTATCCTAGAAGCCGCTAAGGTGTTGAGGAAGAGAGGGGGGGCACTGGAGGCTGGCAGAAACCATGAAGGAGAAGACTGGAAGCTCCCAAAATCCCGCCGTGCTACAGTAATGTACTGTAGCAGTACGCCAGATCTAAAATAAAAGGGCGCCCGGAGCAGCAGAAAATGAAAGAAATGATATAGAGAAGCATGGGGCAACAATCTCCAGTCAAGTAGAAACAATAGGAGCGTCAACAGCAGAAAAAGGAGAGGAAGGAGCAGTAGATGCCATGGATTGATGAGTGGACAAGGCCTGCGGGCGGCCAAGAATGAAGAAGGGGCCGCCCGCCAGCTACTGCTCTCTCTTTTTTTCTTTTTACTTGACGGCTAGGGTTTCGGATCTCTGCTCTGATACCATCTTAGAGAATAAAAGACGGCTACAAGTTGTATTAGATAGGAGAAACCCTACTCCTATAAATAGGAGAACAGGGAAGCGTACAGGACATAAGACAACCCTAATGGGCCAAGACACTTAGGCCCATATTACAAACTAATAATAAAACACTAACTAAATAACTCTCAACATATATATATATACACACACAAATAGAGAGAGAGAGAGAGTGAGGCTAGAAAACACTCAAGTGTACAGATCGCACGGATACACTCAAGTGTGTTTGCACATAAATACCGTTTTTTGCAAGATGTAAACCATTGATCTTCATTGTCATACTATAATTAGGCTACATACAAATTTTGAGCCCATTTGGATGAGTGTAAGTCACTCATCCGAGAGCAACAAAATCGACGCACGAAACTAATTTGAAATGCATAATTTTTGCAGTCTTTATAACATGACCTATAAATGTCCAAATGTGCTCAAATTTTTTATATGAGTTATTCACAAGATGATTAAGAAGATCAACGGATTAGATTTTTGAAAAAATATATTGCATCATGAAAAACTACTTGAGTGTATTCTGCTTCAAATACACTCGAGTGTATTCTAGCCTGACTCTATATTATATATATATATATATATATATATATATATATATATATATATATATATATATATATATATATGGGTTCATCTTTAATACCCGTGCGGATAGCCTAGATTTCGCTACTTGTCCCGCCCGAAAAGTAACTATATGGTCAGAAAAGTAACTCGTTGGACAAAAAAGTAACTATATTAACCAAAAAGTAACTATTCGACTCAAAATGTAAATCTGGGCAGAATACACAGCAAAATAAATATATAATTGTATATTTATTATAGTTGTTGCAAATGTAACTATCTATGCGTGAAAAGTAACAGTTTGCAAGGTAAAGTAACCCTCTACATGTCAAAAGTAAGAAACTCCAAAAAAAAAAAAAATAGGGGGTGGGTAGCTACCGCGCGGGCATTGAATGAATATATATATATATACATATGCATACATACACACACACACACACATATATATACATATATATACATACATATATATACATATACATATGTATATGTGTGTGTAATTAATCTCATTGGTTGTTAGACTAGCTACTTTAATTTTATAAATATTGTATATTTAATTAGGTCATAGTGTTTGGGGAGATTGTTTCCTTTGTCAACCTGTGTTTATATCCATATAAAACCATGTAAAACTACCTACGGAAATGGACTTAGATTATGAATAAACCAATGGGTTATTACTCTTGTTCTGTTTATATCCATATAAAACCATGTAAAACTACCTACGGAAATGGACTTAGATTATGAATAAACCAATGGGTTATTACTCTTGTTCTAGTTTTAGGACTATCAGCAGTGAAAATCAAGCTCTATGCTGTTTGGGAACTCTACAAGGGTCGGACCGCCTTCTTGATTAAAAATATGTATTATGCTTATCCTATTAATTAAAGCATAATTCATTTATTTATCAACTCGGACATGGTTGGGAACGAGAGTTAGATGATATGAGATTCTATTCTATCATTTTTCAGGTCAACATTAGTTGGTATTAGAGCCAATCTTAAACCCATGACATGTCATTTTTGCATTGGCATACTGACGACAACGAAAACACTAATTCATTGTATTTTAGTTCACAATAGATCACCACTTCCACCAATTTTCCCTTTGTGTCCCCCAATGCCACATCTTCCAGCATCAACCCTTTATTGTGGCATTAGGATGACATTGTATAGTAGAGCCCCAATGCCCTACTCATATTCAGCTATTGTACAAAAATGTTGATCTTGGATCAAGCGGAGGGGAAATGCAATCAACTCTTAACTAGAAATCACAATCAACCCTCAAGCCTTTACAGAAGACCTTAGGTGCTACTGCCACCATGGGCTCTAGCTCCTTCCACAATCCCTAACACCATTTACGTTGCAACCTCTTTCTCATCTTCCTATGCAATTGCTACCAAGTGCAGTGTTAGTTGCCCCTGGGACAAGTGTTATATAACATAATTGATGTGTGGGAGCATTGCACCTTAGTTATCAAGGCGCCCACCTAGGCGACAGGCCACCTCAAACTGGCCGCCCAGCCCCCTTGTTGACCTAAGTGGCCGCCTAAGGCCTTTTAGGCCCAAATTAAGCCACTTCAAAGCTAATTTAGCATCAATTAGGTGTGTATTTGATCAAGTTGAGTTATTTTATGGTTGAAATGAGTCCAATCTATCCCAAACAAGATCAAATTAGGGTAAAATTAGGTCTGATTTGGTGAAAAATGTCTAATTTAGGGGAAATATGTCTGATTTTGGGATATTAGGTCAGATTTGGCCATGTAAGGCCTCGTTTAGATCAAAATAGGGAAAATTAGTCTAGTTAGGTTATATAGGTCAATTTATGGAAAATAAGGTTTGATTTTTGACCAAATTACGTCAATTTTAAGCAGATTAGGTTTGTGATTTGGGAAAAACAAGTCTGATTTGGGGAAGATGGGTCTGATTTAGTGAGATTATGTCTGATTTGGCCAAATTAGATCATGTATAGGTCAACATATGGAAAATTTGGGAAAGTTAGGTCTGATTGGGTCACAATATGCAAATTTTGGTTTCATTTAGGCCAAATCATGTCAAATTTGGGCACATTGTGTCTAATTTAGGGAAAACAAGTATGACTTGGGGGAAATAGTTCCAACTTGGGAAGATTGGGTCTGATGTGGCCAAATTTGGTCTCATTGAGGTCAATATATGAAAATTTTAGGGAAATTAGATTTAATTAGGTCATTTTATACAAAATTAAGTCTGATGTAGCCAAATTAGGATAAACTAGGTCAAGTTAGATCATATTGGATCGAATGGGTTCAAATTAGGGCCAATCAGTTCTAGTTTAGGTAATATTAGGTGTGATTTAGCCTAAGTTCTATGTAATATATCATAATAGAATATCTACATATATGGATATATGAATGTACATATCAAATAATCATCATCATTTATAAACTAATCTAAACGTCTAGAAACACCTGGGCGACCGCTTAGGCGCCCCCTAAAAAACGCCTAGCGCCTGGCTGCCTCAACAACTGTGCATTGCACGCAATCACCATTCTAACATTGATTCCCTCTTTCATTTTTCTGCATAAGAAAACACATCAAGAATTAGATCAGCAAAAAATAGGTTAACAAATTAAGTAGCCTGCTTCACAAACTGCCTATTAAGTTGAGATATAGCCAACAACATCAAGTGCAATAACCAATTCTAGGTGACGGCCAACAGTTGCAAGTATGACCAGGCAGCAACCAACCATTAGCATCGGCTCCATGCCTACACCCTTGCACAAAACACAGTCACAGCCCTGTCACTTTCCCATTTGACTACACCATTGCACCGAAGATAATTTTTGTTGTCTCTAGTGGAGGCACTAGCTAACGTGGGTGGTATTGGACCACATGCCACAATTATCATCCTACCATTGGTTCCATCTTTCTTCTACTATTTAAGAAAACCCATCAACAAGTAGATCACAAGATAAGAGGGAGGCAAAGGATTAGGCCAGACGCCTTGTTACCAGCTTATAAATTGAGATATTTTCCAACAAGGTCAGACACAACAACCGATTCTGGACTAAGACAGATAGTTCCAAGCGCATCAAAGTCCTACCCATCCACCCAACTACGTGTTAATATTAAATGAGTCTTAGATTATATAATGGCATATTAAAAACCGTTGGGACAATGGTTTTGGGTTTACCTGCCAAGGTCACTTGGTGTATCTTTTCAAGTCATTGGAATCATGGATCAAGAGACAGCCTTTTGCATGACAACAAATCTCAATTCTATAATTTTTCACAAGAAAATGTCTCTATTCTATATTTCTATTTAACTTTTGAGGATAGATCAACCAATGATTTCTCATTCCAATTGTTGCATCCTTGAAAACATCGATATTTTGCATATTTCTTCTTAGTATAGAATCACAAATGCCATGCTTATGAAGCCCATATCCATATTGGCTTTTATAGATATTAGACGACTTACGAAAAACAAGTGCCATGTGGCCCACATTAACCTTGTCTCAAGAAACTTAAGCACATGATAAACCTTATTCATGATATTATCTACCAGCACCACCACCTTATATCAAAATTAGCTATACCAACACCACATCAACGGTTACTACTATCAAGATCAATACAATCACCTCCAAAAGGAAAAAAAAACTTCGAAAATCTTTATGTAGAGAAAGAGTTGGAAATTGGAGGGGGTGAAATGAAAGCCAGTGTTTTTTTGTTTGGGATGTTGTTGGGGTAGGGGTAGGGGATGGCGTTAATTAGATTTCGGACAACATGCAAGGCATGGTTTTCTGACATGGATAAAAAGGATTGGGTTTGGCGAAGTATACGGAGAGAATGTTGATTTACATAACTTACTGACAAATATTGTGTTGCAAGTACTTAGGGAATAGTGTGTGCCCTAGCATATATTTATAGAAAGAACAAATACATGTAGAATAATAAAAAAAGAGAAAACAAAACTACAAAACCGCCGGTCTGCCGCCATGTCGACCGAGAATAATTTTTCAAATTGTGTATCTTTGTTGTTGATGAGTCGGTACTACCGACAGACAAGTCGGTAGTACCGAGACATGTAGTCTTCAGTATATCAACACTCCCCCTCAAACTGGAGTGTACACATCATGTATGCCCAGCTTGTTGCAAAAATTTTGGAAGACAGCTGGATGCAATGGATTTGTGAGAACATCAGCGAGCTGATCTCCATATTTGACATGAGGAGTCATAATCTTTCCATTCTTGATCTGATCTCTGATGAAGTAGCAATCAACTTCTATATGTTTGGTGGGTTCATGAAAGACTAGATTCTTGGCAATATAAATTGCAGCTTGATTATCACATCTGAGCTCTATGGGAGACAGCACAGGAATCTTTAATTCAGAAAGTACAGATTGAACCCACTGCAACTCACAATAAGCATGAGCCACTGCCCTATATTCCGCCTCAGTGCTAGATCTTGCCACAACATTTTGTTTTTTGCTTTTTAAGGTAATAAGTGATTTCCTGGAAAAGTACAATATCCAAAAGTAGACCTCCTGTCATTCAGATTACCCCCCCCCAATCTGCATAGCCAGTAAGGACCATAGTAGAAACAGGAGTCTTCGGTATGTAGTAGGGTATTCCCTTCCCAGGTGCACCTTTCAGATTTTTGAGAATACGGAAAACTATTGTCCAATGTGACTACCTTGGTGAACTCATATGCTGACTCACCACTCCTACAGCAACAGAAATGTCAAGACGAGTAATTGTTAGATATATCAGTTTACCAACAATTTTCCTGTAGTATCCTGGATCTGGATAATCAGTGTCATCAGTCATCTCCTTCACATGATAATCCATAGGATAGGAGTAGACACTAGCTTGGACTCACTCATACTTGAGTCATGAAGTAAATCCAGCACATATTTCCTCTGAGATAAATTAGTACTTGTATGAGATTGAAGTACTTCAATACCCAAAAAATACCTCAGTATGCCCAGATCCTTTGTGTGAAATTGCCTCTGTAAGCCTTCTTTCACACGAGATATGCTTGCATCATCATTTCCAATGATAACTGTATCATCAACATATACTACAATAATAACAGATCCAGCAGAAGAATTTTAGAATAGAATAAGGAGTGATTAATCACAGAACGAGAAAAGCCCAGCCATGGAATTAAAAAGCGGCTGGAGCGGCCGCTTAAGCATTTAGCACACTTGGCCGCTTTTTTTCCAGCTGAGCGGCACATTAAGCGTTTTGTATTGAAGCGGTCGTCTTTTCCCGCTTATACCCGCTTCAGCCCGCTTCTTTGGGCCCGCTTCAAGCGCTTCAATGTAGATTTTAATTGCCCAGCCTAATCATTAACTGAAATATCCAGAAAGCAACATAATATGATACCTAAGATCCCAATATCGGATGAAACATGTCATCAGCAATAATGCCATTCCCAATCGGCTTCTGTTGCCTCTATGAATTCTACTTCGGAGCAACAATTAGTTCCTACTGGAAGTTTTATTGGTGTATAATGTAGGTCTGTGTCAACCAGGTTAGTTTATCTTTTGAAAACCTCTTTACATATTACTGTATATTACATAGTATTCCTAAATACACAATTACGTATCTGCAATTATTACTTGTCATATACTATTTATTACCTGCTATTTGCAAATATAATGTCGTTTGTCTAAATCTACTATACTTTTCTTACCTACAACAATCTAAATATTAGTGTGATAGTACTATATTAGACTCAGGTGTTGTTTTTGTAACCAAAGCATAAGCATGTATCATATGCAAAGTGTGTATGTGTAATGTTATATATTGTGATAGTACTATATTAGACTCAGGTGTTGTTTTTGTAACCAAAGCATAAGCATGTATCATATGCAAAGTGTGTATGTGTAATGTTATATACCTATGACATGCATGCCCATTGTATGAATCTTGGAAAAATTTCAATATGTGATATTTATTAAGTTAATTCTTATCGTGAAACATGGGTGATGCCTATTACAATGATTCCAAACATGATTATATTTATAAACATGACTTACCTATGTTAAATATGTTACAAGTTATACTTTTATCCATATGACGCTTTGTTAAAGTCTGCAATTGGTATTTAGTCAAAGTTAAGCAATTGATTATTTTTATAAAATAAACCAAACTATTAGTAATGCGAAATTGACTATCTTTTTAATTATGTAGATATCATGGCCAATTAATGTTTAAGTACCTATATGCAAATGCAAGTATAAGTCACTGTTTCTATTACCTACCCTCAATTTTGAATATGATCTTTAAACTATATAGCTTATAGAATAATCAAAATCACTGATGATTGTCACTCATTTTTGTTGGTTATTGAGTGGTTTTTCACAAATTTGATTTGATAAAATATGAATATCTAGACTGTTTCACTAAACAGACCGCTTTTTCAAAAAGTATCCGCTTCAGTCCGCTTTAAAACCCGCTTCACGCTTAAGCGTTCAAGGAGGTCAATTCGCACGCTTTCCAAAACCTAGAGCCCAGCTGTAATACAACCTCATTGAATTTGTCAAACTAGGCTCTGGGAGATTGTTTTAACCCATAGATGGCTTTCTTCAATCTACACACCTTCTGACACTCCCCCTGAGAACAAAAACCAAGAGGTTGCTCCATATACACCTCTTCCTATAGATCACCATGAAGAAAGGCATTCTTGACATCAAGTAAGACAAAACAAGAAGGTTTGAATGTTATGGTGCATTTCAGAGTATGAATCAATGTTACAACAGAAAGAAGATTGAATGGAAATGCAGGCACATAATGTACAGATTTAAGATCAATCCTAGGAGTCAGAGAAACAGATCCACTGGCTAACACTCTCCGCACTGAACCATATGCTATAGTCACAGATTGGTGAGGAATATGTGAGTCAATGGAATGAAGCAGTCTCTTCATACTAGTCATATGTTGTGAAGCTCCAGAATCAGCCACCCACGAATTATTTGAACTAGAAGCCAGTAAAGAAGTAGCTTGATTACCAGTAGTAGAAGCTAAGTGTGCTGAAGAAGAAGATGATCCCATAGATGTTTGAGTAGCCAGAATAAATCTATCATACTCCTCGGTGAGTGTGATGCCAGAAGGTCCAAAACTCGACGTAGGAGGCTCAGAAGATGCAGTAGTACCAGCATAGTTTGTTGCCCCCACATGAGGTGCAGCAGGTCTACCGTTTTTCTTCCAGCCTCTGTCAATAGTGTGTCCAAGCTTATCACAGAAACTGCACTTAGGACGTGTGCCCCGTCCTCGTCTTGTACCTGGACGTCCTCGGCTTGTACCTGGACGTCCTCTTCTAACTGCAGCAGCTACAGCGGCATGAGAATGTCCAACAGATGGGACAGTTGTAGAATCAATCGGTTCAAAGTTGGACTGCATAATCTGTGAGTAGGCTTCTTCCAAGCTAGAAAGTTTGTCAGAAGCTAGGATAGGATCACATTGAGGGTTGAACTGCATGAAGAACTCAGACCTGATAAGAATTTTGTTATGATCAAGTTGTCTCGGTCCTTGATTTGTTCTTTGACAGACCAGGATGATAAAAACTCAACTTTTGAGCAATAGCTTGGATCACTCCAAATATTCTTTTAAAGGCTCGTCTCTCTGTCGTTCTATGAATAGGTGGTCATAGATCATAAACTGACAAAGAGCATTCTTTTCTTGAGAATAGTGTTTCTTTATTGCATTCCATATCTCTTTGGCAGTAGTGTAGAACATGAACCTTGTAGCGATCCCAGGTTTATGTTCCGTCACAGCCACATCTTCACCAAACTGTCATGACGCTTCCATTAAGCATAGCCTTCGGCTGTAGAAGCAGGAAGATCAGAATCAACATGCTTTGTTTTGTCATTGGACTCCAATCCGGTCAACATTCATCCACAAGAGATATTTTTTTTCATTTAGCTTGATGGAGGGGATAGGTGACATCTCATTGTAGACTACGGATGCCTTGGTGTCAAGGAAGAAAATGTCTGATTTTGATGTCGTTTAGTTGGCCACGGAAACATATATACCGAAATTTTGATGGAAATTTTGACAAATGTGTTCCTAACGTTTCGACGGCAAAATCAACGAATTAATTTATGGAATTTTACCAGAAATATCTACTAGTGTAGATCTACCCAAATATGCAATAATATTTCATATTGGATATGTCGGGTGGGGGTCTCCTCAAGTGTGAGTGAAGGACCCTGAACTGTTTCGATGGGGATTTCAATGGAGAATTTTGATGTCATTATAGTTTGCAAGCACAATGTATATACTTCAAGACACAAAATTGTGCAAAAAAATATGCTCTAGGCAATCCATAGTACATTAAAAAGAAAGAAAAATTTCGATGGACTATGTGTTTCGACAGTGAATTTCGATGTCCAATGGCCATCGGTATGGAAATCGACAATTTCGTGGAAATTTGAAACTATGCTTGGTGTCCTCTATGTTTCAAACAGAAGATAGAGTAACGGGATGAGATACACATCACAATACAAAAGGAGTGACGGAGAGATACACGTAACGATAAAAAAAGAAGTGACGGAGAGATACATGTCACGTCAATAGATTAGATGTGTAACTGACGCATCCACAGACCCCAACTGAGATTTCCTAATCACACATGGAGGAGATGTGATTAGGAATTGCTGGTGTAGAGGAGTCAGGTGGCGACTGTGGCTACTGCAGCTAGAGGGGGGGGGCGGAGAGGAAGAGGAAGAGAGGGGGCGGCGGCTAGGGTAGAGTAGGGTTCCCTAGGAGTGAACACGCTCTGATACCATGTCAAATATTGTGTTACAAGTACTTAGGGAACAGTGTGTGCCCTACCATATATTTATAGAAAGAACAAATACATGTACAATAACAAAAAGAAGAGAAAACAAAACTATAGAATCGCCGGTCTGCCGCCATGTCGGTACTACCGACTGTAGGTCAGTAGTACCGAGAATAATATTTCGAATTCTGTATCTTTGTTGTTGATGAGTCGGTACTACCGACAGACAGGTCGGTCTACCGAGATATGCAGTCTTCAGTATATCAACACTTACCATTTAACATATCTATTCAAAATTACAAGAAGTCAGAAGACCTCTATGCAAACTAACATAATAACATTTATAAAGGTTTTATTCTCACCGGATGAATCAATAAAATGATTCGGTAATAACAGTAACATAACAGCAGTATACAAGTAGCTTCTGAAAATTAGAATCCAGAAATTACCTTATATGCGGAGTAGATGAGAATCAATGCCAGAAAAACATTTACCACTTCAAACCTCTATCATATAGAAACAAAGAGTTAGTGATTCCAAAAGCAATTACCATCCATAAAATAACGGAAATCTACCTGTAGGGTTGCAGTTCCCAAAATAATCATTATGGCACGAAATACAACAGCACCAGCTATGCCGTAAGAGAGCACCCGACCCTTGACCATGAGAACGTTAGATGTAAGACCATAAAACTATCTATTGTGGTGGTCAGCTACCAAAACATGTAATACTAAGAATGTTCTAATTACAGTTCAATACCTGATAAGAAGTAGGAACCTTGAAGTACTTGAAAATCAAAATGAATACAAAGAGATTATCAACTGATAAACTTTTCTCTAGCAAGTACCTGTAGGCATCAACATTGCTGGTTTAGTAGATGAAGTATGATTACTAAATTGCACTGTAGTGGTCGTAAATATAAAAGCCAGTCAGGGTTTACGCGGGCATAGATAGATATATAGTACATAGACATTACAGAGAAATCAGTATCCCACAATGCTAATATAGCTCCTGAACAAAACCAGTTTACCTTAAAAAGGTAACTACTCAGTATCAAGATTAAAGAGCTTATTGTGCTCCGATATCATATAGATTTTTCAGAAAAAACTGTTCTTCTCCTTCCCCAATCATCCAGACACTTGTTATAGCTCAGCTACTGCTTTTTTTAAGACTCTGGAGCCATTAACACTAGAATGCAAGTAATACTCTGGTGAATAGAATATTATTACCACGGCGAGCAGCCATTGATCACCTGCTTATCATTTTCCATTCCAATTATCTAATTCATGAAACTAAAAGAACTAAGTTAACCCAATCACAAGTAAGATGACACACAAAGACAAAGGGATTGCTTTCTGGGAGACCAGACGACGAACTCTAGGACTTTGAATTTCCACAATGATTCTTTAATATGGGCTAACTGATCTTGTCATCTATTATGTTCCCTAATTTTACTTTTGAAGGGACTATTCAATAGTAATTGTTATCCTCTCTGGATGGTTCTTTAGCACATTTAAGAATGAACAACTTCTATTCTCAGATTAGTTGAGTCTAGCAAGATCCATTGAGCACATAATTGATAACAATTACTCTAAAAACCATCTTTACTCTCATGAATATGGACTCTAAAAATAATTGTTCGAACACTTGATCAGCCCCTTTACTTCATCCAAGTGCCCAGGATAGCTTGAGAAGTTGGTCGACCAACATTAAACAAAATCCATTTTGGTAAATTCCGACCAAAAGAAAAATTAACCAAAAGTCGTTATCCCCAATTAGGTAAATCGCCAGTTTCTCCCTGGTTGTAGAACTAGACAATTACTGCCCTTTGATGATTCTACACCTTCTAAGAAAATGATACAACATAAAACCAATTAAGACAAAGTGACAGCAAAAGGCAAACAGAAGGAAATATTTAGATGTCTATTAACTCCAGTGAGTTCAACGTCACTTTGTACCTTATATTCTTTATGGTCTTCGAGAATTGAGCCCTTACAACAATATTCCTTATATTTCCTAAATGTGTCAAGCCGTCATAAAGGTCCATTATGTTAATCTGCAGATGAAGCAGAAGCAAAATTGCCTATATGCTCAGTGTCCCAGGTTCCACGGCACAAAAAGTGACTCCACAGCCTGTGAAAAAGAGTTTTGGTGTCTCTTGCTTTGGTGATCCAGGTTTCACAATCTTGAATTGAGCTTTTGGGCCTTGAGATTCCTAATAAAATGCATGAGGTAAACTGTGCACTTTTTTACAGGTTCATTAACTTTGGGGGATAAGCCTTTGATCGACTGATCTTTGGCAAGAGAGCTTTAAACTTATTAAGGCGCCAAGGTTAGGAGCCTTGTGCCTTGGCATGCCTAGGCAGCTTTTAAAATTAATATTTTAGTACAATTTTTCCCATATTTATACATAAGTCTGATATTTATAGACAATTCCCTACTCATATTCATATTTTCTATAGTGATGTATGTATGTATACATGTAATTATTGTTAATCCCTTCATATATATAATATATCAGTACATTTTCCCCATATGTATACATAAGTTTAATATCTTTATAGACATTTCGCTCCTCATATACATATATTCAATAGTGATATACATATATATATATATGTGTGTGTGTGTGTGTGTGTGTGTGATATATATATGTGTGTGTGTGTGTGTGTGTGTGTGTGTGTGTGTGTTAAAGAGTCTGGTTATTTAGCTAATTAAGTTATTTTGAGTCTATTTCAATATGAGCCCAAGTGTATCTTGGCCCATTAGGGTCTAGTTTAAAGTCTATATGCTTCCCCCTTCTCCTATATATAGCACATCCATCTTTAACTTTACAACATTGTATCATAGCAGTGATCCAACCCTAAACTTAGAGGAGACAAGTTTTTTTCCGCCTGTAGACGGCAGCCGCCCACCGGCCATCTATTGAGCCTTCGCTTTGTCGTTCACCCACCGCCTTCCTGCTCTCTTCATAGCCAGAGCACTTCTCGTCTCCACCTGTCGTAGCTCGGCAACCCTCCGACACAAAAATCCTACATAGCATGACCACAGTCTTTTCCTCATGCAAGAACAGCTTCAGCCAACGTGTCTGGCAATTGAACAACCACTGTAATATGGTTCTCCAATGGCAACGAGTGCATGATGCTCACTGGAGTTCCTTCTCTTGCTTCCTATGGCAAGCAATTCTTCCTCATATGACGTCACCAGCGGACCCCGCAATTCCGACCCTTAGTACGGGCAGCACCGCCCACGATAATGCAAATATTTAATAATGTATGTCTCTCTAGCGCACTGACTGACAAAGGAGGCATCACGGTTATTGAGTCAAGTAGTGGTGAAGTTGGCTCCCTTCTCTGGCTCCTCCCGCATCTCAATAAAATTAGGCAACGGATTTACAAATCCACTATGATCTTCCGCATGACTGTTTCATGTGCAACCGTTTGATAGTCAGTAGCAACACATCAAACATCCCGCCTCCCAAGTAAAAGATTAGAACTTTATACCCTTTGATGCTTTGCTCTGCAGCCGCTCAAAGACCATTCTTCACGCCCCCACCGTCTTCAGACCCTGCTGCCATCACAGCCCTACTCCCAACACCGCCCTTGCCTCCTGTTCCTGTCAATTCTCTGAGTGCTTCCTATCCAACTCTGAAAGGGATGACCAGATTTAACAATTTATTGTCAAAGTTGTCTTTGAATTCTCAAACCAAGATCCAGATGCCGTCAATTAAAAAAAATTCAAGCAAAAAGTGGCACCACGTGCCCCGTTGTCAGCCTCCAAGCAAAGAAAAGGATCTGCCTCATTGATCGAATCTGAACCCTGTCTACGAAACAGTGGTCATGGAGGATGACAACTACTGCTCCTATACAACCAACCAACCCTAAAGCATAGACCTTCTCTATCACATCCTCCTTGGTATCACTTGGTTTTTTTGACTGATTTTTTACATATATGGTTCTTCCCAATGTCAGATTCATGCTTGATTTTCCTTCAAAATAAGTGTAGACCTTTTTCGGGGGGGGGGGGCGCTAGGGGCAGCCTGCACTCAACTCCCGCCCGGTGAGGGCAGCGATGCCCCCTAACTAGGGGGTTGCGCCCCCCAAACCCCCTCGGTAGTTCTACGAACTATGTGTGAAGCGTCTCTTTATCATTGTCCACCTACTTCACCCCAACCACTCTTGCATGGTTGGTGTGAGGGGGAGAAATAGAGGAGAGATGAAGAGAGGAAGTTTAACTCTTAGACCGCACTCAACTCCCGCCCGTTGAGGGCAGCGATACCCCCTAACTAGGGGGCCGCGCCCCTCAAACCCCCCGGTAGTGCTACAAACTATTTGTGTGAAGCGTCTCTTTATCATTGTCCGCCTACTCCACCCCAACCACTTTTGCTTCTTTCTGTGGTTGGTGTGAGGGGGAGAAATAGAGGAGAGATGAAGAGAGGAAGTTTAACTCTTGGATCTTCTTTCTGCTATATATATATATATATATTTGTTGATCTTTATGCACTTCTTGAAAGAACTTATGGACCTCTATTATTGGTATTTGCATCTAAAAGTCTTTTAGTGCTATATGTTTCTTGGAGAGCTTATTATATGGAGTTTCATGTCTATTGCTTGCTTATTTAAACTAATGGTCTTAAATCCGGCTACGTCATCTTCACTTTCTACTTTTTGTATGTGCTTTATTTGCACATTGACACTGTTTGTGCCTAGCGCACATTGACTATCTGAACTGTGAACCAGGATTCTTTGGACTTTTCAACTGTGAACCAACACTCTCTAGACTTTTCTATTGTGAATCAACACACTGCACTTTTCTACTGTAAACCAGCACTCTCTAGACTGTGACGATAGCGAATGTGATAAAGACTCTGACGCCTTCTTGATGTTGTTTACTACTACTCCAGATGCCACATCCTTTTAATCAAGAAGCTTTTGCTACTTGTTTGTAACATGCTTCAAATTTAACATGCTTGCATACCTACTTTGGGTTATCTACTTTTGGGGGAGTATATGAACGATGAGTGTTTTATTGTGATCTTGAGGGGGAGAAATATTCTTATATGGGTTTGGCTTATCTTTGTTTCTGCTTCTTTGTTTTTTTAGACTATCTCTCTATTTACAAGCTGACTTTGGATCTCCCAAGCTTCACCTTGACAGGGAGTATTAGAGAGTTTGCTTAGTTAATTAAGTTATTTGAGTCAATTTGTATATGGGCCCAAGTGTGTCTTGGCCCATTAGGGTTTAGTCTAAAGTTTGTATGCTTCCTATATATAGGAAGGGGATTCCTCTTATCATTAAATATATCGCACAACCGTCTTTTACTTTACAATAGTATGTATGTACATAGAATTATTGTTAACCCCTTCATATACATACAAATCAATTGCATTCCAATCATTTATAATTAGCATTATTGCCAAAACAAGAGAATTATTCTACATAATGTATGAGATAAATAAGAATATACAAGCAACTAGAGATTTCAAATCAAAACAGTTGCAATTCTTTAACAAAGTAATGACTATCTTACATAGCCCGTAAAATTGAAAATGAATTGAAGTCAACAAAGTGAAGAGCTAGAAAAATTAAGAAACACACAATAAGAGTATGAAAAAAATATGGCACAGAACAAGGACGATAACTTATGTTTTGAACGTTAGAATAAGAATGCAGATCATGAAAGTTCATTAATATGCACTAAGACCCACCAAATAATTGAAGGCAGCAATTTAGGCAAGGCATGGGACAAAGTGCACCTCCTTGTGGCGTCATGCCGCTTAGGCGTGCGCCTTAACAAGTATGCTTACATCTACATCAAGGGTGGCTAAGTCATGTCCCAAAAAGGGATCATGGATGGATTTAGCAGTGTGGCTCATTTCAAGTAAAGGAAGGTGTGCCATTCAAACGATCTTGTCTATTCTCAACTTCCACAATGGATCCTTGATTGAAAAAAAATCTTGCCAAGGACAAACCTCATCCAATTGGTCTAAAAAAGAGAAACAAACTCCTTGGCAAGATATGATCCCAACCTGATCCACAGAGAACCCTCCATGTTGTAATCGAGCAACCAACTAAAGGAGGCCGACCTCCGTTCCCGGAAGGCAAATGCCACCTGCACCAACTACAATATTTTTATTTTTCCAGCCCCAAAACACAGTGTAGGGTCCATCAAACCACACTCCACATGTGTGACTTTGTTCTATATAATTTTCCTTTTGAGCCCAGAGACATTTGTTGATGCCTATTAGTATATACACTTCACTGCTAATTTTACTTAGTGTGTTTTGGTTATTTGTTTTTTAGTCACTTGTTTCTTTATCCCATATTGCTTATCTCTAAACGATGTACTACTCTCTTGTCTTATAAAAGAGAGAGCATTGTATTGGTTTTATTCACTCAATAAGAAGCAATACTTTTCTATTCTAGATGGTATTAGAGCGTCCCGATCCTCCCTAAACCATAGCCGCCTCTCATCCCCCCCAACCCTAGCCACCCCTCTCCCTCCTCTCTCTCCCCAGCCCCCTTGCGCCGCCGCCACACCTGCCCCCCCCCCCGCCGCACACAACCACCCTGCCGCCGCCCACAGCCACCCTGTCGCCGCTCCTGCCACCACCCACCCCTCTGTCAACCCTCCACCACCTTTCAACACCCTAACCCACTCCATTACCATGGCTTAATCCATCAAGTACACCCAATCCTCTACCCATCTTCTTCCCCGAAACCTCCGGACAGCTTCGGTAACTTTCCAGTTTCTGGCACATTGACGTCGTAAAAGGCGTCTTTCGCTCTGTTTGCCTGCGCCTCATGGTGGAGTGATTGTTCCTCCATGTTGGCGTAGGTTTCTATCTTCTCCTGCTACCCCTACGAGGGTTTCTGAGATCCATGCTTGGATCTTCTATATGCTACTTCTAGCCCATGTATTGGACTTCTGCTGCTGACTAGTGACTACTACCTCTGCTGCTATCTACGCCCTTGATTCTGACTATCTCTATCATCTCAGATGGCGACTCCTGACCTTCCTCGCAATCTGTGCGTCACTACCGTCAAGTTGGATGGCCCCAACTATCATCACTGGGCAGCCTCCTTTGAATTGTACGTCAAGGCTCAAGGGCGTTTCTCTCATCTGTCGACCAAGGGTCCAGCCATCCCTGTTGCTGATGCTGATGACAAGACCAAACAGGCCTACGATCTCTGATCCAAGGAAGATTATGGTGTTATGACCTGGATGGTCAATAGTGCGGAACCTAAAATTAGCCAGTCTCTCCTTCACCTCAAGACTGCCAAGGATATGTAGGATCAGCTCTCCCACGTATACTCTCACCAGCAGAATCCGAAGAAGGTTTTTGAAATCTTCAAGCTACTGGCCAAACAGGAGTACTCTGCTACTGACTCCGTGGAGGATTACTACAACAACTGTTGTGCTCTATGGGATGAGTTCGAGGTCTACCATCCTATGTCTGCAGATATCACAGAAATCCAGCGTCAAAGGAACGAGCTTCAACTTGTCCAGTTCCTCGCTGGTCTTCCTTCATCTTTTGCAAGAGTCGTTGATCAGATCCTCTCTAGTGATCCCCTTCCTACCCTGAGAGACGTTCTGAAGCGTGTTCAACGCCTTCCTTCCGTTTTGCAAAACCTACATGACTCTTCTGACGGAACAGCCCTTACTGTTCGGACTGGTGACTCCTCCCGTGGACGCGGCCGTGGTCGGGGACGTGGCCGCGGGCGTTCTTCTGGACCAGGACGTGGCTCCTCTTCTCCTGTTAAGACTACTTAACAACGCTTTTGTACCTTCTGTAAGCGTACCAATCACAATGAAGATCGTTGCTGGATAAAGCATGGGAAGCCAGCCTGGACGAATCAAGTCACCACAGATCAGCCTGACACTGCCACTACTTCTGCACCTCCGTCTGCCGATTGGATCCGATCGGAGTTTGAGAAACTACTACAAGCACGACTTGCTTCCTCTACTGAGGCCTCCACTGATGGTAGCACTGCTCTTCTGACTCAGTCCGGTAAAAACACTTGGGTGATCGATTCGGGTGCGACATCCCATATTTCTGGCAATCCTACATTATTTTCTCATTTACATAACACTACTGTTATACCTCCTGTACTCTGGCTGACGGCTCTCAAACACCGGTTACTGGTTTTGGTGATATATGCACTCCTAGATGTCTGCCTCTGCGCTCTGCTTTATATGTTCCTAAGTTCCCTATAAATCTGTTATCTGTCAATAGAACTGTGAAGAGTCTTCACTGCTCTATTACTTTTGACCCGGATGGTGTTGTTTTTCAGGATTTGCGCACGAGGACGAAGATTGGTTCGGGCCATGAGGGACCAGATGGTTTATATTACTTGAATGTTCCAAAGACTGTGGCGTATCTGACATCTTCTGTGACTGGCATCCAGTGGCACTATCGGTTGGGACACCCGTCGGCAGCCAAATTAAAGCATTTACTACCTCATATTTTAGATTATGTTTTTCATTGCGAAACTTGTCAATTGGGCAAACAAACTAGAGCAACTTTTTCAAAGAAATTATGTATTGGTTCAAAACAGTCGTTTGATATTATACATGTTGATGTTTGGGGACCTTGTTCTGTCTCGAGTAAATCTGGATTCCGTTACTTTCTGAGCTTTATTGATGATTTCTCTAGGACCACCTGGATTTTCTTGCTGAAGGATAGGTCTAATATTCTTGAGACTATTACTGCTTATTTTGCTGAAATACGTACCCAGTTTAGCAAACCTATAAAAGAATTTCGCACTGACAATGCTCTTGAATTCATGCAATCCTCGGTCAGCAGTTTTTGTCGCAAATTGGGTACTATTCACCAAACCTCCTGTGCCTACACCCCGCAACAAAATGGAGTCGTCGGACGCAATAATCGCCACCTTCTTGACATTGCTCGTACTTTACTTTTTCACTATAATGTTCCCCAGTGTTTTTGGCCTGAAGCTATTTCCACTGCGTGCTATCTCATTAACCGCATGCCATCTTCAGTTCTTGGGAATCAAATCCCTTATCAAATCTTGTACCCTGATGCGTCCTTATTTTCTGTTCCTCCTCGTATTTTTGGGAGCACTTGCTTTGTTAAAAACCTACGTCCTGGTTTAACCAAACTTGATCTCCGTGCCATCAAGTGTGTCTTCTTAGGGTACTCTAGGACTCAAAAAGGGTACCGCTGTTATGATCCAGTATCAAAAAAATGGACGGTCTCGGCTGATGTTGTTTTCTTCGAGCACATGCCATTCTATTCTTCTGTTGGGTCTGCTCTTACGTCAAATTTATTAATGGAGACACCATTACCAATGATTGATGATTCTGATTCCCTTGATACTGTTCCTGCTGCTGCTACTCCTCAGCTAAAAGTTTATCAAAGAAGAGTAGAAGACCGAAGACGACAACTCCCTCTATGGCCCCTCCAGGATCTTCCTCAATGCCAGATCAGTCATCACCTCAGGTATTCTCTGACTTAGATATTCCTATCAGTTTAAGGAAAGGAACTAGAACATGTACCAAACATCCGATTGGGAATTTCTGTACTACTGCTCACCTGGGGACTAACTTTGCCAATTTTACTGCAGCTCTTTCTGTTGTTTCTATTCCTAAAAATGCTTTTCAGGCTCTTAAACATCCAGCTTGGCGTCAGGCCATGGAAGCTGAGATGCAGGCTCTTACTGATCGTAACACTTGGGAGTTGGTTGATCCTCCCATTGATTGTTCTCCGGTTGGATGTCGCTGGGTGTTTACTATTAAATATCAACCAGATGGCACGATTGAGCGTCTCAAGGCTAGGCTTGTTGCCAAGGGCTACACACAGACTTACGGCGTCGACTATTTTGAGACTTGTTCACCTGTGGCCCAGCTGAATTCAGTTCGCATACTTGTTTCTGTTGTAATTAATTCTGATTGGCCCTTATTTCAGCTTGATGTGAAAAATGCTTTTCTATATGGAGATCTACATGAGAAAGTCTATATGGAACAACCTCCCGGATTTGTACTTTAGGGGGAGTCCTCCAAAGTTTGTCGTTTGCGGACAGCAATTTATGGCTTAAAACAAAGTCCCCGTGCTTGGTTTGATAAACTGAGTACCATTCTTCAGAAATTTCATTTTAGACGTTCCCAATCTGATCATTCTGTCTTTGTTAAACAGACTACTTCTGGCATTGTTATTCTGATTGTATATGTTGATGACATCATTCTATTAGGGGGTGATCTTGCTGGCATTCAGGCGACGAAACGTTATCTGGAGAAACATTTTGTCACCAAAGATTTAGGCACCTTGCGCTACTTTCTTGGGATTGAAGTTTCTCGGTCAGCCTCTGGATTGTGCCTATCTCAGCGTAAATATGTTCTGGATCTTCTATCTGAAACAGGTCTTCTTGGTGCAAAGCCTGCTAGTACTCCTCTGGATCCAAACACCAACTGGGATGATGAGAATTCTCCTGCTTATCCCGATCACCATCAGCATCGACGCATGGTTGGCTAGCTCATCTATCTTACTGTCACTCGTGTTAATACCACATCTGCAGTTGGACTTGTTAGCAGATATCTTGACAAACCCCGACAATGTCACTGGGATGCAGTCTGTCACATTCTCAAATATCTGAAGAGCTCCCCTGGGAAAGGTCTGTTGTATAAAAAACATGGTCACTGTAACCTTGTTGGGTATTCTGATTCTGACTATGCGGGGAGCAAGATCGATCGACGCTCCACCTCCGGCTACTGTACTTTTGTAGGTGGAAATATGGTTACCTGGCGCAGTAAGAAACAAACAGTTGTTACTCGCTCGAGTGTTGAAGCAGAATACCGTGCCATGGCGCCTACTACATGTGAACTGTTCTGGATACGAAGCCTGCTGAAAGACTTTGGCATTTCTGATTCTACTCCTATCCCTATGTACTGTGACAACAAGGTTGCTACCTTTATTGCCAGTAATCCTACCTTCCATGAACGAACAAAGCATATTGAGGTTGACTGTCACTTTGTTCGAGAAGCTGTCTTATCTGGCCAGATATCTACGCCCTACATACATACCTCAGATCAAGTGGCTGACATCTTAACCAATATACTTCCGAAGTCTAGATTCACTACTATGACTGACAAGCTGGGCATGATTGACATCTATGCTCCAGCTTGAGGGGGAGTATTAGTATATACACTTTACTTCTGTTTTTAATTAGTGTATTTTGGTTATTTGTCTTTTAGTCACTTGTTTCTTTATCCCATATTGCTTATCTCTAAACGATGTACTACTCTCTTGTCTTATAAAAGAGAGAGCATTGTATTGGTTTTATTCACTCAATAAAAAGCAATACTTTTCTATTCTAGAATGCCATTAAAGTAGTTGCAGACATAACCACTGACAAAGTTGCCATACTCACCAATGAAATGTCAGAAGTCATATAAGCCTAGATATTAGTATAGCTAACGAGGGTTTGTTTGCCTCAACCACTGCCTTTAGTCCATGTACATGTCATCAAGGATTCATGAGCAAGTGTGTTTGTTGTTAGAACCTCAAACAAGGTTGGATCGCACATTTATCACTAGGTTAATGTGACTCCACTATAGTAGTAGACTCTCACTCTTCAATGACCAGTTGTATCGGACAATGATAATGCCATTTACATTCGAATGGGATTCTATTCATGAGGTTTTCAGACTCGGACAGAGATGTCAAGAGAAAAAAGGGACAATTCATCTTAAAACCCATTTTGAAAAAGCACTCATTTGAGAGAAGGGTCTGCCAAGTTGAATTGTTGACTCGATCGACCCTACCTAGGTCAGTGAATCGATAGGGATTCTTTATCCCTAGTTTCTAACATCAAAATCTTTATCAATGTTTGGGATTGCTTGATTTAATAACTGCAAAATGAGAATTATAATCGATATTACCTAGTATTACACTCCTTTTGGGAATTCTCTATTGTATATATATATATATATATATATATATATAGAGAGAGAGAGAGAGTCAGGCTAGAATACACTCGAGTGTACGGATCGCACGAATACACTCAAGTGTGTTTGCATATCAAGACTATTTTTTGCAAAATGTAAACCGTTGATCTTCACCGTCATACTATAAATAGGCTACATACAAATTTTGAACCCATTTGGATGAGTGTAAGTCACTCATCCAAGGGCAACAAAATCAACGCGCGAAACTAATTTGAAATGCATAATTTTTGCAGTCTTCATAACATGAGCTATACATATCCAAATGTGCTCAAATTTTGCGTATGAGTTGTTCACGAGATGTTTAAGAAGATCAACGGATTATATTTTCAAAAAAAATATTGCATCATGAAAAACTACTTGAGTGTATCCCGCTCCGGATACACTCGAGTGTATTCTAGCCTGACTCTATATATATATATATATATATCATTTTATTTTTTATAATATTTAGCAGGTAGTGAGTATTATATATAGACATACATACATATACATATAATATTATAATATATATATATATATTGCCTCATGAAGCCTTGCAATATATGATATAAAATTGCATTATGAAATAACATTAACATTATACACATTTGCAAACATTGTTTCTTATTATACAACATTTACATATATCCTTTCCGATAAATTTGTAGTTATTCTCTAGAAAATGCACTATTTTATTCTCCTTGATGTGAGTAGTTTTGATACTTCTGATAAGCAAAGGAACCTGAAGCTCATAATGTGCATATGCAAGATGATGTATCTACTTATCTAGATGTGGTTCATGATGAACAAAAGACCAAAAATGACATACTATTCCCATGACCACGTATGACCACTCCCTTAGTAAGATAATGTATCCAAGTCTATGCACTACCAATACCACACCTAATGATTTTTTTAATGACCCTAAAATATGTATGATCTCCCATTGCTTTCAAAAAGGGAAGAGTTTCGACAATTTGCATCCTATAGAAATGTAACTTGACCAGCTATTTCTCCTTCATACTACGCCTTCTTATATCAAATCTCTTAAGTGCCTAGAAATTTTGCTAAAGCCTTTTAGGAGACAGTAAAGAAATGCATTGGAAAAAGAGATGAAAGTTCCAGTGAATGATCATGCATGGAGCTTGTCCTTGTTCCCTACAAAAGAGTGTGATCGGTTCAATGGGTATGTACTATCATACACAAAGTTGGTGAAACAATCAAAAATGTAGAGCTTGACTGCAAAAGCTTTACATAGACTCGAGAGATGGACAATGATGTAAGGCTTTAACTGTGTGAGGCATACCAAGGTACATTTGTCTTGCCGAGGTGTATACCAAGGCATCCAAATTTCAAGGAGCAAGCCTCAAAATTTATGAGGCGCTCATAATATCCATGTGCGTAAAAGTGACTATATATATGTGATGTATGTGTTAATATTAATTTTACTTATTTTATTTATTTATTTTGTGCTCTCTTTAGTGTCTTGTCTTTTGTCCCGTATTGGTGAACTCTGTTTTTACTGACTCCTACCCTATATGAGGGTGTCTATGCTTGTATTCATTATCTCTTAATCATACCATCCTACTTTCTCCAAATGGTATCAAAGTGGTTCCCCAGCAGTCACCACCCACCCCTTCTTTCATTTTTCTTCCCTCCCCAACGACCAACCTCTCTTTGCCCTACAGCCCCCCCGTTGTCCTTAACCCTGCTGCCAACTTCCTCTCTCCCGCCCTTGCTCCCCCCTCCCTCCCACCTACCAACCCAGCCCGCCAGCCCCAGCCCAGCCGTTGATCCCGCCACCCCAGCCAAGCCCCTGATCCAACCACCCCCTCCCTCCTCCCCGTCCGTCGTTGATACCCCCACCCACACCCTCCACTTCTCAAATCCCTAACCGGCCCCACCTCTCCCTTTCCAGATCCATGCCCGCCCATCCACCTGCCTGTACTTCCTGTCACCCCACCCGCCTCAACATCACCCAACCCACTCACCCACCTTCCTGTAATCTCGCCCACCAGCTCCCCCCTGTTGTTGTCCGCTTCACCCACCCACATCTCCAGCCACCACCGCCTCTTCTTTGCCTATTTCACACTACATCCATATGTTGTGCATCAATATTAAAACTCAGTTGCCCCAACTCAATAAGTTGCTTCTGATTTAGATCACCTCTTCTCAGTTCCACTTCACGAAAAGGGAGGGACTTTCTCCTTCCCATCAACTTTCATCACATGTTGGTCTAAATTGACGATGTGGCTTTGGTCTATTAATTAAAATTCTCAATGCCCATTCTTTGGGTTTCTAAAATCTTCTATTGGCGCCTTGCATGATGCTTCACACCCTTCTGAACTGGTTACTTGTGTGGATCGATTCAAGAACTGTTTTTCATCATAACTTGAGAACTCTCCGTGTAACCACAATAAAATTGAATGATTCTAACTATTATACGTGGTCTTCTTCTTTTGAGCTGTAAGTCAAAGGTCCAATGCTAGTACTCTCACCTTATTACTAAAGAACCCGTTATTCCTGCCGAGAACGATGATGAGGAAACTAAATAGTTGTGGAAAACCAAAAATAAGTCAATCTCTTTTACGACTTAGAACGGCAAAGGCCATGTAGGGTCAATTATCACAAGTTTACTCACACCAACAAACCCTAAAAAGGTGTTTGAAACCTTTTAAAATCTGGCTAACAAAGAATTCTCTAATGATACCTCTGTTGAGGATTATGATAATCAATATTGTGCTTTGTGGGATGAATTTGAAGTGTACCATCCCCTAACTTTTGATATCACTGAAATCCAAAGACAGTGGAATGAACTACAATTCGTACAGTTCCTTACTGGATTACCCAGCCTCTTTTGCAGGAGTTGTGAATCATATCATGTCCAATGATCCACTACCTAAACTACGTGATATCCTTAAAAGGGTCTAGTGCCTACTGTCTGTTTCCTCTCCTGTTGGTTCCGCTGAGGCATCCACTCTTGCATTCCAATTTGGCAATTCTGGCCATGGCAGAGGTCGTGGTCGTAGTAGAGGACGTGGTCGTTTTGGCCCGTCAGGACCTAGACGTGGCCAACTCCGTATTGGACCAAGACCATGTCAACCCTCTGTTTGACCTAACGCCCCTCCTCCTAGACCTCGTCATTGTAACTTATGTCGATGCAATAATCACAATGAAGATCGTTGTTGGGTGAAACATGGTTACCCCAACACATGGGCCAATCTGACTTCTACTAACTACACCGAGGATGAACCGGCCCAAAGCTCCACTACTTCTGCAGATTGGGTCCAAACTGAATTTGAAAAACTTTTTTAAGAACGACTCCAGCCGTCAGCATCGGCTCCGCGCTTGTATGGTGATTCTGCCTTTTTAGCTTTGTCGGCTCCTTATGTAAAAACAAATGGGTCATTGACAGTGCTTCTACTCATATTTCTAACAATTCTAAACTTTTTTCTAGTATGACTACTTCGCCTACTATTCCACTTGTAACTGTTGTTGATGGCACTCAAGTCCCAGTTCATGGGGTTGGTAACATCCGAACTACAAACAACTTCTAACTCATATATGCATTATATGTTTCTCGCTTTTCACTAACTCTTCTTTTTGTTAGTAAAACTTTCAAACAACTTCAGTGTTATATAACGTTTGACCCTGATGGGTGCGTCTTTCAAGATCTCCGCACGAGGATTAGGATTTGTTCGGGCCATGAGGGACCAGACGGCTTATACTCATGGAACAGGATTTTTCGCCTTCGAGTCGACTTCGACAGGTGTGGATGTGGAAGTTTTTGGAAACATCGAGGAAACTTTGAGGATTTTTACAACCAAACTTTGACGCATCTTGGATTAAAAATTAAGCTCAAAATAGTGATTTCATGGTGAAAATTGATAGATTTCATCAAATGTATCTTCAAAAGTAAATATATGTATACATATATTTATCCATACATACATGTTTACGTATGTAGAAAAACACGGTCACGTGCAAATGACGTGATCTTAGTGTCAACTTCGACATGCATGGAAGTGGAAGTTTGCGGAAAATATAAGGAAACATTGAGGAAGTTTTGGACTAACACTTTGACGCAAAATAAGCTAAAAATGGTGAGATTGTGAGGGAATTTGCCATAAAACATCAAATTTTTGGTAAACACATACTCCATTTGTAATCTTCTATACAAAATATTTAGAAACAAAATATTTAGAACTTAAATATGTTCTATATATGTGATGTTTTGTATCTACAGAGATCCCAATTGGATCACATTCTAGAATTAGAAAACATGAGCTTATTTCCAAATACTTCAATTTGTAAAGAGGGGGAAAAGTAAAAGAGGTGAAATGGAATTACGTCTACACCAAATTTTGCAAAACTTGTGGAAATCTACTAGAGGAATAAAATTATCGTTATCTCTAGTTAGAAACCAAGGAAATGGTCATCTCAATGTCAAAAACAGTTTCCTACAAGTTTCTTTATGCCTTCACTATGTGTGCAAGAATAATAACTACAGAGATCATCGAGAAGATGGGACGTTTTGAGCTAGTTGAGTCGATTTCATCACCAACTAGGCTGAAGTCATTGACACGTCAACAAGTAGGCAACCAATGGGCACGGAAGTTTACTAGGTTTCGACATCAACAGGGGTAGATATATGTAACATTGAGGATATATCACCAGATGTCAAGGATGTTTAGTACCATGCTTATACTATCTTAATGCTTCACATACTGCTGCCTAGGAAGCACGGACACTTCTAGGAAGCCCCCGCGTCCATGTCGGACACGTTTTAAACACGAGCACTTCCTGAACATGGCCCAAAACGTTTTGGACACAGCCATGACCTGTCCTGTCTATTTTGGTCATTTTTTGCAGCCTGGACACAGATAGACACCCCCTGGACATATTAGTGCAGCGGCTACTGCTGCAATATCCTTTTTCAAAGTGCAGATTCTGAACACACAACCATTGTTTGTCTTTTTTCTATGGCAGTTAATGTTTATGCCTTGCCGTAACATGAATCTGAAATCTAATTAAAGTTGCAAACGGATCTGTTAAAAAGAATCAAAATGTAAAATCTAAGCTAACTTAGATATCATGAAATACATCATAGCCTAATAAATTGGTTAGTTGAGCAATGAGAACTCGTGTATGTACTCAGAAAATCTACTATATTTACTGAAAAAACGAAATGTGTTTAGTTATTTACTTCATACTCTTTGTATACACTCACAAACACATACATATTGATATTGATATAATAGTATACATAAATACATGATTCTAGACCTATCAAACTGAGTCAAAATCTGCGGGCACCCATGGGTCAACTGGTTTAAGTCGGGTTCGGGTGATGAAATTTGCCACCCACTAGCAATTACCCAAACCCATACTCACCCATTTATTTCGCGGGTTTCCCAGGTGACCCGCTTAACTAAATCACTTATATAAAAATAAATATAAGATACACTAGTACTTAGAATAAACAAGATTGTCTAATATTAACCATCAATTGTTAAGGAGTTCTATTCCAAACTCGAACTTGCCCGACAAGATTTGCTATTAGAGAGGGATACTGGGGAAAAATAAATCCATGTCTACTGCATTATATAATTATTCTATCAAACTTAATCTGGAGTCATAGTAAAAGTTAGTAACTCCAGTTTATTGATCATAATCATACATTAGAAGATTTTAATCATACATTAGAGATTTTTACCTAAAGTATGTATATGCTTGAATGGTTGTAAAAATATAACAAACTTTTTATTTGATGGAGACAGTGTATTGTATTTGGTTGTTCTTGTGCTATATTTCATTAGATAATTGTTTTCTTTTATCGTTATAGTAGCAACTTACAAAATATTTTTTTAATGAACACATTATATGGGCACCCGCGGGTGACCCGCAACCCACTGGGTTGGGTTTGGATTTGTCTTTCTTTGACCTGTTTAGAATTGCATCTTTTTGACTCACACCCGCGAGACCCAAACCCGCAATGACCCAACCCACCCATCTGTTTTACTGGTATACATGATTCCGGTTGGTTTTTGAAAGAATTTCAATTCATCTAGTATGCACTCATCTAGAATTTCAATTTTGTGTCCCATGTATATATTTGTGTCTGTGTCTAATAACATATTTGTGCTTCCTTTATTGTTGCTCTTCTCTCCTCGGTTGTTTCGGGACTTCAGTGGCACTACATATTGGGACATCCATCAGCATCCAAGTTCAAGCATTTGATTACTTTTGTATCTGAAACTTTGTTTAAGTATGAAGCTTGCCAGTTAGGCAAGCAAACTCAATGTGTTCCCTAGAAAAATTACTCTATCTTCAAAATATATTTTTGATATTATTCATGTTGATATATGGGGACCGTGTTCTGTAACAAGTATAACTGGATTTCATTACTTCATGACCTTTATCGATGACTTCTCTAGGGCTACTTGTTTGTTTTGACTTAAAGATAGGGCACATGTTCTGGACACTGTTACTGCATTTTTTGTTGAACTTAAAGACTCAATTTTATTAGGCCATCAAAAAAAAATTGGATGGGCAATACCCTTGAGTTCATGCAGCAGTTTGTTAGCCTATTTTTGTAAAAACTCTGGCACCCTTCATCAAACCTCCTGTTCTTACACTCCTCAACTATATAGTATCGTTGAGCATAAGAATCGCCATCTCCTTGAAGTTGCCAGAACTCTTATGTTTCACTGCCATATCCCTAAGTCTTTTTAGGTTGATGTTGTCCCTGTTGCTTGTTTTCTTGATCAATAAAATGACCTTGTTTGTCTTAACAACTAAGTCCCTTATAGTGTTTTGTATCCTGGAGCTCCCTTGCTTTCTAAGCCACCTCAAATTTTTGGCAGTAATTGTTTTTCTACGGAATTATCAGACTAGCTTAAGCAAACTTGATCCAAGATCTACGAAATGCATTTTCTTGGGGTACTCCAGAACATAAAAGGGGTATTGATGTTATGATCTGAGTATTAAGAAATGGTTTTGTACGGATATCGTTCTCTTTGAGGATACTTCGTACTTTTCTACTATGGGTTTGACTCTTATCTACGGATCTGCTTGTTGACACTCATGAACTTGTTCAAGTTGAGCCAGACTCTTCAGAAAACGATGCTCCTGATGTCCCTCTCAAAGTTTATCAAGGACGCCGCAAGACTAAAGTCTACAACTCCATCTATGGCCCCTCCCTCAGCCAATCCCTCATCTTCGTCGACAGATCACGACACAAATCGAGTATACCCTGACTGGGATATCCCGATTAGCATAAGAAAAGGGGTACTCTCTTGTACTTTACATCCTATCACCAATTTATGTTATGATACTAATCTTGGTTCAAGTTTTGCAAATTTTACTATTGCTCTTTCCACAATTTATGTTTATGAAATTGTGGTTGAGGCCCTAACACATCCTGCCTGGCATCGTGTCATGGAAGCAAAAATGGAGGCTCCACATACACAACAGACATGGGACTTAGTGGATGCTCCTGCTCATGTTTGGCATGTAGGCTGTCGTTGGATGTTTCCTGTGAAGTATCAACCCAATGGCACAGTAGAACGTCTTAAGGTTTGTCTTGTTGCTAAGGGCTACACACAAACTTATGTCGTGGATTACTTTGAGACTTTCTCGCATGTTGCTCGACTTAACTCTGCTCGAATTCTAATTTCTGTTGTTGTCGATGAAAGTTGGCCTCTTTTTCAACTTGACGTTAAAAATGCTTTCTTATATGGTGATCCGCATGAGGAGGTGCATATGGAGCAACCTCCCGGATTTGTTGCTCAAGGGCAGTATTCTAAAGTATGTCGTTTGAAGATAGTCATTTATGGACTAAAACAAAGCCCAAGAGCATTGTTGATAAATTAAGTCAGGTCCTTGCTAAATTTGACTTTCAACGCTTGCATTCTGATCACTCTATTTTTGTTGGAAAAAAACACTATGGGACTTCTTATTCTAATCATGTATGTGGATGATATCATCCTTTCTGGGAGTGACCGTCAGGGTAGTCATGATACTAAGAAATATTTAAGAAAATACTTCATTATTAAAGACCTAGGAAAATTGTGATTTTTTTGGGGATTGAAGTATCACATCCTTCGTCTAGGATATGTCTATCTCCACGCAGATAGACTGGAACTCCATATCGCGCATCCTGAGCCGACAAGGAGTAGCCTTCTACTTGATGACGTGCTAGCGTCGTGGTTGTCTCCTCTCTCTTAGGGACGATGACGGCTAGGGTTCACATATAAGAGCATATCTCAAAATCCGGCCGTCATGCCCCTATAAATAGCAGAGGATAGGAAGCAGGGTTTCCCAAAACTCTTGGGAAAATAAAAGGTTGCGGATGTGTTTAAACGAGCCGCTCGTGGACTATCAAAAGAATATTCTAGAATCAATTAGTTAACAAATCAATCATATTAATTGATTAATTAATTTTCGTCATCCAACTCTAGTCAATCGCTCGGTATTAGCCAGTCGACTTAACAATTTGAATCTAATCAATTGGCTTAAACACATTAACCAATTAACTCAGATTATATTCCAATATTATTCTAGTAGATTACTTAAACGTTTTAGTAATCAATTTGATTCATAACATCTCCAATCAAGTCCACAATTATACTCCTATTCCAATAAATTCTATGTGTGTGACCCGGTGGCTCCAAATTCCGTTGGCAGTGATATTCATAATCATATTATGATTTCACAAGCAATGATTGGTATATAACAAGACTTCATTGCTACCCAAGTAATTAGAGAAGTTGGAGAACAATTTCAACCTACAACTTGTGATTGGTGTTAAAGTGATTGCATAGTTCCTTTGTCTCTGATATCCAAATTGAACTCGAGGCACAGAATCGTCATCCTCTTCAACGTTCAATCCATGTTCGTTGAACTAGAGCAAACTGTCCGAGATATGTGTAAGCTCAATATCACATATTGACTCACACCAACATGGTCATGCATTTCTCAGTCTCTTTTATCAAGTGGTAAGGATATCAAACTCTTATAGGAGGGACAAATCCCATCACATCACTCACAGTGATCCCCATAAGTCACAGCGATCCCCATGAGTCACAGTGCACCCAAACACCACCTTTATGGCACCCTTATTCAAGATTACGGTGGATGATGTCAAAGTACATCGAACGACATGTGATGAGTGTAGTCATTTTAGGTCTAAGAACCACAATCAACACCATCACTATGAGAGATGACTCTGACTACCGATCATGGTTTCCATCTGTCACTCTCAAGGCGGGTCTGTCCAATACATTGTTCTCTAACAAGTATTTGTATGCTTGGTCTGATATCACATATCATGACTAATGAGATTTTATCATCAACCAACACACATTCTAGTCTTAAGTGTTATTATTGTCTATCAGCCTTCCACAATAACATTCGACTAGGGACATAACAAGAACGCATATACTCTTGACATTTGTATGATCTCATCGTTCGGGTTCTCAACCCGAACACATACGTCATTAAGTAATATCATTCTTTAGAAATTTATTGTGTTACATCATTATCTAATAGCTGAATAAAACAGAATAAATTGGAAAATTGTCTTTATTATTAATCAAATCATTTACAAGATATGTCATTACAATCATCATATGATTGGCTATCTAGGCATACATACCAACAGTCTATGCTTGTATTCATTTACTCTTAATAGAATCCTATTTTCTCCACATTATGTATAAGCAAAATTACAACAAAATAGAAACAATTTACCTAAATATTTAAATATATATTGGAAATAAAGTTAAGAAAAATACCACTAACATAATAAATAAAGTTGTGGCAAATCTGCAGTGGGATAAGGATATAAGAGAAACACAATTTGTAGTTAGTAGGAATGAGGAACCAAAATTGATAAAAATGAGATTTGAATAAAAAGATAGCAAAAAACTATATCTCAGAAATGAAAATTTAACTTTTAAAATTGATATGAACTTTGGGATTTTGGATCTTTTGGCAATCAAAATTGATGTAAATTCACTAGTAAACGAATGATAATCGACTACTAGAAACCTGAATAGAGAACTTTGAAGAAAAGTGCATATAAGTAACTCAAAATCTCAAAACATGGTGCTTAACATAAGCCATTAGCTTCAATGAATTGAGGCAAACCACAGATTTTTGAGGCATAAGCCTCAATCCGGGACATCAAGGCTTACGCCTCAAGGCACAAAAAGGACAGCCTCGAGAACAATGCAATTTTTCTAAACCATGATGTGATCACACTTTTGCCTTAGTTTCTAAGATGAAATTCGTCATACAATTCTTTCTTTTGCTGTCCATTTTTAATAGAACCTTTATTTACTAGATGTTAAAAATGCTCTCCTGAATGGTGATCTCAAGGACGAAGTGTATATGCAAGTTCCGCTTGGTTTCTCGGTTGATGGGAAGTGTCGCAAACTAATCAAAGTTCGGTATGGCCTGAAACAATTCCCAAGGGTCTTCTTTGAAGTCAGACTAGCTACGAAACGTTTTTGTTATAACCAGGGAGTGTTGATTGCATTCTTTTTGTGTGACACACACATAGAATGAGCATTATCTGCTAGTCTATGTTGATGGTGTGGTCCTCACTAGTTAGGATAAAGAAGATATTATCAAATGCAAGGAGAGGTTGTTGAAAGAGCTTTGAGATTAATTAGGAAAGTTGACTTATTTCGTAGAATCGAGGTATCTCGATTAGAGATATGTCTCACATTAAAAGTAGGCTCTTGATTTTCGAAAAGAAAATGTTTTTTTTGTCAACGAAACGTGAAATTTTTTATTAGATAACAAAATTTAGGTACAACAATGTGCGCCCCTAACCCTTGGATCCAACGAAAACAGCAATAACAACTCACTCCAAACCCAAGTTCTTCAAAGGCAACCTAACAGACAATGAAGAACAAAAAATAGCACACAAGCCATTGACCTATCAAAACATAAATGTATAGCATCAAACATGCTCATCACAAAAAGAAAACCAAGAAGAAAAAGCACCAGACTGCAGAGCTTAGGTTACGGCATCATTTAAAATCTTCATAAGCAGGGACTCAAACCAGAGAATCATCTCAACAAAAACCATAATATCATCCTTCCGACATGGAAGAAACACCAAGCAGTATGTACCAACTGCAAATAAAATCCATCTATTAGTTGATTGAGATCACATATGGTTACATCAAGGCAGTTTTCTTCATTTTTTTGTTCTTTTTTCTTTGACCCGGATCTTCACCCCTAATTTTAGAAATTGCCCGAGGGACTTGATGTGTTGGTGATGACCAAGTGGTGTAGTGATTATCCACCTGGGTTGAATCAGTAGCTTGCTGCTGCAATACCTGCACAACACCATCATCTCCTAAAGGAGGTTCTTGATGACTTGAGGGGTTAGCCTATTGCTGCAAATGATAATTGATTTCCCTCTTGCTTCTTATTTTGTTCTTCAGCATTTTGAAGGACACCTTCCCTCTGCTTCCCAAATCCGAATTGCATTTTGTTTTGATCTCTGGCCTCTTTGTTCCTTATTTGACATGAAGCTAGCTGGTGACCGGACAACATGCAACCAGCACACATGGGTGGTTTGGCGATGTACTCGATCTTCAAGATAGAAGGAATACCATCTGCATTGGCCATTGTAGCTTTGGGCAATCGTAAGGAGGCATGCATCTCAACACATATCTTTGATGCGTCAAGACCCACCGCCATCAGGGTAGAATCCTCATAATCAAGGGGTCGACCCAACATACCGGCATTCCTCACCAACATGTCCAAGTTCAGGAAACCTTGGATGTCTACACTGAACCAACAGATGTAGATGAGAAGGAAAGGGGGGAGAAGAAGAGAACCTGGACACCAATCATGGACAATCACGAGGATACCATCCATCTCCTAGCAAGCAGCACCCAAGATCCGCTCCCTCTCTTTCTTTGTTAGCAATCTAACAACAAACCCCTCCTTAGCGAGTGTCTCAAATTTTGTACTCGGGTGCCATTGTCTTTGAACCATCCAGCAAGAAGAATTTGGAAAGGCTTCCTACCAACAAATCAAACTAACACGTGCTCGTCCCATGTGGAGGCTTGTACTCTAGACCACCACATCTCCACGAACTAACTCCATTCCGCACGCACACGATAGGCTCCACAAAAGGAATAACAACACCGGCTTCTCCCTAGCCTTGGCGGCAAGTGAGAAGCCAATCTGCTCCCAATTTTGTTTTCTTCGCCGCTTGCATCTGACTGTCCGGAGTTCTTAGCATGATCCAAGGACGTCGGGGATGGCCTGGGACTTGGTGGGTTTTTCGTTTGTGGGTTCCCCCATGCTCTCTAGGTAAGCTTTAGAAAACAGAGAACTTCATGGATCCACTCCCCTAGCCTCTGGCCCTCTGTCAAACTTGGCAGAGTAGTCGAAAACGTTGGCCTCTTCACCTCTCTGACCCCTCTGCCTCCTCGGCCAGAAGTGAAACTCCACGTGCTCGTGAGGTTAGATTCAAGTAGCGGAGAACTCGGTGCATCCACCCCCTAGCCTCTCTAGGACTTGGCAAGGTAGTTGACGGTCTCGACCCCTTCACCTCCTCTCTGACCCCTCTACCTCCTCCACTAGAAGTGGATTGCCCCCTTTCTCACCCTCGTCTTCTCCCTACTGACATTTCCTTTAGCACCAGCATAGTTGTTAAAGAGCACACCTAGGCGGCAAGGCGCCCTAAGGGGTGTGCCTTGCCTATATTGCCACCGCGACTCATTTTTGTGGGTCCAATGGTATAATTATGTGTTTTAAAGTTTTATGTAGCTATCCTAATGTTAAAAATTAAGATCGTTGCCTATGTTATGTGCCAAACATCATTTTTATTACCCGACTTGTGTAGCGCAGATGGTTGAGCACAATAGGTCCTCCCTGGGGGACCTGGGTTCGAGCCTCCCGTTGCGCACAGTATTTATCACCCTTGCAATCATGCGGGTTTTGGCATGCTCTGAGGGAGGGGGGAGACTAATGTCTCTTCTGACTCCAAAAAAATCATTTTATTTGGATCTAACACTCTTTATTCGCATTTTCTGATTTTTCTTATTTTGCGACTTCAATTCAATTTGTATTCAGCAGCTATGATATGAAGTATAGTGATTGCATTGCTTAAGATTTGGAGCTGACATTAAATATCTATTTACTTGTTGATCTTTCTCTTACATTGTTTACTTAGGATAACCGAAAACAATAGAACAGATATAAACTTAGTTTGTAACACTAATGCATACATGCTAATTTATTAATATTAGTAAGTAATAAGTCGGTAATTTCACTGTATTCCAGATTTTAGAAAACAATATAATGATGTAATATTTAGACTTAGATTGATGACACTCTTGAAGCATGAGTTAAGTAGTTATTCATTTCTTGTTCTTGACATTATTTTTAATTAAAAGTTATTAAAAATGTAATAGGGGGATTAACTATTAACATGTATATACCTACATATCTTTCTACCCTATAAAAAAGCAAGTCTCTGTTGCTTGCTTTTAGTACCTGTTTGACTGTATGCTTCTCTCTTTTTCCTAAAGTACCCATGTACACAGATATGTATACCGCGTACTGCTAACCATGGTGCCACGTTTTGCTCCAAAATTCCAGCACATGCAGCTACAACTGTAATTAGCATAGTCGGTACCCGAAAGCCGCTGAAACATAGTCTGCACTGCAGATGTCTCTACTTTAAACCGCTGCTATATAACAGCCTGAAATCGGCCACTGATCTGTCCTCCCTTCAACCGCTCGCAGAAACAGGCAGCCTCGCTCGATCAATTGTAACGCTCAGCACACTGCCTGCTGGAATCCAATGACTATGTTGAATCACAAAGTTGACGGCGTGCTACAGCTTGCACCATATATACTGTATTCTAAGCTTTAGTTGATAGGCTACAGGAAGCAGTGTCCTTTTCCCCCGTCCACATCGTCCTGCTCAAGAGGTGCCAACTATACTATTTTGTCTTACGCTCTTATTTTATTTCTGCAACGATTTCAGTTTTCTTTTGCCAGCCATACTTTTCTGTAGCCACGTCTTAATTTTTTCTTCCGATTGTCAAAATTTTCTTCCAATTGTCAAATTTCATTGGTACAATCCATCAGATGGCAATACCTATGCGTCTGTGTGCATGTTGTGGACGACAGAGGACTTCATTATAATCATAGGACAATTAATACAGTGATATGATTCAGCCGAAGAAGCATTGCTCTGACTTGCCAGTAGAAATGGCACATGTTTCACGATTTATTAATGTCCTCGGCAGTAGGGTAGTTGGTGGCTGGTATGTTCGGAGGACAACTGACGACCTGTATTAGAATAAGCAGTGAGTACAATTTTACAGATTTTTTATAGGGCTTTATTTGTAGCCGCAGTGACGTCAGCATTGGCATGATTTCATATATTTATATTAAATATATGCGGTGTTGGCAGTAATGAAGATTCCAATCTTCATTCTTATTCTTTGCTAGGGTAGTGTTTGATAGAGAAATTATTATCTAGGTTTTGATTACCATATGCCATGCAGAATATGCTTCAGTAAAGTGCAGCATTGACATGATTTCATATGTTTGTATTTTTTATATACCATGAGTAATTGCTATATCATTCGATGACTGAGGGAGAAACTATTGTGTCCCCTTTGTTTATTTAGCATGTGGCATGCACAATATGCTTATGTAAAGTTATTCTTTAACAATGATACACTTTTGTGAAAAGAAAATTGTATTTAAGTGAAGATACGCAAATGAAAGTTATGCATACCTCTTCTAAGATCTTTAGTGGTAGGAAGTGAACAGAATTTTTATTTCCATGTAAGAGATTTTATTGTGTTTTTTGTCCGACGTAAGTGATTTTATTATGTGCCCCTGCTAGGAAATGCTCACATTTCATCTGTACTGACATTGTATATGTTTTATTTTCAAACTTTTTCCATATCTAATGGGCATATATATAATATAATATAATATAAAATAGTATTAATAATATTGTTGCTATCAATGCACTTAGGATGAAGTATTCCGATCTACCAGAGGAAAAGAAAGAAATTATACGCAACAGAAAAAGAGAGAAATATGTCAATCTTTCAGAGGAGAAAAAGGAAGCGACACTTAAAAAAAATAGACAAAACTATGCTAGGAGAAAACTTAAAAAAGCAATCAAATTTTGAAGGAATGTACTTTGAATCATCATATGCAATCTACTATTTCTAGCGCATGGGAAGTTGGATCCACGTCGACTTTGAAGGAAACTACTTTCAGTCAACATATGCAATCTACTACTTCTAGCACATGGGAAATTGGATCCACATCAACTTTTAGTGAAGGAAGATTCTGTTTGGCTTTCTCACACCAAATGAAGAACAAAGATGAATATATCAGAGAAATCTTCATAACAGATCTGGTTATACCGAGAGAGTCATATGTACTTCCTAATTGTAGGTGTTGTAGTCATTGTCATGCAAAGAGATATCCATATGAAGTCAAAACATTTTGTTGCTATGATGGCAAAACTGTGCTGCCTACAAATGATATCCCTTTAGAATTACTTGACTTATATACCTCATCAGAGAAAGAGGCTATTCACTTTCGACAATGCATACGAACATATAATAATACATTTGCTTTTACTTCTATGAGTGTGCATGAGGATAAAGATCTTTCTAGGAGAAATAGAGGGATATACACTTTTAAGATACAAGGACATGTATATCATATTATCAACCAGATGATACCAGAAAACAAGAAGCCATCACATCTGCAATTATACTTCAACGACACAGATCATGAGATAGAAAATAGGCTACATCAGTCATCTCAGTTGAAAGGAGATGTAGTCAAGATATTAGTCAAGACATTGTGTCATAATCCATACTCAAAATTCTTCCGAAGTTTAAGGGATTTACAAGACACTGAGAACTTGTAAATATATATTAAGTCAAATCCAGATGTACATCAAGGAATTAATAACACACCAACTTCTTCACAAGTGGCGGCTATTTGGAGTGAAAATGACGATGATAACAACAACATTATTTTTCAGAGAGACATTCAAGTTTACTCTCATGATGGGAGCAGTCATTGTGTCAATTACTACTATGGTTGTTATGATCCTCTACAATACCCATTATTATTTCCTTATGGTGAGATTGGTTGGCATCAAGGAATTCCACGAAGAGATAAAAAGACTGGTCAATGGTTGTGCAATAGTTTATTATCTGACAGTTCTTATTTTGGAAATATGGATGAACTCTTACTACTAGAGGAAAAGAGGTAACCTAAACACTTATTATTTATTAATTAATTTAATAGACAATACATGTCTTTTAAATTATGTCATTACTATCTTTCAGCTCTAGAAAATAAGGGAAAACGAAGAAAATTAGTTTCATGTCGTGAATACTATTGCTACAAGTTGCAGATCAGAGATACCGATAAATCTATATTGTTGCATTCTGGTAGACTTCTACAACAATATGTTGTTGATATGTATGTCAAACTTGGAAGTAGCCGCTTGGACTATATTAGAAGGGACCAACAAAAGATCTGAGTTGATCTATATCAAGACATCATAGATAGCTATAATGATCGACAAAAGACTGGCAACACAATTGAAAAAAGAGTTATTCTTCCAGCATCATTTATTGGTGGTCCAAGAGATATGCGCCAACGGTATCTTGATGCTATGGCATTAGTCCAAAGGTATGGGAAACCTGACATATTTCTAACTTTTACATGTAATCCATCATGGATTGAGGTAAAAAGAGAGTTACTACCTTTTGAAGAAGAGCAAAATAGACCAGATCTACTTGCTAGAATTTTCAAAGCAAAATTAGAAAATTTAAAAGTTGATCTTTTTAAGCGACATATATTTGGACATGTAGTTGCTCATGTTTATGTGATAAAATATCAAAAAAGGGGACTTCCAGATGCACATTTTCTTATCATTCTAGCAAAAAGACAAAAGATTACTACTCCCGATGTATATGACCGATATGTATCAGCTAAAATACCAGAAAAAGTAGAGAACTCACATCTACACAGTATGGTTTTGAAACATATGGTACATGGTCCATGTGGAACATTCAATCTGGGCAGTGTCTGTATGAAGGATGGAAGGTGCAAGAAACATTATCCGAAAGATTTTTGTCCAATAACAACTCAGGCAAAGAATTCATACCCTTTGTACAGAAGAAGAGATACTGGTCACTTAGAAAAGGTGGGTTCCAAGCAAATTGACAATTGTTGGATCGTTCCTTACAATTCTTATCTGTTAGCAAAGTACAACTTCCATATAAATGTTGAGATTTGTTCTTCAATCAAAGCAGTGAAGTACTTATACAAGTATATATACAAAGGACATGATCGTGTATTGTTTCAATTGAATGACAACCAGATGAAGAATGTGGACGATGAAATTTCACAATATGTATCTGGACGCTGGGTGTCACCACAAGATGCAGCATGGAGAATTTATCAATTCCCTCTGAATGAAATGCATCCATCTATATTATCTCTACAACTTCATCTTGAGGATATGCAGACCATTACATTCCATGCAAATCAAGACTTATCAAGTATTGTTAAAAATGAAAATTTATGTAGGACAATGCTAATCGAATATTTGCATTTATGTGGAAGCCCAACAATACCTATACAAGGAATTTCCTGAGCATTATGTATGGAATAAGAATTCGAAATCATGGAACAAAAGAAAGCAAAACAATGATGTTGGAAGGCTAATATTTGCAAGACCCGTTGATGGTAAACGGTAATACTTACGTTGTTTACTTAATCATGTGAAAGGTGCTACATCTTTTCAACATCTGAGAACTGTCAATGGAACAGAATACAAAACATTTCAAGAGGTAGTCAAAAAGTTTGATTTAATGGACACTGATAATAGTATTGAGCAATGTCTTAATGAAGCAGTTATGTTTCAAATGCCTTCAAGTCTACGACAATTGTTTTCTACTATAATTGTCTATTGTGCTTCTGTTAGTCCTATTCAGATGTGGGATAAGTTCAAAAATCAAATGAGTGAGGACTTCTATAATGTTCATGAAACAGACTGGACCAATGCTCATTTGAATGCTCTAAAGAAAATTAATATGTGTTTAGAGTCAATGGAGAAAAATCTATCAGACTTCAACTTACCATCTATTGTTCAAGATGAACACGAAAAGTTATATAATGAAGTAGAAGAGGAACTGAAAATTGATGTATCTGATGAAGATTTTATGACAATTTCACAACTAAATTATGGCCAAAGTTGTGCTTATAGAATTATCATGGATAGATTGAACAACAAAGAGCAAGGAGTTTTTTTCATTGATGGTCCAGGGGGAACTGGAAAAACATTCTTATATCGTGCTTTGCTTGCCAAAGTAAGATCATGTGGACAGATAGCACTTGCAACTGCATCCTCTGGGGGTTGCTGCATCTCTACTACCATTTGGTCGCACTGCACATTCAAAGTTTAAAATTCCACTGAATACTAAAGAACAAAAAGTCTGCAATATCTCAAAGCAAAGTAGTTTGGGTGAGTTACTTCGAAGAACTAAACTTATAGTATGGGATGAGGTATCTATGGCAAAGAAACAATCAATTGAATCATTGGATCTTTTATTGCAAGATATGACAAGCAGTTCTTTACCTTTTGGAGGAAAAATTATTGTGTTTGGTGGTGATTTTAGACAAATTCTTCATGTTGTTCCACAAGGAGGTAAAGAACAAACAATTCTGGCGAGTTTTGTAAAATCTAAGTTATGGGAACATGTTGAGAAGTTACAACTAACTGAAAATATGAGAACTATATCAAATCCAGTTTTTAGTGAGTATTTACTTCAAGTTGGACATGGAACAAGAGATCATGTAGTTGGTGATTGGATACAAATTCCTACAGATATGGTCATCCCATATACCGATGAAACATCTTCCAAGCTTGAATTGATACATGCAATTTTTCTTGAACTTGCACCTGATGAGGACCGATTATATTCTTTAACAAACCATGCAATCTTGACTACAAAAAATGAATTTGTCGATGAATTAAATGATCTATGGATTGAGAGATTCCCTGGTGACAAGAAAGAATACTTCAGCTTTGATTCAGCGATTGATAAGACCAATCAATTTCAAGAAGAAGAATTTCTAAATTCTTTGACTCCTACTGGTCTTCCTCCGCACAAGTTGGTTCTTAAAAAGAATTGTCCTATTATGTTACTCAGAAATATTGATCCTTTCATGGGTCTTTGTAATGGAACACGACTTATTTGCAAAAGTTTTAATCGAAATATTATTGATGCTGAAATAGCATTTGGACATAAGAAAGGGCAAAGATTATTCATTCCCAGAATTCCATTGATGCCAAAAGATCATGAAAATTTGCCATTTGCATTTGAGAGAGTACAGTTTCCAATGCGGTTGTGTTTTGCAATGACAATCAATAAAGCACAAGGACAAACTTTAGAAAAAGTTGGGATATATTTGCCTCAACCAGTGTTCTCTCATGGTCAGTTATATGTTGCTCTTTCCAGAGTGAAATCGTCAGGAGATCTTAAACTTCTCATCAAACCAACATGCATGGAAAAAACAGCTGCCACGACAACCAGAAATATAGTCTACACTGAAATATTGTCCTCTATTGGAGTAATCTAGATACAAGGCATATACCTTCATGTAAGATATCAATATATAATACTTAATGCTCCTTTTATCACACATTTTTAAATGTACTCATTATTCTCCCATAACACACTTATCACTAACATTTCAACTTTTTACTAACACGACAAATCACTACATGAAATCAAGACTTCAAGTATGGACAACAAAGCAGAAGGTCATGACATAGAAACCTTTTCTACATCAATAGATGGAAATCATATGTATAAAAGGTATGTATTTTGTTCTCATAAATTAGTAATACAATATTTTGTAACCTTTTAGTTTCCATTTTGTAATAGTTCTACTACAATGTAATTGTAATGCACGTGCTCTCCCGCTAGTATAACTATAAAAGAGTGTGAGTGAGTGTGTGTGTTTTGGGTTGGGGGGGGGGGGGGGGGGTATGTTCATCAAATCAATGACAAAATATGTATATATACAGGAAAATTATATAGATTTTATATTCTTTAAGGTCGACTAGGCGACACATAGGCACCGCTTGTAGCCTTAATGACTATGGGCGCACCGGATTCAGACATCAACCAAAATGAAAAATATGTTTAATCTTCAAATCTCTTTTCAGCGGAGATCTTGCCCTACCATCACATATCAACTAACCTCTACAAAAATGAACAGAGTAAAAGTCAGAACAGAAATTAATCCTAACCTACAAAGAGAGTAGCCAGTCATATGAGTAGCTGCTCACCCGAACCATGATTTATACAAAGATTCTCAACAGCTTGATGCATTATATCTCTGCGAACCGAACTTGATTAAAATAAGGCTGGGATTCACTTTATAGCAATGCAATTGACTTTATCCTCGTAGACATTTTTAAAATTTTAGACAAGTCCTATTTTAACAGAAAAATGATGCATTTGTCGAACCTACCCAGCAAAAAACTCAGAAGCCTTGCCAGTTCCGTCTTTTATGCCCACACCAACACCAAATACCACAGCAGCAAGAATCTGTACAGTTAGAATTATCAGAAGAGCTAAGACGCGTGTGCAAGCAGGGAGAGAAAAAAAAACAGTAACCTATCAGATAGTAGCCTGCTTACCCAGAAAACTACGACTTTAGCAAGTGATGTGGTATCATGTTCAAGATCTTGACCATCCATAGGTGAATAGCCAACAGAAGTGGAAGATGATGACGTCTCATCTGCACATCCAGTTTTATCTATCAATTCAATCCTCTCTTCTGCTGAAGCAGGCTCACTAATTCCATATTCGTCAATAAATATAGTCTTCTCCTCTGCAGATGCAGCACATCCATTCATCATACATAATTTTCAACAGATAACATGTATCTGGATGGTTCTGTAATTCTGACAAATAATAATTTACATATCAGAAATATGGGGTTCGAACCTAATACATAATGCAATGTCCGATGAAGAAAAGTAACACCAAGCTTATGGCAACTTCAGCTAAGAGCAAGGCTAAAAGTTAAATAAGAGGTCCAGACTAACGTGTCCACAACGTTTCCAATATATAATTTTATAAAATCACATTAATAAAAGATCTCATGCAGGTGCAAATCCATGTCATCTAGTGCATCTAGGTAGCCAAATTCACAAAGCACTTATCATTCATTACTTGAAATTTTTCCAAATACATAACTCTTAAAGTTCTATGGAAGAGCTATGAAATTAGTGCATTAGATTTGGCAGATTCCAGTCACGAGATTGTTTTGTCCTTTTAAGTTTCCAAGATTATAGTAACTTGATGGTGATGCAAGTTTAAAAGCCATTAGTATATGTAGGTAATGAATAAGATCAGACTAAATGTGCTTAAGTTGCACAAGTAACAATACAAGTGCATCTAAGTGTCTTCAGTTTCAGGCGAATCAAAGGTGTGATGCATTTTGATTTTCCAATTTCAAAATAGATAGTTGATATTCATGAAACACTTGAATCAGCCATATGCCAGCAAAGCTTAGCTTAATTAGGAATAACATTCCTTCAATAAAAACTTAACATAGTCTTTTTATACTGTTTACAGAATATTGAGTATTCAGAGGGTTTAGGATGGATTTTTCTACTCAATATTCGAATATGGAAAAAGAAAGGGTGAAAGTATGTAGTACATTGGAAATGGATATATAAAATATATTCCAACTAATCATATGAAGGATACGGCCAGAGAGGGATACAATTTATATATTATGCAGCTACTTACATAAGGACCATTATGTTTTTTTTTCCTCGTTGTTCTCTACCTAGTTGCCCTAAAAAAAGGAATGCCTTGTCGTGTTACCCTTTTACCATCCAAGATCTCACACCGGGATACCAAACTACTATCTATCACTGTTAAATATTGTACTGGACTGATGTCTGATGATCAAAGAATTCGTTATCAACAGTGAAATAAAAAACGGCCAGGCGGGCCGCTTAAGCGCCCATGACCCCCAGCCGCTTAATTTTGCCATTAATCGCCCGCTTAATCATTTTGAGCAAAATCGCCCGCTTTTTGCCCGCCTCACCCGCTTTTTCCCACTTTTTTCCCGCTTTTGTTTAAAAATCCTAATGTAAGCATCTAACATTAATTAATTACATAGCCAAGTAGTGTTGACTATAATATACGAAACTTGTATACATTAAATGTTCTATGATATAGCTAGTCCTAATTTAGAATGCATACTTTGTGTGTAAGCTGTAATAATTGGGTACTGCTGTAATGCATCTAAGTAAATATCCTATTGCTCTATTATACTAGTAATGCATGATTAGTTTTACTGATTTCCTTGCTGCTTTCAGTGATTAATGATTGGTACTGCTGGTTAGTATTACTTTAGTGATTACTTTAATTCAATAATTCATAGTTTGTTATATACAATTACTGATCTGCTTGCTGATTTTAGTGATTAGAGATGCTGATTAATAGTAAGTATTGATGAATACTTAGTTAATTACTGATTTGCTGATTAGATATGTATAGAAGTTCCTTATAAATATATTTTTATATACACATACATGTAATTTTGTATAAAAATATATAAAATTTAGACACCCGCTTTTTCAAAAATCGCCCCCTTAATCGCCCGCCTACCGCTTAATCGGTTACAGGGTGCCGTCTGCACGCCTCCCGCTTCCCGCTTTCTAATACATTGGTCATCAATAATTTCTCTTTCGCAGGTCCGATCGATTACTTTATATTTCCAGACCACAATGCCTCACCGTTTGCCCATAATAGCTTGGTAAGGTCGGCAACCTTACAAGGAACATGTTTTTTCTGCTTCCAGTCTGCCAACATTCCAACACCGCCTCTGTTTGCTACAGCTATTGCTCCTATTTAAAATCATTGAAATTTCAAAAAAAAATTGATTTCGGTGGGATCAGCTATCGAATCATGAGATTGTGTCGAAAGGATTGCATCTATTGGAATTTCAAAAATATTTCGATATTTTTGATGGATTTTGCCAATTTCAATGGATTTCAAGGTCTTTTCTGCACACAAAAAAAAAATAATGGAAATTTTGGCAGTTGCAATTCTTGTTGTTGTTGTTGTTTGAAGAGAAGAAAAGGGCATTAGAGTGATTTCAACATTTGGAGCACAATCCTCCTAGATCAGATAAGTAAATATATGTTCTTACATTCTAAATCATTTCCAGCCCCTCTTTCTCTATTTTTTCATGCTTTCACCTTAAAAAAAAGATTTTTGCATCCTAATACACACTGGATCATTGATCACATTTGATACTGATACAACTTATATATTCTAGACAGAGATCTACACATCTAAGACGGATCTATGTATAGAATCACTAGATCTACACTAATAGCTATGATAAATACATTTTTTAGATTCATCATCATCATTTAGATCTACATTTTTTAGATTATTAGTACTAATATAAGAATAATAGCATATAGTTGTTATAGTTAGTTATTTTACTTAAATTCGATAGAAGAACTTGTAACAAATGCTAAAAAGGACAAAAATAAAATATAATTATGTCAAAATTATTATATTATGTAATTTATTCAGTAATTTATAAAATTTGTAAACTACACAAAAATGTGGAATTATTTATTTTTTTGTGTAATTGTTCTTGTTACTGTGATACTCGTTATCGACTAATATATAAATTATCGTTAGTGCTATTTTAAATTTTTAAAAAATCAGACCTAAATAAATAATAAACCCTAAAAATATTAAGAAATTGTGTGATTGATTCTATTTTACTCTCACCTAGTATACACTTATAGCATATCGTAATTACATTGCATACTCTAGTATATGCTATTCAAAGTATAAATACTAATGCAATGCATGCTTTATGTTGTTTTTTATTTTTTTTAGTGTGGACGACATCCATTCTGATGGTGGTTTTTCAAACAATAAGGGTGCTAGGAAACGAACTACACCAAAAGATAATAATTTGTTTGGAAAACATTGCACTAGGTTCCCTAAAGAGATATGCTTCTATTTACTATTTTACCTATGCTCTATTCTACACCTTACTTCGGTTATTTATCCCATATTGCTTAGTTGTGTTTACTGTTTTATTCTCTTGTCCTATAAAAGAGAAGGCATTGTACTCAGTTTTATTCACTTAATAGAATTCCACTTATTCTTCTACATGGTATCACAGCGTTTTGACCCCCCTTAGCCCTCCCTCCACTCAACCCTAATGCTTTCCCCGTTTTAACCTAGCCGCCACACCACCCCTCCCTCTCCCTCCTTGCCGCCACCACCCCCCTTCCCTGCCCGTCGCCACCCTCCCCTTGTCGTTACCACCCTCTCCTTCCCCCTCCCTCTTACCCTGCTCGCCCCGCCCCTTTCTCCCTCCCTCCTTGACGCTACCACCCTCCCCTCCCTCCTTTCTTCCTTGCCGCCGCCGCCCAACACCCCCCTCTCCTTTCTTCTACCCAACACCCCCTTACCCCGTCGTTGCCGCCCTCCACCCACTAGCCGCCGCCACCCTCCCACCACCCTATTGTCGTCCCCCCACCCCCCGCAATCCCTCCACCTGCAGCCCTTTGTCGCCGCCACCACCATCCTAAAACCCTTCTCCATTGTTGTCCCCTTCCACCCCACATCCCAATCTTCATCATCTAGCCTACACAATCCTCCCTTCCCTTCTTCCTAGCCTTACATTTGCTCCGGACACATTAAAAATAGCGCGTTGATCTTCTAAGTGGCCTACATTTGCTATATGTATGCGCCTCATGGTGGAGTAACATTTCTCTCCATGGTGGCATAGGTTCTTCTTAAATTTATCAAGCCCTTGTTGCAGGTTTCTTGGATCTGTGTCAGATCTACTACTGCCATCTTCTGCCCCGTTGCGGGTTTCTTCAGATATACTGCTTCTGGCAGTCGTATGCCTGTGCATGGCTATCTCCTGACTAATGCTTATTGCTGCCTTCTGATATCTCCTGCTTCTGCTTTACCTCGGCTACAGATCTGTATGTCATGGCATCTATCTAGCCTCCACGTTCTCTGTGTGTCACCACGGTGAGACTTGATGGCTCCAATTACCATCTCTAGTCAGTTTCCTTTATTTTGTATGTAAAGGCACAAGGTCGCTACTCACATATTACCATCGACCTTACACCTCTTGATGCATCGGAGGATGACAAGACGCAACAAGTCTACACACAGTGGAGTAAGGATTACTTGGCGTTATGTCATCGATCGTCAACGGCAGCGAGCCGAGGATCAGTTAATCCCTCCTTTGCTTACATGATGCCAAGGTCGTGTGGGATCAGCTTTCCCATGTCTACTCCCATCACCCCAAGAAGGTGTTCGAGATCTTCAAGAACCTAGGAAAGAAGGAATTCTCGACTGATGCGTCTGTTAAAGACTACTACAAACTGATTAAAAAAGCGGCTCGTGCGCCCGCTTTAGCGGCAGAGTACAACAGCCGCTCCGATTCACTGATTTGCGGTAAAATTGCGGTTTGCACTGTAGCGGCCGCTTTGGGCCGCTTTTGGTGAGTCCGCTTTAGCGGCTGGAGCGCCCGCATGGGGGCAAAAAAGGCCTCTGTTGCCTTGCAATAAGCCGATAACTGGCCGTTTTGTTCCTGAACACTGAAGAGTCCCCGATAAGCAAGGCGACTCCTCGTTTCCTTCAGCCGCTGCCCGCCCTAGCGGACTTTCCCGAAGCGGAAAGGAGTCCCAATGGCGATAGGCTTATTAAAAGCCCTCTCCCGCACGGTTCTTCTTCACGGTGAAGCAACGAACTCCGGCGCACAGCAGCGATTCAAGCTGGACAAAGGCAAAGCCGGAAGCCCCTTGACGCGGAGCAGTGGCTGCTGCCTGGACGCAGACCAGCGGCAAGTCGGCAACCTACAACAGGCGGAGTCTCTTGAAGGCGGCAAGCTATCAGAAGACAACGGCGGAGTCTCTTGAAGTTGAAGGCGCCATTGGCTAGCAGAGACGCGGCAGACGCCCAAGGAAAGTCGTCCACAATCAAGTAAGTTTCTTGTTCTTCTGGTCTTCTTCTCAACCCTCAACCCTGTTCTTCTTTTTTCTTTTCTCTCTTTTCTCTTCTATCCTACGATTCCTACATTCCTACATTACGGTACTTAATGTACCCTACAGTAGGGTACTGTTATGAAGCGACTTTGTAATTGAAAATACAATCCGATTCCTACTGAAGTATATCACTTAATAAAAACTTAACTCTTCCTCTCAATCCGATCAGGCTGACCCTGTATCTGTAGGCTACATGTATGCTTGCTTCACCGCTGCCATGACTTTAGTGTATCAGCTGATTCATATATCTTTTAATAGTGATTAGTGACTTTTTTTATTGTTTCCAGATTCCAGTTACTCACTTCTAAATTCTAATACTAAAATACTAGAAAATAGAAAACACACCAACTTCTTAGTCTTCTGTCACGTGAGCCATATTTTTTTCTTCTTCTATCTGTCTGTTAAGAATTCATAACGTAATGTCCTTGCTTGGTTGATAATGTCCTTGCTTGGTTTATAAGCTCTGACTGCCAACCAGTCTTAGAACAAAGCATAGCTGAATAAAAAAACCTGCTTAATTTTTACAGTATGCAATTGATCAGTAGCTTGCTGCTTGACAGTAGCTTTATTTTTTACACTTAGATCCGTATGAAAAGTGAAATATCAATCAGTAATTGAAAACTGCTGTGCTTATTTTTTACAGTATCCAATTGTGTTTTCATTGAAAACTGCTGTGCTGTGCTGCTTTTCAGCCTTTTCCATGCTACTACCATTTATCACAGATATGTATGATGTGAGTGAAATATCAATCACAATCAGTAATTGGATACTATTAGTATCATACTAATTACGATTAATTACAAATATTCAATTTCACAGTTTCACTATACTATTTATTATTTAATAATTGAGTATCAATAATGACTACTCAATCACTGATTATTCTTTTGTCAATCACAATTAGTATGGTCGGTGGTGCTCAAATGTCGGCTAAATCAAATGATCCCGGGTGGAAGTATTGCACTCTTCCAGATCCAGCCCGAAGGGAGAAAGTTAAATGCAACTTCTGTGATCATATATCAACGGGTGGAATTTTCCGATTGAAGAAACATCTTGCAGGACAACGTGGAGATGTCGACGCATGCAAGAAGGTTCCGCCCGAGGTGAAGACGGAAATTACTGAGTATTTGGAAAAGTTTGCTACAAAGAAGAACAAGAGGGCTCAAGAGTTGAAAGATTTGCGTGGTGATGTTGACATTGACAACAGTGCAGATGACTTTGTCGATATTGGGGATTCACAGAGGAAGAAGCCGAAAGTTGTAGGTCAGCTTGACACTTATTTCTTTAGAAACCCAGAAGATATTGTCAAAGACAGGGTGGTATCTAAGCAACCTACAATACCGAATAAGTTAGGTAAAGAGCAAAGGGCTAGGACATGTCAATATATTGCTCGATGGATTTATGAGGCTGGTAAAATCCTAATTCGTGCTCGTAGATTTCTATTATGCTAGTAGATTCAAAAATTTTAGAACCCTAATTGTAATTATTGTTTGTTTTTTGTAATTACTAATTAGGGATCCCAATGAATACTGTTAACCTCAACATCTTCCAAGTGATGTTGGAAGCTATAGGTCAGTTTGGACCTGATTTGAAGGGACCTTCCTATTATGAGTTGAGGGAACCGTTACTCAAGCAGGAGGTGGAAAGTACCAAAGAAGCCCTTGCAATACATAGGGAAGAGTGGAAACGGTCTGGATGTTCTTTGATGACAGATGCTTGGACAGACAGACGCAATAGAAGTATCATAAATATATGCGTCAATAGCCGTTACGGGACCTATTTTCTCAAAGCAGTTGATTGTTCAGGTCAAATACACAATGCAGACTACATATTCAACCTTGTCGATGATGCTATTGAAGAAGTTGGAGAGGAGAACGTTGTCCAGGTGGTTAGTGACAATGTTGCAGCTAATCTTGCCGCGGGTCGCCAGCTGAAGGAGAAGCGACCAATGATTTTTTGGACCCCATGTGCCGCACACAGCATCGACTTGATGTTGGAGGCGATCGGAAAGTTGCACCGGGTACAAAATGTCCTTAAAAAGGCAAAAACACTCACTATTTTTATCTACAGCCATCACCTAACTCTCAGTATCATGAGAAGCTTCTTGGGACGTGATCTAGTTAGGCCGGGTGTTACTAGATTTGCTACAGCATTTTTGAGTTTAGAAAGTCTCTTAAAAAACATGTCCAATTTAAGAAGGATGTTCGTTTCTGAAGAATGGCTCAAATGCAAATTCTCGAAGAGTCCTGAGGGCATTAAGGCTGCAGCTACTGTTGGTGGGTCCCAATTTTGGAGAGGAGTTCAGTTAGTGCTTAAAATTTTCAAACCGCTTGTCAATGTTCTACGACTGGTTGATGGGGATAAAACACCTGCTATGGGCTACATACAACAAGCTATGGTCGCCACACTCGATGAACTAGATACAAAGTTAGCTAATGATGAGCCGCTTCGCAAGCAGGTGTTTCAGATAGTGGAAGAAAAATGGGACAAAAAGCTGAATCGACCCTTACATGCTGCAGGTAGTTGAACACCACCGCTCTTTTGTGCAATTAGTTTAATGAAATTCGATATTCATATTATACTAAGTTACTAACACTCAAATCATATAGGTTATTATTTGAACCCATTTTTGTATTGGAGAGACCCTGACATCAATAGTATTGGTTCGATTATGGATGGTCTCATAGAGTGCATTGAGACATTCTACCCTGAGCCAGATATCCAAGATGGCATCATCATGAGGAAGGAGTTACCAGCCTATCGGGATGGGTCAGGTTCTTTTGGAAGAGCAGCTGCTATTCGACAACAAAATGACATCAACATAAATCCAGGTATGGGCTATAGAAGGGTCTTAACTCTTTTTTGTTAAATAGATCCTGCCTTACTAATTTCAATTTACACCTACCCTACATTTCAATGGTGGATTAATTTTGGTTGTGATACACCTTACTTGCAAAAAATGGCCATCCGAGTGTTGAATTTAACTTGTTCGTCGTCAGGATGTGAGAGGAATTGGAGCACCTTTGAGATGGTAATATAAGCAACCGTTAGTAATTTACTATTATAAAATGACTATGTATGATTAATTATTTATGTTAATAATCTATTTCTTGCTTAGATTCATACAAAACGGAGAAATAGGTTGGATGTGAAGAGGCTTGAAGCATTGGTATTCATTCAATTTAATGCCAAACTCAAGGAGCGGAAGGAGAAAGATGAAAAAGATTATGATCCAATAGAGTCTCAAGATAGAGACAAGGCTAAAGATTGGATGGTACAGCTAGACCCAGATGAAGAAGAAATCTATCCAGGTGCTGGACTTACTTGGGGAGAAGTTGCAAAAGCTAGTGGGGCAGAAGAAGTGGCAGAGACTAGGAAAAGCACAAGGTTGACTACTTCAAAAGTGGATGCAAAGAAAAAAAACAAACAAGGAGTATGGTGATGTTGAATCTGATGATGATGATGACAACTACATGGATGCTGACAATGATCTTAATGACATTGAGGCATCTTTAGATGATGAGTTTGTTTTCACTCGCTCTACGAGCGAGGACTATGATTTTCTTTGAAGTTTCTTTGCTTTTTAGCTTGTAAACATTTACTTTTGTTATTCAGAACCATTTTCATCTATGAAAGTCATTTGTAGTGGTGAAATATTATTCAAAATACTTGATTTTTGAGTAACAAATCTGTTTGTTGCTAGTAGGATGATCACAAAAATTTACAAATCAATATGAAACAATGTGAACCGCTTTTTCAAAAAGCGCCCGCTTTTATCCGCTTCAAAACCCGCTTCCCGCTTTCCGCTTCAAGGAGGGCAATTCGCACGCTTCGCGCTTCGCGCTTTCTAAAACCTTGACTACAACCAGTGCTCTGCCCTTTGGAATGAATATGAAATCTATCATCCTTTATTTGTTGACATCAAGGAAACTCAAAGACAACGCAATGAACTACAGCTTGTCTAGTTTCTTACCGGACTCCCTTCCTCGTTTTCTAGAGTTGTTGCCTAAATTTTTTCTAGTGATCCTCTGCCTACTCTTCGAGATGTGCTTAAACGTGTTCAACGTTTACCATCAGTGACTTCTATTCTCCTATTAAACACCCTGCTCTTGTTGTATGCTTTGTTGATAATAGTCACGGTCATGGTCGTGGACGTGGTCGTAGTGGACGTCCCCCTCCTACCTTGGGTCGAACCTCTACTTCACTAGATTGTTGTCATTCCATTGGCCCTCGCTTCTGCAATTTCTGTGGGCGTGACAATCATAATGAAGACCAGTGTTGGATCAAACATGAAAAACTCGCTTGGGCTAACCAAGTCACCTCTAATGCGGTTGCAGATTCTTTTGCTACTGATCATACCCAAGTTGAACCCTCTTCTGCCTGGATGCAGTCCGAGTTTGAGAAGCTCTTCCAAGAGTGTATGTCCAATCTACCATCTACTTTAGAGGTCAACTCATCTGCATTGCTTGTTGCTCCATCTACTGGTAAAAATAAATGGTGTATTGACTCTGGTGCTTCGGTCCATATGTCCGGTAACTCTGATTTATTCTCTGCTCTAATAAGATCCACCTGTCTACTTACGGTAACGGTAGTTGATGGCTGGCAGACGGTAGTCCATGGCATCGGGACGATTCCTTTACTTAGAAATTTGCATCTAAAATTTGTCTTATATGTTCCGAGATTTCCTGTTAATCTACTTTTTGTTAGTAAAATTGTGAAGAGCCTTCGGTGCTCTATTACGTTTGGCCATTCGGGTTGTGTTTATTAGGATCTCCGCACGAAGACAAGGATTGGTTCGGGCCATGAGGGACTAGATGGGCTCTGCTATCTGGAAGGACCGACATCAATGATTGTTATGCTACCGACGTCTGTGACTGGGATTCAGTGGCATTACCGTCTTGGCCACCCGTCTGCTTCAAAGTTGAAGCATTTATTTCTTGATTTAGCTTATAAGAGTTTTTCCTGTGAATCTTGCCAATATGGCAAACAAACTTCATCTGTATTTCCTACAAAGAAAGAAATTGGTTCTAAACGCATTTTTTATATCGTTCATGGCTTCATGCGGATATATGGGGTCCATGTTCTATTTCAAGTCATTCTGGTGTTAGATATTTTCTCACATCACTGTTATGGATACCATCACCACCTTTTTTCTTAAATTCAGACTCAATTCAATAAACCCATTAAAATCTTTCACACCAACAATGCTTTCGAATTCATACAAAAATCTGTCACTTACTTTTGCTCATCCCGTGGGACGATCCATCAGACTTCATGCCCATATACCCCACAACTAAATGGGGTTGCTGAACAGAAAAACTGACATCTCCTATAGGTTGCTCGCACCATACTTCTTTGTTATCATGTTCCTCAGCGTTTTTGACATGACGTTGTTTCTATGGCCTGCTACCTTATCAATCGCATGCCTTCCTCTGTTTTGCAAAATCAGATTCCGTATAGCATTCTTTTTCCTGATCAGCTTTTCTCTATTTTGCCGCGCATCTTTGGGTGCACTTGCTTTGTTAAAAACTTCCGTCCGGGAATAACGAAAGTTGACCTTCACTCGACAAAATGCATCTTTTTGGGTTATTCCAGAACCCAAAAAGGATATCCTATCATGAGACAATGGTATGTTAGTGTGGATGTAGTGTTCTTTGAACATCTACCATACTCTTCTGATGAAGGGGTTTCCTTATCCAGTGAACTTTTGGCACCCACTCTATTACTTGACATTGTGGATATTGATCCACCCTCTGAGTTGGCACCTGAATAACGATTGTTACAAGGCTATAGGAGAAAACCAAAGCCGACAATCCCCTCCATGACCCCTCAATAACCAACTCCTCCTTCGGCGGAAGATTACAACACAACTCAGGTACTATCTAACTTGCACCTTCCTATAAGCCTACGGAAAGGTGTCTACTCCTGTACTTAACATCTGACTAGTCATTTATGTTCCTCTACTAATCTGGGTGCTAGCATTGCTTGCTTTACTGTTGCAATCTTTGATGTGTCTATTCCGAAAAATGCTACAGAGGCACTTCAAATCCCTGCATAGCGACAAGCGATAGAAGTTGAAATGCAAGCGCTCTCTGACCGCAAGATATGGGATCTTGTGGATCGCCCTTCTGCCTGTCCTACGGTTGGATGTCAATGGATCTTCACTATTAAATATCAGCCAGATGGCACGATTGAGCGTTTGAAAGCACGCCTAGTGGCAAAAGGATATACTCAAACTTATGGTGTGGACTATTTTGAGACATTTTCTCTAGTAGCTCGACTCCATTTTGTTCGTGTCCTCATCTCTGTCGTTGTGAACAAAGATTGGGCTTTATTTCAGCTGGATGTCAAAAACGCATTTGTTTATGGAGACTTGTAGGAAGAAGTTTACATTGAGCAACCGCCTGGCTTTGTTGCTCAGAGGGAGTATTCTTCGCGAGTCTGCAGATTAAGGAAAGCTATTTATGGTCTAAAACAAAGTACTCGCGCCCAATTTGACAAGCTCAGTCAGATTCTCATAAAATTTGGCTTTCGTCGTTCTCATTCAGACCACTCTATGTTTATCAAAAAAATTGCGAGTGGTCTGGTCATTCTTATTGTCTATATTGATGACATTATCTTATTTGGCAGTGACCACATGCATTCAGGCAACTAAAACCTATCTAGAACAGCACTTTGTCACCAAGGGACCTTGGCAAACTATGGTATTTCTTAGGCATTTAAGTGTCCAAGTCATCTATGGGTATGTCTCTCCCAACGCAAATATGTTCCAGATCTCTTGCAGGAAACATGTATGCTTGGTTGCAAGCCTGCCAGCACCCCTCTAGATCCAAACACTGATTGGGACGATGAATCTTCTCAATCTTATGTTGATAACCACCAATTCAGACGATTGGTTGGTAAACTCAATTATCTTATTGTTATGAGAATTGATATTACCATCGTTGTAGGGTTTGTAAGCAAGTACCTTGATAAACCCTGACAGTGTCACTGGGATGTTGTCTGTCACATTCTGAGATATCTCAAAAGCTCTCTAAGGAAAGGTCCATTTTACAAAAAACATGGTCATTGAAATCTTTCTGGTTTCTCAGACTCTAATTATGCAGCCAGTAGATGTCATCGAAAATATACATCCAGGTACTGCACCTTTGTTGGAGGCAACCTAGTTACTTCGTGTAGCAAAAAGCAGGCGGTGGTAGCTAGATCAAGTGCAGAGGCAGAATATAGAGCTATGGCTCATACTGCATGTGAATTTCTATGGGTTCAAAGTCTTGTCAAAGAATTTGATATATTTGATACTAGTCCTATTCTGATTTTCTGTGACAACAAAGCTTCTATTTTTATTGCGAGCAATCCTACCTTTCATGAGCGTACAAAGCATATTGAGGTAGACTATCACTTTGTTCGAAAATCTGTTCTTTCTAGCCACACTTGTACCCTACATCTCAGTACTGAAAAAAAGTGGTAGACATCTTCACCAAGATTCTACCTTAAGCTCGATTCAAGACTCTAGTGGACAAGTTGGGCATGTTCGATATCTATGCTCCAGGTTGAGGGGGAGTAAAGAGATATGCTTCTATTTACTATTTACCTATGCTCTATTCTACATCTTACTTGTGTTATTTATCCCATATTGCCTAGTTGTGTTTACTGTTTTATTCTCTTGTCCTATAAAAGATAAGGCATTGTACTCAGTTTTATTCACTTGATAGAATTCCACTTATTCTTCTACAGTTCATGGGGCCAAATAAATGATTGATTGTTGAGTCAATATCAACTGCAAACTATCAACCCAAGTAAAATATGCGGGGGCTACCCTACGTATATAGTATGTGATATACTAGCACAAATAAGTACATACATGTACATTAATCATGCTTGCGAAATTTCATAACTCAAATCTTTAATTTGGTCATCACAAGCTCTCATCTAAATCCCTAGCAGAACAGCTCGGTTTCCATCCCTCGCACGTGCACGGACCCCCCAACCTACCCCATATAAAATTTATTGCACAAATGAATGTATTTAAGCGTAGTGATCACACCTGTAAAATCCATGGCTTAATTTGTTCATTTTTTGTGTCGATACGGGCACAGTTGCATTTATCAAAATCTATCAAATTTCCATAAATTTTCATTTCCACTCTGTAGAAACGGCGTCGAAACCGGATACCTCATTCCTTGATAAAAATCATTAATTCCTATGAATTCTATGATCAGGAGACGAACATGTGAAAGAATAACATTACTAATGTAAATAGGTTTAGAAAAATCACTTGGACGTAGGTAAGACCATAAAACAAAATCAAGAAGCTTGAATTAACCTACAGAAAAAGTGGCATATTTATGTGTTTGTATTTAATATCAAATTACCATCAAATCAAAGATGATTAGTTCAAATAAATACAAGCCACATGTTATGAATAAAGAAAGTGAATCGTTGATTTTCTATGAAGCGCGGATACAAACACGGGTATGGATACAGGTATGGGTATGGTATAGGGATACAACAATTTTTGAAAAGATACAATATTGGCACGCCGTGGATACAGGTACGCTATGGATGCGACAACTTTTTCAAAAAAAAAGTTTAACAAAAAAAATGTATTTTATTAAAAAAATAGATTAAGACCGTCTAATTTCATTCTCAAATTATGATATATCACGGGAGTCTAGAGTTGGGGAATGACATGATTTTGGGATTTTGAGGGATTACGTCAGTGGGGTGCTCCCTTGGTTCCTAAATCGATTGGCCGTATCTAGGCTATATTGAGGACATGTCCTGCTAATAAAAAAAGTAGATATGGCTTAAGAAGTATCTGGCACGTATTATTGAGTATGTAGGGAGTATTGGTGTTGAATATGTGTTTGGTATTGGTAGGACACCTATTTTGGAGTATCAGTGCTGCATAGGGGGAGACAAAAGGTTGGGAATGCAATGTATACCTTTAAAGGAGATGAAATAGATATTGTCTAGATAGAGATCCAGCATAAACCACAATGGATTTGGCCACCAAAACAAGAGGCATGTTAACCAACAATACTAAACTAAAGCCTTTTAGAGAACGTGGAGGACATTAACGTGCATAAAATTTGCACCTCAACAAGGAAAAGCATCTACAAGTACCATGTAAAGATGAATGAACTTGTTTGCAATAAAGAACAAGTAAAAATCCATGATTAGACATGGAAATGTTTAAAAAAGAAATCATAAAAAATGGAGGTAGAAACCGTAAAGAGAAGAAGGAAGATGGCATTTAGCAAGGGGAATGGTGACTTAACTTGAGCAACTGTGACAGCCTTGCTGTTAACTGCTACTTAGCAGAGAGGGTTCAGACAAGAGTTGATGTCATGTGCTAATTGAGCTAAGCCAAACCCAGTTTTTTTTTTCAATTTTTACCAGTCGGATACAGACCAGATGCGGCATGGATACGGCTTAAGAGTATCCGGTAAGTTCCCTAGAATATCCACGGAGTATTGGTATCCAATACGTATTCGGTACGGGTACGGCACCTATTTTGGAGTATTCGTGCTTCATAGTCGATTTACATGTTAGTCTTAATCGAGGTTAAGGGCATATGAAGTTTCAAACTCAGCATCAGATTGATAAGATGCTCAGTGCCATGGCATAAATTCTTCCAAAGATTGAGTTGTGCCAAGCGCCATTTGAGTAATGTGAGAAACTTGGACGGTTGAAAGCTAGCAGAATTTGTTCCTTCCAGATGCATAATTGTGACTCCAACTTCAGAACAAACAGAAGAAAAAATCAGTTGAGTAATTACATGGGCCATTAATACAGACATGCATGCATGCATGAAGAATTCCCCTCAAACCCTATTACCCTTCAAGGACCACCTTGAAGGTGGTAGTTAAAACAAAGGATATCGCCATAGAACCATAATGAATCAGGTACGTGTAAAAAAAAAAGATTTGCCCCACTATCGTAAAAGGGTAGCAAAAATGGTTTTTGTGCATGTGTATTGTGTATGTATATGCATGCGTGAAAGTGTGTGGATCTATGTCAGTGCAAATCAGTGTCTTAGTGGTACCTTTTAGGAAGGACAAAAATATCTTGTAGCTCCCATTTCAATGCCAAACACATATAGGATGCACCTAGGACACACCACTAGTATTGGACACACCTAGCCATGCCATATCTCTGTCTAGGCCATACATGTTAAGGCATGCGTCTAGGCGCAAGGACCCCAAGGGGTGTGCCTTACCTTGCACCTTGCCTATATATACCGACTTGACCTGTATTTTGATCTGGTGGTATATTTACGTGTTTTTATGTTCTTGACTTCTTTCTGACTATCCTAATGTTCAAAATTAAGATTGTTTCCTATGTTATGTGACAAACATCATTTTTGTTTGAATCTAATACTCTTTATGGACTTTTTTTATTTTGCAGATCCAGTTCAGTTTCTGTTCAATAGCTATGCCATGAAGGATAGTGATTACATTGCTTAAGATTTGGATGTATGACATTAAATCCTTACTTGTTGCCTTCCTCTTGCTTTATTTATCAGTAATTCTTTTCTTGTTATTGACATTATTGCTAATTAGTATTTATTAGAAATGTAATTGGTCATGTTTTCATACAATAAAATATACGTATAAGGGGGTTAACCGTAAATAGGTGTATACATACATATATAACTATAAAATGTGTGTAAATGAGAAGGGGAATGGTCACAAAATCATGACAAATATGTATATATACAGGAACATATTCTATCTTTTTGATTCCGCCTAGGCAACTAGTAGCCAAGGCGCTTAGCTCTGGCCTTGCCGCCTTGACAAGTATGGTCTAGGTGTGTCCTACTTTTCTAGAGAATGAAAAATGTGACTATGTTTCTCTTTCTGGCAAACCTTTTGACTATTCTTCTTCTTGATCACACACTAGCCTTTAAAGGTTATTAATGCTAGAAAATGTAATAGAATAGGTTCGCCCATTTCATAGCTTGGACGTATAATCGAAAGGACATTTAAACATGAAAATATTGTCATGCTTTAACTTTTGCTTGCATTATTTGTTGTTTGAACTATAACTTATAACATATTTTCATTGGGTTTTGATCAATATCACTAAAAGGTATATTTGCTAGAAACATAATAGGACAAGAATGACTGAGTTTGATATTCACAATCGAAACAGGCCAACTTTCAAATTACATTCCAATGCATAACAAAAAATGAACGTATACTAAATATCCATCTATAATTTTGCCATGACCAACATATAATTTTTTATTACGTCGTTGTGCTTGTCCTATTTATTTAGACATTATTGTGACTTGTGTTCACATGTGTCATGTTCATGTCTAGAATTGTGTCCATGCTTCCTTGTCCTATTTATTTAGACATTATTGTGACTTGTGTTCACATATGTGTCGTGTTCATGTCTAGAATTGTGTCCATGCTTCCTTGTTTTTGTGTGTGTGTTGGGGGGGGGGGGGGGGGGGGGATTAAAGAATCTTCATGAATCTGTGTCTTTTGTGTGTTTGTGTCTGTTTGTGTGTCTTATGGAAAAGGGACTTCACAGTTCACACCTACATGTTGTAGAAGCTTTCAAATTTTGCTTTGTTAGATTTTAATGGTCTAATTCTTCTTAGGAACCTTTCAATTTAGTTTGGTTGTGTTTAATAACCATTTGAATCTTTAGTCATTGGCACATCCATAGTACGAATTTATGGTGTGTCCATCATAAGATTTATGTATAAACAAATTAAAGGCTACCTTTAACGATATTTGTGTGCATCCGTGTGCATGAGAGTGGGTATGCATGTGTGGGTGAGTGGGTGGGTCATTGTGTGTGTGCGCGCACGTGTGTGTGTGTCTGAGAGAGAGAGAGAGAGAGATGTTTGGTAGTCAGTTATATTGGAAACTACTTTAAATATATAATGAAATCTAATGGCTGGAATAGCTTGCAGTTGTTTTAAATAACTTATAATCAATTATTATATATATTTTGGACATGTTTATGCAGTGTTGATTGTTGCATTGTAATATATGTTCAACATTTCACATATGTTTATTTGATCCTGCTCTATGTTTAGTTCTTGTTAGAAGACACTTTAAGTTGCTGTTTAGTATGTTTTCTTTCTTAAGGGTGTGTTCATGCCATAACAAAATTGAATCTCAAGCATTAATAATATATATTTTTTGTATATGTAAACAATGGTATATTGAGAGAAGGAAACGACCCAAACGCAGGTCTGTCCATGACTTGTATATATATGAAAGCAGTTACTTACAATTTTGCATGTAGATCCTTACTTATCTACATATTACAAGAAGGTCATGTGTACCCCGGATTAACACCCCCTCAAGCTAGTGGACGTGTATCAAATGCTTCCGATGTTTGCAACGCGGGCATATACAGACTCACTGCAGGGCAGAACCTTGCTGCTTCCGGTGTCGATCCCCTGGGCATCTGGCGCGGGATTGCAACTTTCGTCGGAAGGCCAAGGGGAGAACCCCCTCACCTAGGGATAGATGCTTCCGCTGCTTTCAGAGGGGACACTGGAGGAAATGCTGCTCCTCCCAAATTAGATGTTTCCGGTGCAAGGCCCCTGGACACATCGTGAAAGACTGCCCCTTGCGCAGGTCGGTCTCTCGTTCGCTACCGAGTTCGAGTGATGTGCAGCCTAGGCACGCGCAGGCAGAGCTCCCTGTCGTTGGCGGAACACCTGGTGGCTACCAATACGAGACCTTAGCGAGATGGGTGGAAGATGCAGATGGTGATTGTCGACGCCTACGCTCTCCCTGCTTTGGTGACTTTTTGAGGCCGTTATGGGGTGGTGACCTTACAAGAGCGCGGGCACACAGCGACGATCGTTGCTCGAACAGCTCGTCTATGAGGGCGACGATTAGCGGATCACGTGGGGATGGATTTTCTAGCAGGACAGAGGATGAAGATGAAACAGGGAACCCCTATTTGGACCTTGGGGGAAGAAGCATGGATGACGATTTCTATCTGTAGACCTATAGGGATGATGAGAGAGGGATTTTGGTGATGCGTGCGGGATAGCTGTACTTTATAGTACAGTGAGGGCTGATTGAGAAGCTTATTATGTAATGCGATGATGTTTTGCTTGCTTGAGGGGCAAGATGATGATGTTTGAGGGCGGACTAATGTAATCTCTTCCGGATGATGATTTTGGCCTGCGTGAGGTGCAGGATGAATAAGAATGACCTCATTTGCGAAAAGAAAAGAAAAAAAACTTGTTATATAAGAACTGAACCCAACAACCATTCAAAGACTTAGTGAATAAATTAGCTAACTGATCTTCAGACTTGACCGATGACAAGTGGATCAGGCCCTCCTGGACCTTTTCTCTGAGAAAATGACAATCAACTTCTATATGCTTCGTTCTTTCATGAAACATAGGATTTTGGGCAATGCGGACAACAGCCTGATTGTCACACTTCAACTCCATGGGACTACTCTGTCCAAAGCCCAACTCTTCTAATAGATGTTTGACCCATAATAACTCACAAGTGGCTAAAGCCATAGCTCTATACTCTGATTCAGCACTAGATCTAGCAACAATTGTTTACTTCTTACTTTTCCAGGACACCACATTACCTCCCACAAAGACACAATAGCCAAAAATAGATCTCCTGTCAATGCTAGATCATGCCCAATTTGCATCAGAAAAACCCTGAAATCTCATGTGGTTATGATTTTGGTATAATAGTCCTTTCCCAGGAGACTTCTTCAAGTATCTCAGAATGCGCAAGATAGCCTCCAAGTGACCAGTACATGGCTTCTCCATGAATTGACTAACAACATTGATGGCAAAGGCAATCTCAGGTCTAGTGACAGTAAAATAATTCAATTTTCCAACAAGCCTTCTATAACGCCAAGGGTCATCAAGTGGCTCCCCCTGTTCCACAAACAATCGGACCTTAGGGTCCATTGGACTCTCTACTGGCTTAGCTCCAAGCATACCTGTCTCTGTAAGAAGATCTAGAACATATTTTCGTTCTGAAATGACAATTCCAGACTTTGATTTGGCTACTTCAATCCCAAGAAAATATTTCAAGTTGCCTAAATCCTTTGTTTGAAACTTGCCCTGAAGAAAGTGCTTGAGTTTTCAGTACCTTGTCTATCATCACCAGTGATCACAATATCAACATAAACTAACAGAAATATACATCCAGAACCACATCGTCGGTAGAAAATACAGTGTTCCATGATGCATCTGCGGAGACCAAACTCAGAAAGAACACAACTGAATCTACCAAACCAAGCACGAGGTGATTTCTTAAGACCATAAAGAGACTTGTGGAGTCGATAAACCATACTAGATTCCCCCAGAGAAACAAACCCTAGTGATTGATCTATATAAAGTTGATGCAGAGTCCATGAATGTGTACAAGCAAAAGACAGAAAGAGACGAACATAGGCCATCTTGACCATAGGAGAGAATGTCTCTAAGTAGTCTTCACCATAAATCTGTGTGAATCCCTTGGCCACCAATCGTGCCTTGAGTCTATCAACAGAACCATCGGGCCCAACCTTGACTATAAATACCCATCTTCAGCCCATAGAATTAAATGTCCAATTTCGATGTCGTGTCCGATGGCCCAGAAACAGAAATTTTTTGAAATTTCGCACTAAATTTCGATATTTACGGCCCTAACGATTTCGACAACCAAATAAGCGAATTAAATCATGAAAATTTACCAGGATGATCTAAACGCCAAGATCTACTCAAATATGCAATAATATTTCATATTGGATATTGGGGGGGTCTCCCACATTTGTAAGTGAAGGAAGCTAAACAATTTCGATAGAATTTCGATGGCAATTTCGATGGCAAAATGAAGGAATTAAGCTTTGAAATTCTGCAAACACAAAGTCTAGACATAAACACACTAGATTATATAATAAATCTATATGTTTAGAGGTTAGGGTGGGATCCATGTCTTGATGAGTGAGTGCACAAATGAACAGAATTGTCAAGTCCGTTAGACTGTAAACAGCTTACAAACCCACAATTTACCACTTAGACCTTAAAACTTACAGTTGCAAGTTACAAACTTACATGTTACAACTTATATAAGTCTATTGTTATAATTTAGTTAGGTTACATGGGTCATGTATACATAGATCAAAGAAAATGCATTATTTTTAAGTCATTTTATGTATAAATATGTGTAATAATAACAAATTTATTGTAGAATTGAAGACTTAATACTATTATTTCATAGATCCTCAAGTTTGTTTGTAGTTCATGTGATTTTCGAAAGAGAATCGCCAAAATACCTAACATGTAGCAACAACACTTAGAACTTTGTTATTTTTCATAGTATCTCTTCACATCTTTTAGAAGAGTGTAAACATAGAAAGAGGTATACATGGGCTAGGGATAGGGGAAACGTACCTTAGAATCAAAGAAAATAGCCTCTATAAGCAAAAGATACAAAGAGAATCGCCAAAATACCTAACATGTAGTGGCAGCAGTCTTAGGAACAAATATTTCGAAATTTCTATCGAAATTTTGTGTCATTTTGCGAAATTATGGCCCAAACTAGGTGAAATTTGCACTGTTTTGCGAAATTTCGCACCTAAGTGCGAAATTTTAGCAAAATTTCTGCAAAATGACGTCCCATTCTCTGCGTACATGCGTTTCGATGTCCGATTGAAAAAATATCGGAAATTTCGGTCGAAATTTCGCAATTTCGATCGAAATTTTGTACGATGCTTCAGCCAACCATTGATTTCCCAGAGGGACAATGAACTAATGACCATGTATTGTTATTTTGGAGAGCAGACATTTCTTCCATCATTACAGCACGCCATCCAGGGTGATTCAAGGCCTCTGAGACAGACAAGTGGATGGAATGGAAGACAAAGAGGATAAAAAGGCCTAATATGATGGAGAAAGATTAGCATAGGAAATAATATTGGAGATGGGATAAGAGGTACAAGACCGTTTGCCTTTGCGTAAGGCAATAGGCAAATCAACAGGACTGTTGGTTTCTATCAGATCATCTGACTGAGTGACAATTGTAGAAGGATTGAGACATGCATTGTCCTTCTCATAACCCGAGGTAAGATTCTCCTTACGACGTGTGTAGACTTGCATAATGGGTGGACGACTAGGAGAGTTAATCCCTGAGATTTGTGATTGTATGGCAGGTGACTGACTGACTGACTAGTGAGTTGTGGTTGAGTGATTGGTGGTCGAAATGACTTGAGGCTAAATGATTTGTGGTCGAACGACTTGTGGCTGAATGGCTTGTGGTTGTATGACTGTTGGCTCAATGATTTGTGATTGAATGACGGTTGGAAGTGGCAAAGACTCCTCAACCTCTTCAAGAGACTGGGAAACACCAAAATATGGTGTCTTCAAAAAAGGTGACATCAACAGAGACAAAGAAGTGGCGCTCAGATGGACAAAAACATTTGTATCCTTTTTGGACTCGAGAATAGCCCAAAAATATACATTTACTAGACTTGGGGCTTAACTTATCTTGACCACCACCTAATATATGAACAAAACAAACACACCAAAAGACTTTAGGTGGCACATGGTATATTGGCTGTTTGGGATGAAGGACAGAACAGGGTATTTGATTTGAATGACGGATGATGACATGTGGTTGATCAAGTACGTGGATGTAAGAGCAGCATGACTCCAAAATTCTTTTGGGACATACATGTAGAAAAAAAGGGTACGAGCAGTTTCAATGATGTGTTGATTTTTCCGTTCTGCAACTCCATTTTGTTGTGGAATATGTGGACATGAGGATTGGTAGATGATGCCACGAGATGAAAGAAATTGAGTAAAATTGTGACTAAAGTACTCTTGGGCATTGTCAGTGCGAAGGATATGAATATGCTTGTCATAAATGTTTTCAACTTATTGGTAATAGATTAGAAGATGGAAAAAACTTCAGATCAGTCCTCCATCAAATACAACCATGTGACTCGTGAGTGGTCATCTATAAAGGTGATTAAGTACCTATATCCAAGTTTTGATGGAACCCGACCCCAAACATCTGAATAAATGATATGAAAAGGCGACTTTGCTCTATTTTAGGTTCTAGACCTGAATGGTGATCATTGGTGCTTACCTAGCTGGCATGACTCACAATCTAGTTTATCCAAATTGCACAACTTAGGGACCATCACTTTCAATTTGTCTAACGCCATATGACCTAGACGACTATGAATATGTAGAGGGATGCAGCTATACACGTTTTTGGAGGCTTGTCAAGGTAATAAAGACCAACATGCTCATACCCTTCGCCAATGGTTTTATGCGTCTTCAAATATTGTATAACACAACAATCAGGCAAAAATATAACAGCAGCTTGAAGTGAACAGGTGAGATGACTGATATATACTAAATTGAAAGGGAACTTTGGGATGTGCAAGGCTGAATCAAGAGAGATATTTGACAAGGGATTTATTGTTCCGATACCCTGAACAGCAATTCTGATTCCATCAGCAATAGTGGCATCGGGTAAAAGCATTTTGGTGGGATGGATGGATATCAACTGAGGCGTATCGGTCAAGTGGTTTGTGGCACCTGAATCCAAAACCCAAGATGATGATGTTGCTTTGATGGACGGAAAAATGCATGCAGATAATTCCACCTTCTGAGCTAGAAGATTTGATTTGTTAGAAGCATGAAATTGCATCAAATATAGGTATTCATCCCTTGTCAAACTGACTTGGTGTAACCTCTCCATCAAGGAATTAAATGTCGATACCGACGCCTTATCGACGACGTGGAAATAGATATTTACAGGTATACCGACGGAAATATCGACAAATGCAATCCTGGACTTATCGACGCCTAAATGAACGAATTAAATCATGAAAATTTACAGGCGTGGTCTCAACACCTAGATGCAACGTTTTATGCAATAAATTTCTATATTGGGTATGTTGGGGGGGGTCCATCATGTGGGAGGTAGGGAACCTATCCTGTTTTCTGCAGATTTCGATGAAGGATTTCGATGACAAAATACTGGAATTAAGATTTGAAATTTTACTAGCACAATCCATAAACATAAATACACACACTTATGCAATAATATCCAATTTACAACACATAAATAGCATAGTAACTTACTAACTCATATCAGTTGTATGTCGAGTTACACATTGATTCTCCATACAATATTGAGTTGATATGGTTGACATATTGCTCCCATGACATGTACACTATGTAAGGTTGGTGGTATCAAGTTACGTGTTGCTCATACACGTCATGTACAATACTATATAAGTGTATAATACTCGTTCATATTATGTAATTAAACAGAATATGTTCTAGAATTTTACAGTACTATGTCTCCATATGCATCATATCAAATTCTAAAAGAAAATATACACCAGGGCTTTCTATTGCTCTTCTTCAATGTGTGACTTTGACAATTAACTTCATGATTGTCAAGGAAGTTAGGCACCATCACTATTGTGACACCTTTTCTCTGTTGTTGTTTGTAGCACAGGATCTTGATATGCAGTAGTGAGTTTCTCCATGGATTATGCACAATAGCGGGATAAGTATAAAAGCCATTATTACCATGCCCACCATATGCATGTCGTGGGGATGCGATAATTTAAAAGTCTAGTTACCATGTCAACCATGTCCATCTTGTGGGATATATGTAGCAAGTGTCATGTATAATCAAATATAAGACTAGAAAGTTACAAAATCTATGTTTTTTTTACAATATTTGTTTGTTGTGTTGCGAAGTAGTACATTTTCTTCCTTTGTATGATAAAAATACTAGTTAGAAGAACATATGTATACTTATTAGCTTACTAATAAAAATGATAGCAAATTATACTTATATTTCGTGGATTATTTAGGTATATTACTATGATTATTATGTAGATTATGAGAAAGTGTTGTAGATCTACAAACACATACAATTAGGAAGACATAAAAAAGCAGATGGCGAGATCTTTGCCAATTTAAGTCATTTTGGGACGAATTTACATTTTAATTGAGATAGATGACGTGTAAATGAGAGAAATGGTACAAAACATAAAGGAACACCTTAGATTAGACCTATCTGAGCCCTAGTTGTCGAGATCCCTTTGCTCCACCATTTCCTTCTCTCAAACAATAGAAACAGACTTAAGCACGCAAAAATCGGTATATCTGTCGGTATACCAGTAAATTTCGTCGATATTTGGCGGTATTTGGCGATATTTGGCGGTATATCATCGGTTTACTGATATTTGCAATCCCAACGACAGGTTTGTGTGAACCGATGACCGATGTCGTCGATATCGGTATACCGACGGTATCGTCGATATCTCTTTCCATGCTCTCCATAAGTAGCTTAGTAATCCCAAACAATAGTTCTTCAGGTATTACTAATCAGCAATCAGCAATCAGTAATCAACAACAACAGCACAAAATAGTCAACAGCAACAGCAGCAGTAGATCAAATGATTTTGGGACGTAACAATAGATTGTTGGATTGTATCCTCCTTAGTTTGAGGCTTCACAGTTGTTAACAAGCCAGTCGGTTACAAAAACCTCAAGAAATGACAACAACGTTGGCTGAAATAGTGCTGCTTAGCACGCTGCTACAGTAACAGCGGCCAGGCCACTTGGGGAAGAAGAAGCCCCAGACCCCCCAAAAAAAGATTGGAAATGAACAGGGTAAATTCTAGGGTAAAGAAGAGGTATGGGCGTAGGGATGGCAATGACCGTCCTTGGTCCATCCATTCACTATCCCCGCGGATGCTGCAAAAGGCAGTGTAAATAGCCACCCGATTAGGCTATGGACATCCGAGACTGGATTCCTGCGATCGAGGATCCATGGGGATCCACGGACTCCCATATCAACTACCGTCTTTTCCTAACAAGTCTGTGTGTGGTTTGAAAACTGCAAAACAAAAATAGCAGCAGCTCATCATCCTACTTTCTCATAATACCGCTGGTCGGTTAACCTCCAAACATAACACGGCGGAGCAGGAACAAAACAATAGAACTTGTAAATTATGTTTCGCCATGGACTTGAAGGAAGGTTAAGCCATCGTCCTTGTTGTCGGGCTTCTCCATCGTCTCGCGACTCCGCCACCACCTCCTTAATTAGTCTCCCCAACAGCTACGCCCCCACTGACCTCCATCGATCCCGCTGTGATCACCTGACATGACACCATTGTCACCTCCGTCGCCGCCATTGCCATCGGCCCCTTCAACTACATCTCGTCGGGCGGCGACGCCGTGTTCTTGCACCGCAACGACGTTGTCTTGCTCAACTGTAGAAGTGTCGATATTACCGCCATGACAGTGCCGCCATGCACAACTGTAGAAGAGCGGTAAAGTTAGTCGGGTAGGCGGGCTCGGGAGGTGGCTCCTGTGGAAGTGGATCTTCGGTTGTCGCCGGTGATAACGATGTGTTGTTGATGTCGGCGGCTGATAGGAGGTTGCTTGAGGTGTCTGCATCCGAGATCGTCCCTCATGCGTTGGTGGCAAAGGACGGCAGCGGGACACACACCAGTATCAATGACGTGTGGGCTGGCGTTCATGTCATTGCAGTAGGCCGGACGCACGCGATGGGAGGAGAATAGTCATCTATGTCAGGGAACCGTGACGGTTCGAATTTTCACGATCACCCGTACATCTGGTGGTATTTTTTTAGCACCCGAACCGATATATACCATACCAATTGGATATCCGAAAAAAATGGAATGGATCGGAGTGGCTCGGTGTGGATGGTGGATGGCGGTTTATTTTGCCATCCCTATATGGGCGCCACCTATAGACTTGGACTTGAGGCAAAAGGTTGCTTGAACATCCTCCTTATGAGAGCAATCTTTAAGGACAACATTGACAGCCACCTGTCTGGAGAAAGGAGAAGCCATAGGAGTTTCTCCAAAGAGATGCAGACCCAGCCACTAGTACCTAGAGGCTGCTTTGACCTTGTAGAAGAGGGACTTGGGGCTAAAGGTCCCTAGAAAAAATCATTGAGGGAGCAGTTCCCTCCTTTGTGGTCGTCGTGCTACAGTAACACATTGTAGCACACGCCCAAAGTATGGCAATATCAAAGGGCATGTTGTTGGACTTCCCCAAAACTAGGGTAGAGAGAGGAGGGGATGACGGCCACCTCCTCTTTGACTATTTTTTTTCTAGAGGTTGAATTCTTGAAGCTCTAATACCATGTAAACAACGGTATATTGGGAGGAGACGACCGTATATATATGAAAGCAGTAACTTACAATTTTGCATGTAGACCCTTACTTATCTACATATTACAAGGTCCTGTGTACACCATATTAACAGTATATATTTTTGCTTATTTTTTAATATAAACATATGCATGTGTGTATACCATCATCATCTACGCCTCAATCCCAACCATGCTAGGGTAGGTATATATTAGTTTAAGGCTGCGTTTGTTACGTGGTGAATCATGGTGATAGATAATGATGGTGAAACGAAAATGTTGTTTGTTTGCCATGGTGATAGGAAATCATGGTGAATTCATAGTGAATTTTGGTCTGTTTTTATCCCCATGAAAAAACATGGTGAATCATGGTGAAAGAAGTTTCTTTCAAGACCCACTACTTATTTAGACAAATGTGCAAAAAAAACGTTCTAATAAATATGAGTGCTTTTTATTAAGAATTTTCCCCTCCTCGTCCCTATACCCATGAGAGAGAGAGAGTCAGGCTAGAATACACTCGAGTGTATTCGGAGCAGAATACACTCAAATAATTTTTCATGATGCAATATTTTTTTCAAAAATCTAATCCATTGATCTTCTTAAACATCTTATGAATAGCTCATACGCAAAATTTGAGCACATTTGGACATTTATAGGTCATGTTATAAAGACCGCAAAAATTATGCATTTCAAATTAGTTTTGCGCGTCGATTTTGTTGCCCTTGGATGAGTGACTTACACTCATCCAAATGGGCTCAAAATTTGTATGTAGCCTAGTTATAGTATGATGGTGAAGATCAATCGGTTTACATTTTGCAAAAAATAGTCCTGATATGCAAACACACTTGAGTGTAATCGTGTGATCTGTACACTCGAGTGTATTCTAGCCTAACTCTCTCTCTCTCTCTCTCTCTCTCTCTCTCTCTCTCTCTCTCTCTCTCTCTCTATATATATATATATATATATATATATATATATATATATATATATATATATTTGTTGCATATGTATAAGTGTGTGGTTGGATAAACAAGGACCACCTAATTAGATAAAAAAACAAGTTATTGAATATTTTTGTTAGCAATTAGAACTTATAAGGATGCAATATCAATTAATAAGACTTATAAAACTTGATGATCTAACATGGATTTTTCTAAATCAAATATACAATTTCATAATTTCACAATTATGATCGATTACTAATTCAAATGCTAATGCACAAGCAATAGTAAAGTACTTATTTATATGTGGACTTGCTTATAGGAATATATTGATTTGCAAGGCTTAAGCGTTTTTAGTCTGAGATATTTTAACACAGGTTTTCTACCCTATCAAAATTCTTATTTATCAAATCTTGTAAATGCATGTAAATCATCCCTATTTATTACAATATCTTACATGGTATTAGAATAAAAGCCTAGAAACAGCCCATCCCTTCTTGTGATCGCTACCCTCCTTTCCCCTCTCTACCTTCTCTTGGCGTTGTCATCTTCCCTTGCCACCACCCACCACCCCCTCTCCCCTTCTTTCTTCCCCACGCTCTTCCGCTACCAGTCTCTGTCATTCTTCACAGCTTACAGCCTTCCTTAATAGCCTCATGCCCCAAGGTTATTCTTAAAGAAATCGTACAAATTTATCATCTTCGTCAAAAATTGCCAACAACGCTTAGGGTTGTCCTTCAATGTTTAGAGGGGTTACGGTGGATCATCTTGATGTTTAGGAATCCCCTGATGTTTAGGGATCCCCCTCTCTGTTTTCCTCCGTTCATTATCACCAAAATGGCAATCACATGGTGTGTAATATGGTCACATGTCATGTGATCGAGTCACACGACGAGCGATCAGGTTTTAAAATGTTGTCGCTACCCTGACTTTGACAAAGCGTGTGGTCAGGTCACACCGTGTACTCATCCTTCTATTGACTGTATTACGGTGTGTGATTACTCATGGAGCATGTACCTTGGCCTCCAAGGCTTGTTGTTATTGCTCCTAGTATGACGTGTCCCTTCTTACATGTCATGTTCCTCTATGCCTAATCTATTTTTACACATTATGTAGGTATATTACCACAGTGTGTGCCAACAATATATGTCATGCACTTTGTCTTTGTTGCAATTGTGGCATTTTGTATCTGCTATCAGCGCCACAATAACTTCTCACATGGGCACATCTCGCAATCAAGTACTATCAAATTGGATGGCAACAACTATCTTACTTGGCATCACTCCTAGAGATCTATGTCATTACACAAGACCAAGAGGTGCATCTCACTAATATGGCCTGTGTCCCCCTGATGTGATATTAACACTAAAGCTAAGACCGACTTTGCGAGTTGGCGTAAAAATAACTCCATGGGCATGAGTTGAATCATCGATAGTGTTGAACAATGCATCAACATGTAATTGATAGTCACACGATGTGTGATTAGATTCCCAACTGTTGCCATCGCCCTGACTTCGGTACCGTGTGTGATCAGGTCACACGACATGCCAAGGACAAAATTACCTTGGCATAGTAAAAAGCAAGTTGTGGTTTCTCATTGTAATGCTTGGTTAGATATAAGGTCAGGCTCATACTAGTTGGATGTGAGTCATATGGGTCAAAATTTCATTTCATAACCAAGGATGTAAAGTGCACGAGGCATAATGACGTTTTTCTCTCGACGAAGCGAGGCGTAGGTCTCAAGGCGTTTGAGGCATAAGCCTCAAATATGCACAAGGGGGTTCATAAAAAAATAATATATACATATTTATGTGCATGTTGACAAGGAGGTATATGTATGTATTCTTGTGTATATATATGTATGTATCTACAAAAGTGTTTAATTATAAGACAACATGTATGAAGACAAAAGTAAAACAAAATATAAAGCTTTTACCTAAGTTGACAAGGAGAAACATGGATTAAGAGCAATGTTAATAACATCACCAAATAATAAAATAAATCTATAGCAATATATGAGATATCAATGCAAATAAAGAGATAGCAAATTAGCAATAATACTGAATGTTTGTCTCAAATGCAGACTACTTGATGGTTAACATAAGACATGATTATCCATATTTGAGGTTTGCGCCTCAGCTAAGCCTTAGAGCCTAGATGTCGTAAGGCAAGCGTCAGACATTTTGAGACGTAAGCCTTAGTCAAGGACATCGAGGCATAAGCCTCAAGGTGCAAATGGGATAGCGTCCCTTGAGGCATAAACCTCTACAGCCTCAAGGCGGGTTTTAATTACCATGTTTGTAACTTGTCCTATCTCTTTCCGTACGATATTTATGCCTTGTGACAATGTGGTTGCCATCTTCATCGCCAAGAATCCAGTCATGGACAAAGTACATTAAAGAGGATTGACACTTTGTGATACAATCTATAAAGTTCCAAACAGTTTGCACTCCCTTTACCAGATCTAAAGAAGAAATTGTTGATTTGTTTACTATGTCATTGGGAAAAAAGGTCTTCTTAACTTAGGTAGACAAGTTGGGCATAATCAATATATATGCCTAGCTCGAGAGGAAGTGTTAAAGCACGTATGAATATATACATTTGCTTGTTGGGCTTAAATGGTTTGTAAGGCTATGTTTTTTAAATCGGGAAAATGCGAACTTGTCTGATTCGCCATCAACCCAATGGACTTGCTGCCAAAAATCCCCACGTCTGTTAATACATGGTTCCACTGCGTGTAAACTCCTACTTGTAGTGTACAAAGTCGTGTAAACCCATATAAATCATCCCTCTTTTAATACAAAACTTTTTTATAAACAGAACCTACATTAATTTGAAGGGGGAAAACATGATTTTGGTCTGAAGAAGTTGAGCTGTCGATTCTTGCAAACCATGACTCAGTTCAACTGATCTGGCATATAAGTTCACCAAGTATGTCTAGTTTTCAAAGGAAAACAATTCTAAGGGGTGACCAAGATCAGTTACCTCAACGGTTCTTGATCCAACCGGCCGGTTCAACCCAGTTCTACAACACTGACTTATCCATTGCCATTTATCCCATCAAATTCCTAGTGAAAGCGAAGCTCTTGTTTATCTACTGTCGTAATATAAACACTACTACTACTTACAAAAGAATAGCATGTTAATGGACAGATAAGAAGAAAAATCCTTATACTTCTTTGTCTTCCCTTCCAGCCAGCCACCACGCCGTCAATTCAATAATAAAGAAAAACGATTATAGTTATCAGAACCGAACCGAACCGGGAACCGGTGCCTATACCGGTTCAGTTTGGCCCCAAACCCGGAAATCCCTTTGAAACGGTCAAGAACCGGTGAACCGGTCCGGTTTTTACTGAACCGGTCGAGTCTGACTGACCAATGATTTGCTGTAATTTTTGCTGAATTTTGTTGTTGCTGCAGGTACATGCCATACCCTCCTCCCTTTTCCCTATTCCTCCTCTTCCTTATCTTCCTCCTTAGTCCTTATCCTCCTTTTCATGTTATTTCAATAGTTTTTTGTAGCATTTGCTTCTGCTTTTGTTGCTACTTGCTGCTGCCTTCTTTTGTTGCATTGATCCTCTTGCAATTGCTCTGGTGCCTCTCTTCTTCTTCATCTAGTCCCCTAGTAATTTCCATATAGTTAAAATATTCTACCTACCTTTTCTCATTCTTTAACATATTCCTACCGTCCTTCCAGGTCAGTGACTATACAAAAGCCTAGTGCTACTGTCTATATTTATATTCCTATAAGGTTTCCAATATCCTTATGCCAATTATACCGTGGTATCTCCTCATGTTAATGAAAGTTTATTTGATTACTTGATAATTTGACACAGGAAATGCACTTTCAAATTTAATTATTGTCATTTCCATGCTATTTTTTTATATATAACCTAGATTTGCTTACTTTTTCCTTCACTTTTCATATATTATAAAGTTATAAAAATAAATTATGGTGCCATGCTGACGTCACCGGTTGAACCAGTGAACCGAGAACCAGAAGCCTCACCGGTTCACTCACCGGTTCGGTTCTGACAACCTTGATATTTAACATCAACATTATTTGCTAAGGAAACCATTTTGTGGTCTCTAATGAGTATGAAACCAAAAGCATGCAACCCTCCTGGTCTGTAACAGACATGAAAGGCCTCAGGGCTGGTTTGGTACACTGAAACCAGAAGGTGAATATTCAGTGTTCACCATTAAATACAAGTTTATCTAGTATCTTGGGTGTTTTGGTAAAAATATGGTCACATTTGATGATTGATTTTCCGCAACTGGTTTGGAATTGGCATATAAAATTGTTTCATGTGTAGTAGAATGTTCTGAGTCATCTGGGTGCAGTCCACTTGCTTCCATCATTCAGCAAAATAGGCATAAAATCAGTATGATGGGATAAGAATAACCAACAGAAAAGAAAATGCTCTGATGACTCTTTGAACCAAAAGCTGGATTCGAGTTTGTATTTATGCTTGAAAAGGCTACAAAGTAATCATAAGCCGCCAGCATCCTCGGGCAATATAAAGTCCTATCCGGATTCGCAGCAGTGGGGGTAGCTACAAACTAGAGAAGTAGAAATCGATGCTAAGATCACCGTAGAAGAACCGGTATATGCAGTGGGACTGCAGAATGTAAATCCTCACCGCTGATAGGGAACCCCCCTTCCGCTTTGGGCGCGCACCGAGCCCGAGATAGGCGTAGCCGACCATGCCGCCCTCCTGGGTCTGGAGACAAGAAAGGATTTCGTGAAGCAAGCGCGAGATAGCAGTAACACAAACGCACCAGGGGCGAGTGGTACCCAGTGAGCCAGAGCTGGCAGAGACGCCACCGAGGCGATGTGGGCGCGAGATGGAGAATACAACTTTAGGCAGCGGCAGCCGGAGAGAGCTTTGGAAGGGATTGAGTGGGGCCTTGCTGCCGAGACCGCTGCTTGGAGCGGAAACGAGACCCATGCTCTGTGGACGTGGGTGGGGAGAAGAGAGGAGCAAAGATGAGGAACGGGTATGAGGGTATAGTGTTCTCTGTGTATTTGTCAGTGTTCCAAGACATACCAATTGGTGGATTTGGCAACGATAAGCAGCAACACCAGTATAATTGGAGGACCATGCAGAGTACATAGAGTCTTTCCTTTTCCCGGAAATAAAGATCGGTTTTAGAAAACGGATTTCTCAATGATATCGCAGGACCACGCAAAATGCATGCAGTCTTTCGTTTCTTCATAACTTAAGATCAGTTTTAGAAGAAAAAAATTAATCTTTTCAGAAGATTGGTATAAATATGTTTTATAAGGAATTATATATGATTGATTTGTTATACCTCTATCTACAATATATAAAAATATTAATAAACTATAATGCTAACACAAGTTGTTAAATCTTTCGACAGAATAACAACTATATCTCCTTCATGTAGTAACTAAAATAGTTTCAGAACAAAGAAAATAACTATTATTTATGTTTGACAAAATTGCAGCAACAACATGAAACAAATATTTAGAAAGAAAGCGTGGAATGTTTAGTTCAAAATAAAGTCACAGCTTTATGGCTCCCTGGATAGATTGATACACTAGATCAAATCTTGTATCAAATTTTGTCACTTCTCGACCACCATCAACGGAACATCATTGACTATCTTAAAAGTACCAATGGTCTCTGACAAGGTGATCCTCTATCACCATACCTATTCATCCTCGTCACATACATCCTTACCGGGATGATCAAATTAGGGATGCATCATGCACTTACTTTGACCCCCAATGAATGTTAGGCAAATATAGTTCAATATGCAAACGACACAATCATTTTCATATATTTATGCTATAACAATGTCATTATCACAATACATCATGGGGTTGTTCTCATACATCTCGGGTCTCAAAACCAATCTCTACAAACATGTGATTATTGACACACATGTCAGCACTGATGACTTAAATTGTTACCAATCGCTATTTAACTGTAAGATAGAAACTTCCCCCTTCACCTACATGGGCCTTCCAGTCTCACCTTATACCTTGCCAAAAACCATCTAGAATCTTGTCATTACCAGGCTCAACAATCGTCTTTTCTCATGAAGACACATATCCTCAATCTAGAAGGTAGACTCACTCTCCTCAACAATTCACTCACCTCTCTCATCGCTTATTTTCTCAGTTGTATCCCCATTCCCTCTAACATTTTGAAATTCATTGATCGCATCAAAAGAGATTTCCTTTGGAAACATATTGGGTAGAAAATTCACATGACACAATGGGTAATATATGTCCTCCAAAAATTTAAGGAGGACGAGGCATCATCAACATTAAAATACATGTATCATGCCCGATACACAAAATCAGTATGACATTCTACTCAATTGAGATTGTATTTGAAAGGAAATAGTGATAAACAAATATTGTCATAGAAAAAACCCATGGTGGAATACCAAACAATGAGGGGCATCCCCCTATGCAAATACATGAACTTCCACCAATACATCATCCAAAATTACATCAACACCCCACCTCACTACACCAATTACATAAAATTTTGGACATACCCCTGTACCGTGGACTTCCTATCCAGAAACAGAACACTCATGTCGATATCCCATACACCTGAACTCACATCACCGCTGGCCAAGCATCACAACAGTTAGGGAATAATCGCAACTACCACCTCAAAAGAACTCACAATGGCCTTTTCTCACCAGATATTCTTTCATACATCCTACAACAACTCTAATCCAACACTAGGAACCACATCACCAGGAGATGGATAACATATACTCTCCCAAGCAAGCATACCTCTTCCACACACATTGCAGCCACATTTTCCCATACAAATACATTTGGAATAGCACATGCACGTACAAACTTAAACTACTCATTGGGCTTACCTTATATGATAAAATCCTCACATACCGAGGATTCCATGGCCCATCCATTTGACAACTTTGCACCCAATATGAAGAAACCAGATACATCTATTCTTCAACTATCCCACTACCATCATTTTGAGAGATCACTACTTCCACACCAACACAACACCACTAGTAGTATCTACAAACTTACAACATATGTTCTCCATGGCCGAGCCAACAAATCCTTAAATACATAAACATAAAACACTTTTGGCTTCCCTAATATGGACTTTATGGATGGAAAGAAATTACAGAAAAATAACAATGATAAAGATGACACGCTTAGACTCATTAGAAGCATCCATAATTCATATCACCTATTTTTACTTTATATATTTATAGGGATTAGAGGCTCTAAATAAAGACAACAAGCATAACCCATCCTAGTTTGGAGAGAGTGCTACCTCATAGAGAACTTACACTATTGAGGAGATTCTAGAGGTCAGCAATGATTTTTGAACCATCATTGACTTAGAGGCCTACTGTCAGGGTGCCTCGCCCCTTATTTGCATCTGAACTATCTTTTCATATTCTTTTTATGTTGCTCCATGGATCATTGAACCTTTGGCAGTTATGGCTCATTAGATTCAATGATCTCATCTATGTACTCCAGTTAGTATGTGGTTGTATGATGATCTTTATATTTATGCAATGGACTTTACATCAAAGAAGGTAAGCTTTACAAATTTGAATTTTAGAGTTGATGATAAAAAATAAAAAAATGTGTTTGACAATGAATAAGAAGTTGTAGATGAATAATCACTACAGCAAAAATGCCCATTAGTGGCATTTATTCCAGTGACGTTTATAGAAATAGGCCACTATCTATCCACTTTACAGACATTTTTTTATTTAAAATGCCTCTAACCCTCATATTATAGAGTTTTTTAAAAGGACCAAATTTTAAAGGCATTTATACATGTTAGGATTTGTGGAGGTGACAAACACAGTAGAAACAATAAAAAATTCTCCACATACCCTACTAACAGATCTCGTCTATAACAGTATATTCAGAAAGAAGGTGTATGGGATATACCTCATCACGGAGCAAGTTTGGTGATGCCCCTTCACATGGTGATGTGTGTGTCTCCTCAAGTGCACAGACAGTCCTCATGTGTCCTCTGAACGCAGGCGCCCAACGTTTACATCTCTACTTTGTTTACGTTGATGGACTAGAAATCCACATCACGCTTCATGAGCCGGCAAGAAGGAGTAGCCTTCTATTTGACGATGTGCTAGCATCGTGGTCGTTTTCCTTCTCTCTCTCTTAGGGGTGATGACGGCTAGGGTTCACATACAAGAGTGTATCTCAAAATATGTCGGTCATGCCCCTATAAACAGTAGAAGAAATAAAGCAAGGTTTTCCAAAACCCCTGGGAAAATAAAAGGTTGCAGCTGTGTTTAAAATGAGCCACTCTTGGACTATTAAAAGAATATTTTGGAATCAATTAGTTGGTTACAATTAATCGTATCAATTGATTAACTAATTTCGTCATCTAGCTCTAGTCAATCGCTTAGTACTAGCCAACAAAATTAACGATTTAAATCTAATTAATCGACTTAAATATTTTAACCAATTAACTCAGATTGTATTCTGATATTATTTTATTATATTACCTAAATATTTTAGTAATCAATTTTATTCATAACATGTCCAATCACGTCCACAATTATACTTCTATTCTAAAACATCCTATGTGTGCAACTCGGTAGGCTCCAAATTACGTTGGCAGTGATATTCATAATCATATTATGATTTCATAAGAAATCATTGGTATCTAGCAAGACTTCATTGCTACCCAAGTAATTGAAGAAGTTTGAGAACAAATTAACCCAGTATTTGGGATTGGTGTTATACTGACTGTATAGTTCCTCTATCTCTGATATCCAGATTGAACTCGAGGCAAAAAATTGTCATCCTTTTCAATGTTCAATTCATGTTCATTGAACTAGAGAATATTTTTTGAGATACGTGTAAGCTCAATATCACATATTGACTCACACCAACATGGCCATGCATTTCTCAATTTCTCTTATCAAATGGCCAGGATATCAAACTCTTGTAGGAGGGACAAATCACATCAACATCACTCACAATTATCCCCGTGTGTCATAATAAACCCAAGCACCACTTTATGGCAACCCTTATTCAAGGTCAAAATGGATGATGTCAAAGTGCATCAAATGACATGATTTGAGTGTAGTGATTTCAGGTCTAAGAACCACAATCTCCACCATCACTTTGAGAAATGACTCTGACTACCAATCATGGTTTCCATGTGTCACTCTCAATGTGGGTCTATCTGATACACTATTCTCTAACAAGTATCTAAGTGCTTGGTTTGATATCACATATCATAACTAATGAGATTATGTCATCAACCAACGCACACTCTAGTCTTATGTAAGAGCCCTGACCTTACTTTTTGATTGAACATGCTTTCTTAGAATAATTGGATTCTTGAAACCTTAATATAATCCTAATATGTGCTATTATATAACATGACAAAGATAATTTTCAAGTTTGGTCCAACCTTGACACGGTTTGAGCAAGTTATGCATTTATATGCTTATTTTGGGATTTTATGCAATTTACCCATATCCAGTGTTTTTCTTGCAATCTGTCGCATTCTTGTTGTTCCTAATATGGTTTTATTATCATTCTTTAGTTAGTTGTGCCTTGGGGCGCCTTGATGTACCTTGGTTTGGTGGTGATATATATATAGGGTTGAGTTAGGGTTTCTCTCTCATATATGAGCTACCTTGGAGGCTAGAACTTGATGGTTCTCCTTATTTGTTGGGATCCAATGGTATTGGGATCCTATGATGGTTACTTGAGGGTTCCATTAGGTGTGATGGTTGATGTTTTCCCCTCTTGAAGTTCCTTGGATTGATGGTTCACCAAGTAGTGGTTGGGTTCCATTGCTACTTTGCATGGAAGTGATGCTTTAGGCCATAGACACATGGCAAGCATGGTAGGACACCTTAACCTTCTCTCCTCTCTCACCGTAGACTTATATACCTCTCACCTTCCACCAAAACGACCCCTTTAGGCTCTCTTTGTAATGACCGGGCCCACTGCCCTAGGATCTAGTAGAGTTTCAGGATTGACGACTGGCCCCAGAGACCACTACTAGCCTTAACTGTGTGCTTTATCCTCACTCATGCACAAGCCAGGGTCAGCTTCTTGAATGGTCATCCATCCTAGTACTACTCCAAGTTGAGCATGCTTAACTATGAAGTTCTTTAGTGATGGGATCCTGGAAAAGGAGATGCACCTTGGTGATATGGGTAGTCCAATCATTCCTTTTAAGATCATTTTATCCAAAGCATCAAATCATGGGATGTTACAATCTCCCCCACTTAAACTCTTGATGTCCTCATCAAGGCTCAAGTATATGGCCTCATAAGCATTTCCCATTTCAGTGCAGACCCAATGACCCATGTACACCCAACTTCCGATCACGGCTACCAGCGCAAGGGTGGCTCCATCAACTCAGATATCCCTTTCCAACATGCTTGGACACTACTGCCGCAAGGGTGGCTCCATCAACTCAGATATCCCTTTCCAACATGTCTGGATACTATCGGCGCAAGGGTGGTTCCATCAACTCAGATAGCCCTTTCCAATATGCATGGACCGCATGGCTCAAAGACTGGCATGCCACAAGCCCATGTAGGCCCCACCTACTAGAGGGGAATTGGCTTTGATACCATTTTTAATTACTAGGCCCACTTCCCTAGGCTCTAGTAGAGTTTCAAGAATGACGACTGGCTCTACAGACCACCACTAGCCTTAGCTGTCTGCTTTGTCCTCACTCACGCACAAGTCGGGGTCAACTTCCTGACTGGTCACCCATCCTAGTACTACTCCAAGATGAGCACGCTTAACTATGGAGTCCTTTAGTGATGGGGTCTAGGAAAAGAAGGTGCACCTTGGTGATATGGGTAGTCCAATCATTCATTTTAAGATCATTTTATCCAAGGCCTCAAATCCTGGGATATTACACTCTCTTCCTTCTTACTACTTGGATCTCGTTCCCCTTTCTTGGTGGAGAAGAAGTAGATCAAGGTATAAGAAGGTGGTCATTCTACCTTGCATGTGCAACTATGGTTTCAAATCTACCCTCTCTCTAAGCTTGTGGAGCTTACTTAGCTTGTTCTTGACCAAAGCAAGTAAGATCTCCCTCCTTTTCTTCGTTTTCCTTGTTGTCCTACCTTCCTCTCTCTTCTTCTTGGTTAGGCCCATGGTGGAGCTTGTGTTAGAGCTTGAAGAACACCTCTTTCTTGCTTCCTTGACCTAGGGTTTTGCTTCCTTGTTGGAGAAGGAGCTAGCTTGACTGAGTGGAGTGTTCAAGATAGGGCTTCTTCCTTCTTTCCTCGAGCTACCTTGTTGTTTAGAGATTCATCTTCATCCTAGAGGTGAGTTATATAACTTTCTCCACGTTTATTTTCTTACTACTAGCTTGCATGTACATGATCTTGCTCTAAAACAAAGTTCTAAGTAGAAAGATGTTATCTTTGCCTAGAGTTGTGCTTATATGGTGTTCTTTAGTAGTTTATCTTCTTGGATGAACCCTAATCCATGTGCATGAACCTTCCTTGGTATAGGAAGCTCTAGATCTTGCTTGCATGTCACAAATGATGGCTTTACTCTCTCAAATGATGGCTCTCTCCTAGGGTTTTGAGTTTTTTTTCTTCCTTGAGATGCAACTTGATGGTTTTGTGCTTGGTTTTGTTTTGGTTGACCTTCTTGTGCCAATCAATGGTCTTGCCTTAGCTTCTATTTTGGACTCTCTTGTTCTCAAGAAACAACGGTCTTAGTTCCCCTTTAAGTAGTGGACCCATTGGTTTTCTTTCCCCTCAAGTCTGATGGTTTTTACTTAGAGTTTGAAGCTTGTTTCACCACATGTTGACCAAACTCAATGGTCATTCTGGGTTCAAACTCAATGGCTTTTATGAGTCCTCAACCAATGGTTTCTCTAACTCGATGGTCTACATCTAATGACTCCACTGGGCCATCAATATATGGTGGTTCTGACTCCTAACTCGATGGTTTCTCTGACCAATGGTCCTCAAACGATGGTTGCACCAGTTCCTACAGTCGATGGTGTCAACCAATGGTCCTTATGGTACCATGATCCAATGGTGGACCTATCGCCCACAATCAATGGTGGATTTGGAGTCTAGAACAATGGCTCTTCTGATGTCAATCAAATGATGGTGTTTCTAGTTCTAACAATCGATGCCCTTTCGAGGTCATGGTTAATGACCCTTTTAAGTCATAACTTGGTGGTTTTCTTAGGCATGCGGTTTAAGGTTTTGCTTGTTTACATCTAATGGCTTGATGATGTCCTCAACTGATAAATCAATAGAAGATGGCCCTTATAGTTGTATAAACCTATGGCTTCTCATGATCTAATGGTGGTGATAAAGGTACATGATCTAATGGTTTGTTCGCCTTGAACCTGATAGTTTTATGTGTGGTTTAAGACTCGATGGTTTGTGCTTGTTGTACATGATTCTATAATTTAGATTGGATGATTTATAACCGATGATGTTGTGCCCATGAGTTGTGATCTTACCTTTGCCCTCGGTCAATACAATCTGATGGTTTTGTTTTTATGGAAATTGATGGTTCGATGAGCCCTAAGTTTTGATGGTTTGGTTTGAAGCTACTATCCAAAGGTTACATCTTGACTTATATATGAATACATACTTGAGGATAGTATGGGATTAGATGGTAATGCTTTACCTTGTGCATACATGGTCGAATAGGGATGTTGTGTGTGAAGGATGTGCTTGAACTTAAGTTAGTGTATGAATCTATGGTTTAGTTTGAGGTGTTGCTTTGTAACATCACTTCCATCTATCTTATTGAACTTAACTTAATGCAATTAAGGAATTATGGTTAGTCATACTTAGCTTCCTTCGGTGAATTGTATGATGATGGAATACTCTCTTAATGTTGTTGTAACCCTAATATGTGGACATATGAACATCATAATCTTCTTAATGCAATGTTATGCTAAACCTGTGTATCACATGTATGGTGATGGTTTGTTGAGCCTTGTTACAAGGCATGTAAAGATAATGATGTTCTTATAAGGATTTATGTGATAGTATTAATGACCTTTGGGCATGGTTGAGCCCTAATGGAGGTGTGATCCTCTTCATGACGTGACAAGGATTGGTAGCATGTGATGGTGTGGTGATAAGTATACTTTCATGAATGGAAGTTAAATAGTATCATGTGGTATTGTGATCATACATTTTATATCTTCTGGAGTTGTTATATACCTATGCTTGCTAGAAATGAATTAGGGTTTGTATGTCCACCTGTTTGATGCATCTTTAATCCACCCACTTAGAAATAACTAATCAAGTGAAACCCTAACCATGTAGTGCCTTGTGTCGTAGAACCATTCAGAATTAGAACTTATTGGATGGGGAAACGAGTATTCCTAAGGGAAACTCGGAGTGCATACTCTTGAGTATGCAGGGTGCATGGAGTGTACATCCCTAACATCCTGATCCCAAGGTTATAGAGGATGGTTGCGGTCACGCCTCAAATTGTGAGTGGTTGAGGTCGTGTCTTAGATATTTGTATATGTGATGTGTTTGAGGACAACTAGGTTGTACCTCGTATGATAGGGTTTTGAATACCCTGGTTTTGAGCGTTGTGACCTTTATACCAAGGACAGGCTGGTGTTAACATTTGGACTATATGTCACCGCAAGCAGCTTGACTGTTGTGTCACTGCATTTCACTCATACTGATTGAGGGTGGGAGATCTTAGGATTCCAACTCTCCTAGATCTTATACGGACTGGATAACACTTTGCAGTGGTCAGTTGGAATTTGAGTGTTATACCTCAAACTCTCTAGGGCTTAATAAAAGATGTAATCCAGCCGTGTAGTGTATATTTTAGAGTTATATACAATGCTTCACATTGGATGATAGCCCTTGTTTGCGCCTTTTATATATATATGTTATATAATGCAATACAGAAGGTAGCCATGTTCATGTTGTTAGATACTCATGCTGATAGATATACTCATGTTGATAGATATGCTATGCTGCCAGACTTGCTTATGATGATTAACTATGCTTATGCTACTAGATTTGCTTATGTTGTTACGCTACTTATGTCGTTATCTATGCTTATCATGCTAGCAATGTATATAATGATATTCAGGCTAATGATGATAGTTTTATCTATTCCTTTATTTACCTTGTTAATCAGGCATGTTGTTATGCTTATTTGTTTAACTTTAACTATTTAATTAATTAACTTGATGTAATCAATAAGTGGTATTGAGAGTAGGGGTGAGAAGAATATGATTAATAACTAATTAGCTGAATGGTCAAAATTAAATAGTTAATTTATTTTGGACAATTTGGTTAATTCGGTTAATTTGTTTAATTTATTTCAGTTAATTGGTTAAACTATTAATATGACAATTAAATTTATTTTCTATTAGGTCAACTGAATTAACTGAATAGTAAAATTTTATTAGTTTTAAAAAATATTCTATAGATATATACACTCTACATTTACATACTTGTCACGCTTTCATCCCAATCATAATAAAAAATTGCCTCCTATTAAAAGTATTGTGCCCATTGTTCTTTTTATGTCATCTAATTGTTCTATCGTATAGGGCATATGTACATCTAATTGCTTTTTTCCAGTATTGAAGTCATTAGTTTTAAGCACCTACAAAGAGAATGACGTATACATATAATTAATAAGTTTGATATTTTCATATTATATAATGAGACTAGCTATATACTTATGATGATCAAGACTATATAGTACCTATTGTATGTTTTCGATGTCGCACACAACATATTTGACAATTTTGTCCATATATTGCATCACATTAGTATCCACATGTTCAACCATTGTCTTGTATAGCACACTATACATTTCAACATACAAAATGTTAATAGATAAAAATAAGAACAGTTCACATAAAATAAAATATGCATTGGAGTCAGGAAACTACATCCACATTCTTCCAAACTATCGCTTTCTTTTTCTTGTCCATGTTTCATCCAACTTTTTTGAAATCTTTTAAAGCCCTATATATTAATTGAATACATTGAATTGCATTAATAAATAGTCATGTAATAATAGATGTTAACATATATAAATATAAAAATTTCCTCACGTGAATAATGGTCTTTTCAAATTGTGTCCCAAACAGTCTAATTTGTCCCCCTTAGGATCTAGATTATAAAAAGTCATCATCTCAGGGACAACAACCAGTAACTCCCAATGCTTACCTCTAGTGATAAAAGAAGTAAAAAGTATATAACTCAAAATCCACAATGAAATGTAATTTTCTTAAGTCAAAATTATAAGCAAAGTAAACTTATCCAACATTGTATGGAGCTATGATCACGCTCTTGTTCTCTTTACCAAAATATTTAAAAGTGATAGAGCAGTATAAGGTAACTAATGTAGGGTCTTCATTTACATGATTGATTAAGGATGAAACTAGAAATCCCAAACAGGTCATTGAAATATCTATACATACCCTATGTAAGTGGTTGCAAAACATACATTATGTACACATTAATATATAAGAAAATATATCAACATATATAAAATGAGATATATAAATAAGATATCACCATATCTATAGTTCTATCATATATGAATTCATCCAAGCATAACAAGACAACTCCAAAATTTCTTGTAGAAATATATTATTATCATATGATTGGCCCATAACATCCTCCCGAATAGAAACATAATAGGTTAATTTCAGAGATGTTCGCATGTCCATATTTCCATACCCCTGCATTGAGGACCTATCGAGTCGAATAGGTCCTTTGCAAGCCAACTAGGTACTTCAGGAGGAGGTGGAGGCAGAGGAGGATGAGTTGTAGCAGGTTTCTTCCCTTTGTCCTGCATATATAATTTCATATCAATTGTCATGTATATACATATACAAATTAACGTAATATAAATTTACCATACATGATAAATATAGATGACTCCCGCTTTAGGCACAAGACCACTCCGCCTTTTGTTTCACCAAGTGTGTTAGCATCTGGGTGGGCATATGACAATGGATGTTGCTTCCAAGTGGGGAAGACAAGCCTCGGGCCCACACAAACCACACCAGCGGGTAGACATAGATACTGTATGAGTGGCAGCCTGAGACGCCTGCCACTTGCTCATTGCTTCATGGACTCTCTTATCAATTAACTCATCTACTTATACATGGGCAAAAGAAACACTCTTTGATTTCCTGAATTCCCTTTACTATAACCTTCTAAAAAAAGAACAGGTTACCTAAACTTTTGAAAATCCCTCTTTTTGGACATGTTTGTGCTATGATGGCCCAAAGAACGCTCTTAGGCCCACACCAGCGCCTGCAGCACTAACATGTCCAGGATGCTCTGGGTTACCAAGAGCAACTATCAATTCATCCCTTATGCCCTGAGGGATGAACGAGCCTTGCTTCCTCTGCTCGTGAAGCTCTTGCTAATCATCATTAATAGAAATTGGTAAGTAAACATAACAATCATCAATACTAATTGCTTTGAGAGTTGAAATTTACCATTTTTTTAGCCACCTCAATAGATTTGGGTTGGTTATATCTCCTTTTTTGTTTTGCCTCCCAGCTATCCACACATCATGGCAATGTAGAGGTGCGGGAGTAGTACATGACTCAACAGTCTCAGTAGTAGGAGCAGTAGGCTGCTAAATGGCAGACGCCTGTAGTTTTTGGTGAAGGGTTGCATAGCCACCTAAACCCGTCGTGTGGTCATGTACATTCAATGCACGCCTTTCTCTTTGAGCATCGTTGATAGCTTTGTTAGTAAGCACATTGAATTGGTTAGTAACAATCAAGGTCAAGTGTAAAACAATGAATTCATAAGAATGTATACTAAATTGGGAGTGACGCTTAATACCTTGAATTCATCAATTTTTCTCTTGGCAACAAACTCCTCCCACTGAGTTAGGCCCAGGTAGCTCCTTTGCTCAGTGGTTGACTTCTTCCTCTTATCAGCCTCTCGTATATATAGTCGGTTGAGATTTGTCCTGTAGTACTTTAAGACCCTCCCACAACATTGCATCACCTTTTTAAGATGTAGGCTTTCATCCAGTTCAAATATACTCTACAAAATTTCATATATTTAATAGGGTTTTCTAAAAAATAGAATTGTAAACAACTTTAAAAACATAATTGCAAATGATAATTTCTCACACATACTTCTTTCCATAAGAAGGCTTTCTTGCTTTTATGAACTTTATGCCAAGATTCTACATTTACACTACAATGGACACGAGTAAGTGATTCAACCCTATTTTAGGGCTTCATCTTGTGTCATAATGCATTTCAATCACATCTATACTTGCTAGATTACATTTTATTTCTCCCAATATGCATATTTGTGTAAAATGCACTTATGGACATTATTTGCATGTTTTTCAAGCATTTGGACCACGCTTGATGGGAGAGAGAGAAGGAGTGATCCTAGGGTTTCTCTACCCTTGGAGAGACCCAAAGTGAAGTTCGATGCTCCCTTAACCTATCCCTAGTGGCCAAAGATCCATCGAAGCAAAGATATCCAAGGAAATCCAAAGAATCAAGCCCAAGTGTAGATGCAGACAGCGCCACGGTCGTGCCACAAGGAATGGTCGTGCAAGGGACAGCCACCACGTCCGTGCCACCTAGCACGGCCATACTACAACACTAAAGAACAGGTGTGGCATTACACCACAGCCACCATCACTTCACCTACCACGGTCGTGCTACCCAACACAGTCGTTCTACCTAGCCCTCATCACGACCGTGCTACCCAGCATAGCTGATCTACTAGCCTCCATTTCACCATATCAATGTGTGATATCCACATTTTAATTCCCATGATCATTCTACCCCACCATGACCATGCTCATATCTACCCACCATGGCTGTGGTGATCCACCACTGTCGTGCTACTCATAAAACCTAGCTATTTTTGCCACTGCACTACCCAATCTACCCCTACTTGACCTATTGCTTCCCCCACACATATATATAGGGGGGGTGGATGTAGGTCAAGGTTAGCTACCTTCCACTACCTCTTGGCTCTCCATTTTCACCCCTTAGCCATTCTACTCCATTTCCACCTCTATTTCATTCCATTTCACCATTTCCACCATTAAAACCCTAGTTTCCTTCCATTTCCACCCATTTCCACCATCATTCCATGCCCCTACACCTTGAAGGAGAGAGGAGGATTCCCTGCAACAGTTAAAGTGTAGGATTTCTTCATCTACACTGAGCTCCATGTCTTCTTCTGTATCTTTCTCTTCTCTTTTTGTATTTTGCATTGTTATGAGTAGCTAGGCCCCTTGGGTGGACTGTTTGGGGTGTAAAATGTTACTTTGATACCATTTTGGGGGGAAATGATATGTAAACTTTGTAATTCCATTTGCTAATGATTATGTTCTATTTCGATCTCATTCTCCATGAATTTCTTGTTGGTTTGTGCTTGAAATCAATTGGGAATTTAGGGAAATTGACTATATGTATGAATTTTGGGATTTTCTCCTAGGTCCAATTCTTAGATCCCTAGCTAACTACCCATCTTCCTACATCATAATCAATTCTCCTAACCCTATTTGAGAGATCTAAGTAGCTAGTTTAGATGAAATTGGTGTGTTTAGCATGAAGCTTTCTCAAGGTTAGAATGTGGGGGATGGGAGGCCTAAAACCTCACTTCCACTCCCATTACTAGTCTCATCCCCTAATCATCCTAAAATCATCTAACCTAGAAACCTAGGCTTGTTTAGACTCCAATTGAATTACACCTAAGCCATGACCCAATTGAGCCTCGCAAGGTTAGTAGGGAGTGTTAGGGACTAGTTCATGTATACACAACCTAGCATATCCATGGCCAATTAGTATCTTAGGATAATTCATTAGACTCTAACTTGTTGTTTGGTTTGGATAATCTAAATGTAATCATAATGTTCATATGTCACCCCCAACTTGAGTGATAAGTGCATCCCCTAAACAACCCACATCTTCATTAATTGCTTTAAAATCCTAGTTTCCATCTTGCTTAGTTAGTGTTCACTTAACTAGCTCTTATCTTGCTTAGATAGATTCTTGCCTTGTTCTTGCTAGCTTAGGACTTTACTTGTTTTTTTGCTATGTTTTCTAGTCCAGTGTAGTTTAAATCTCTTCTGGTTTGCCTTAGTGTAGTTTGTCCTTTTCTTACCCTGCCTTGCCTTTTCTTGCTTAGTAGAATTAATTATCTAGGGTTAACTTAGATTTTATTCTCGCTTTTAATTGCTTTCTTGCTTACCTTAGTTTAACACTCAAATCACCTTCAAACCCTTAACCCTAGTCTCTGCATTAGGAACCTATCAAAACTAACCTAGCTCTAGTGCCCCCTTTACTCCCTAAGGATAGACCCTATACTTACCGCCCTCCTATACTACGACACGACCCCATGCGCTTGCGGGATAGCATTTTAGTAGAAGTAGGTGTGTTTGTGTAGGTCTAGGTTTATAAATATTAAAAGTAAATCCAGCGTGTGTTCCGATCTCATGGGGCACATCTAGTTGAATCTAATCGGTTGGTGTGCGCACCTCTGGCAGACGCACCAATAAGAACCCCAAAATATGAAACAAACGAGTTGCGTTTCTTTCCAACTGGATTTCCTGCATGATCAAAATCCAAAACCAATTTCAATCCATTGCCCCTTTGTTGTAGTAACTTGTTCATCATAGTGATACCCCTGATTCTTTCAATTTTTTATGTTTCTCATCAAGTGGCACAAGGTATTCATGGGATACATCCTCAACCTAAAAATTGACAAAAAAGCACATATAGGATATAACTTATAAATGGACATATAGCTAGATATATTGTAAAACTTAGACCATGATGCGGTGGCCCACCCTTATGATCGCATCATGACCATCATACTCATGGTAAGCCATTTGAAAAAGTGTCATATAAAAAAAATCAAACTATTAACATTTAACATTCAACAATGCAATTAATGTAAGATTGTAAAGTTCACATCGATCTAACATAAAAAATAAAACATTTAAAAAATAAAAAATAGTCTTGCCTCCATGTTTTAGTCGTATTGAATCAGTATTCTCTTCACATATAGGGCATGCTTTGGATCCTTTTACATTGTCTCCAGACAAATTCCCATATGTTGGAAAGTCACTAATAATGAAAAACAACATAGCAAGCAAACAAAATATCTCTCTATGTGAAGCATCATAGGTCATCACACCTTCACCCCAGAGTTTATTTAAGTCATCAATCAGAGGTTCAAGATTTTATATAACAAGCCTAACATTCCAAGTGCTATGTTGGTTGCTCAATGTGCTGTATGGATTCATCCCATTGGTACAAAGCCCAAGTCTTAGATTCCTGACTTCTTCACTAAATTTATGGTATAATAAATCAATCTTCTTCCACTGTGGGGAATCAGACGCATGCTGTAGGATCCCATCTTTATCTTTCTTAACCTCTACATACCACCTTAAATTCTCTACATCTATCAGATTGGCAAACAAGCGTTGAAACCGTGGTATTATAGGTAGATACCACACCACCTTGGCAGGAGAGACAGTTTTGGACTTCCCTGAAGTCGTCATTTTAGACCTTGACACCCCACATTTTGGACAATCTTTCAAACTGACATAGTCCTTTTGAAATAATACACAATCATTCGGGCATGCATGTATCTTCTTAGCCTTCATTCCCATTGAGCATAATATTTTCTTTAACTCGTATGTTGAGATTGGAAGCTTGTTTCCTTCATGAAGAATTTCTTTCAACAAAGACAACAATGACATGAAGCTTTTATCGCTCCATCTACTGTTAGCCTTCAGATTATACAATCTCAACACAATGCTCAACTTCATAAACTTAGTACAATCTATGTATAACTGTCTCTCAACATCATGCACAATGTTCCTAAATAAGGAAGGTGGATTGATGTGCTCTACCCCACAACTGTCTAGCATCACATCAATGATGTCTATCAGATTCAGTTCATTACATCTACGTCATCGATGACAATTTCTTCTTCGACAAGTACTTCTATTGACATCTACTGATCTCAGGTTTGAAATCTCTCCATGGCAGTACCATTCTATATAGCCCTGTATAATCCCATTGCACATGACATGACTTTTGATTTCGTCACCAATGCTGACTTTCAAATTGTTACCGCAATGCCTACATGGACAATAGAACCTATCTCCAGGCTGTTTCCTATTTTCCTCTGCAAATCTTATAAAATGATCAAGACCAATAATAAACTCTGGGGTGCAACAATTTGTAATGGACATCCATGATCTATCCATTCTATGATCAAAGAAAAAATAAGTATTAGGGTTTATATATTAAGTTAAGGATTTAAAGATAGATTAGGGTTTATTGTTTTAGATTTAGACCAATGATAAACTCTGGGGTGCATCGACTTGCAATGGCCATCCATGATCTATCCATTCTATGATCAAAGAGAAAATAAGTATTTGGTTTAGGGTTAAAAGATTAGGGTTTAGGGTTAAAATATTAGGGTTTAGGCTTAAAATATCAGGGGTTAGGGTTCAATAATGAATGTGTGTACCACCTATCCCATTCTTGAACACCTAATCTCACTAGTAGTGTATAATGTATGTATTCAGATTTCAAGAAAATTTTAGCAACATTTCCCAGTAGTTCTCCAGGTACAAACATATGTACTTAGAGAACAAACGGGGAAGTGCTGACAAAACATCATGAAAACCATATATACATTATACACTTACATCCTAAGTGAGATTACGTGTTCAAGAACAGTCCCAAACTAGGGACTATCCAAGATTTACTCCTAATGAGTAAATCTCAGATGAGTTTCTAGGCCAATGTCATAAACGTACATATGTTGTCATTCATATACCTATGATCATAGTTTTATCATTCATATCCTAGGTTTTATGGAACATCATTTAATTCAACTCATTCTTCCATTTGGATTATTCAATCAAGAGATAGAAAAACATTATTAATTAATTAAGATAAACTAGTAATTGAAATAAAGAAACAAGTAAGAAATAAAGTAAGCAATTAACACCACCTAAGATTACAAACAATGTATGAGTTGGTACAATAGCAACATCTTGTAATCTTAACCATACCCTCTTATATATGTTATGTTTATTCACTAGGATCAAATATGTTTATTTACCAATATATCCTTACTAGGGATATCTATGGTTAATACAACATACCTTAATATATACTAGTGATATACTTGGATCTTGATTATGTTCCCAAACACAAGTATGATTTAGATGAACTATAATAGGGCATTTCATAAAATTGTTCTACGCCGTGGTTTATAATCTAAATTTGTGTTAATAAAACTCTTCCATGTGTATATTTATAATAACAACCTTCTTATATATATCTATTCTTTCCCTCATTTTTTTTCTCTTATGATTATTCCAGATCCATATTGAATTCTGAAGACATGTATATCTATACCTATGCATCTAGGTTATAAAATTTCTTTAAGAAGAAAAATAGAGAAATGGATGCAACATTAAGAAGAAAAGATAGCAAAATAGAGAAATTTTTGTCATTTACAATCCAAAACAAGTAATATTCATGCATTTTGATGTCATATAAATCAAAGAAATGAAATGTATGCAATGTTACAAATTTTTGGGAAAGGGTCGATATTTGTGGCATGAAGTGGCATAAATCTACTGGTTTTAGAGATTAGGTTGAGGGTTGATGTTAAGTGGATGCAAGATTAAGACTTTGATGTGTATTTAAAACATACACAACTTACCAATTCAGGCTACATACATTCTTAGACAACACCAAAGAGGCGACGATGAACAAACAAGAGATGATGGTGATGGCGACGACGGTGGCTAGCTCTAGTGGCAATGACGGTTATCTCTAGCGGTGACAACGAGCTCTAGCAATGGTGACAGTGAGCTCCATCAGCGACAATAGCAAGCTCGAGCAGCTCCAGCAACGATGGGGATCTCTAGTGGTGGTACCGGGGAGTAAACTAGGGATGACAACGAGCACACAACAGCTCATGCATAAGATGAGAAACAAGAACATCGATGAAAACTGGAATCTCCAGATCTAGGTTGAGTGAAGAATGAAACAGAGAGTGCGGGAAGGGGAAGAAATTTTGTGGGTCTTAATGGGACATAGTCATCGATTGTAGCAAAAACTGACAACTAAGGGTTAAGTCATCAGTTGTTAGAGAAAAACCAATGAATAACTCCTAAACCAAACAAAGAATGGACATTGGTTTAGGGCAATAATCGTCGGTTACATCTGCAAAAACTGATGACTAAGTACAAATCTAAACAAAAAAATTCCCTAGGGTTAGGGGTATAGTCGTTGGTTAGTTGTGAAGAACTGACGACTAACTCCTAAACCAAACAAAAAATAGACCCTAATTTAGGGCCATAGTCGTCGATTTAAAATGACATCGATGATACAATTCTGAGCTACTCGTGGGTTACGACCAGCATAACATACGACTATATACATATCCAAACAATTTTTTTTGATTTAGTGTTAGGACCATAGTCGTCTGTTATCCAATAAAAACTGATGACGAAGGAGTAAAATTGGAAGGGAAATATTTTTGTGGGGACAAGGTGCGTAAACACCCAGTTGTTAGTTTCATCTACAAAAGTGACACTATAGACCCATCGCCCCCCACCCCCCCAAAAAAATTGTCTCGCCAATGGGGATTAGTTGTCGGTTATTTGGTAGAGCCAAAGATTAATGAGGGGATACTTTTTTTCATGGGGACATGGCGTGAAGCATGCGTCGTAGGTTATACAAAAAATCAAAGCCAGATTGAAAATTTTGGAGGTAAATTTTCCCCCTGAAAAATTGTATTTTGTTGGAAATTTTAGACGTCAGTTTCTATAAAAAGAAACCGACATTAAAGTAAAAGCAGTATCCATGTCTTTTCTAAATCGGCAGGACTTCACATATGGTGATGGTTGGATTCAATAATCGATGTTGTTGGGATTTGGCGTTAGCTTTTCCTGGGTAACCGACGTCACCAAAAGTGACGTTATATGCCAATTCTGTATTAGTGAGCTTTGTTCTTGCTACTCAAAAAGCATATGCTGCATCATCTTTACATGTTCCTTCATAGTCTAATCAGCAAAGACATCCACATAAACCTAATCAATTCATTCACAGAGTAATGCATCATCAGAATTCTCATATGAATGATGAGAGTTCTATAGAGAGTCCAATAATTGTAAAGCAGTCAACATTTATAAGAAGATAGGGTGGTATACATACATAACTGCATCCCATCTCAATATCTGGCTTTTCTCTTCCATAAAATAGACATCAACTTATTAAACTAGTAGTAAACATGATTTTTACTTTGGCGTACAGTTTCAACTGATTATTGTGAAGAACAAATGTGCCAAAAAAATTATTGTCAATGGAGCATATACTATCAATGAAGATATCACTTTATTAATAAAAGAATGAGAATGCACATTTTTCTTATATTATTGGTAAGAAAGAAATACACACTCAGTTCTCAATAGTACATAGGTATTTCAACATAGTTTCTTATCTTTTTCCAAAAACATAAATACTTTCCTTGCCGAACTAAATAATAGTTTACAAATATGAGTGTTTAGAAAATTTTAAAAGACCATTGAAGGAGACAAAAAAGAGCCATTTTGTATCCAATAAGTTGGTTAGTCACTACTCAATATAGATCCACTAGGAATAACCATTGTTCTTTGTCACTTTCAACTTTAATGATCTGCTTTGAATTCATAACCAAACTTGAAGACTCTAGTTAGAAGAAGATCGTCAATATGTTGTTCTTCACCACCAACAAAACATCCAAAAATAGTTTTACTCACATTAAAAGAAGCTTTATAACACCCCAATGCAAAAGAAAGTGATAGAAATTTAGAAGCAAGTACGAACTAGATTGGAAAATGTGTTGGAGCATTACATGTAGAATTTTCATTATCTTCATCAAACGAATGATGGTTAAAAATTTCAAAATAATATCAGATTAAAGTACCCAACCATGGGCAATGGCTCTTTTTTGGTAATATCTATTAATAAGTCATGTTTAGACATGAGCCATGAATTATTATCGTAGAATTCATCATGGATAGTCAATGTGCCTTACCAGAGAGCACAAAATCTAGGATAGAAACTAGCATTTAGTAACATAATGGAACATTGATCAAAATTCCAGTATGTGCACCTTAAATATTGAACCACAAATGGTGAACAGACTATTGATAAATATCACACACATAGTTATGAAAGAGGAATGCTGAGAATCTATTATGAAATAGATGTAAATCAGATTTAAAACATGAGAATAAACACCATGTCATCTGAATTGATAAGCCAAAATCCAACTAACAATAACTATGAAGGTAGAATAAATGTCTCTACGCATAATATTGTGGACATGGAATGTAGTTTATGTAGGTCTAAACTAATAGATATCCTTATATTCAATCAATTGAATATAGAGGAAAAATGGTGGGAAATCAAGTATGATTAGAGGCAAAATGGGATACAAAGTGGATTGAAAGTGTGTGTAGAAGTGGATAAAAAGTCTATATAAAATTTGCACATTAGGTATGATGTCCATGTAGTTACTATAAAAGGAGTTGGAGGTGAAAAAATAAAGGAAGATTATGGAATGTGAGCACCTAAAAGAATACACTATAAAATTATTGAACATTTGACTTGATGAAATTATGAAATGTAACAATGAGTGCCAAACAAAATAAGTTTCAATCACCAACATGATATCAGCTAAAGAAGTTGTGTCAAAAAATAGGCGCCCTTTTACATCAACATGATACATCAAAGGCAAAAATCAATTTGGGCATTCATTATTAATATTATATCTATTTCAAGAAACAATGACATACTGTCCTGGCCCATTTTCTTATGCAATTTTGAGTAAGTGTTTTTTCTATGTTGTGTAACATCTATGGTATTCTTTATTATGAGAAACTACCTCTATTTGATACATGCTAGTATGCTTAATAATAAATATGCTTAAGTGTCTATTAGAGGGTCCAACAACAACTATGATTGGATTTAGAAAATTTCAAATAGGATAAGTGATCATAAGTAAGGCCAATTACTTTGTGTTATTGAACCAAATTCAGTCAAAGTACACATGATTTGAACAAAACCAGATAAACTTAAACCAAAGACACCTAATTGGCCTAAACTAGCTTTTACATGACCAAGTTGTCCTAAAATGACCTAAGTCATTTAAAGTTAGACCTGAAATAAGCTACTATGTCCCAAAATATTTTTGAATTTGGTTTAAAAGGACCTAACAGCCCACATGAATCACAATAGGACATGAGTTCTAGCTTTAAAACCCTCACTTAGATCATAGGGAAACTACAAGGACATCCATGGGCAACTATGCTAGATGGGAAAGAACAAGTATAATAGTATATATGTGTGTATTCCCAAATCACATAGATTTTCCCCTTGTTACTTGCATTGATTTATACTAAGTCGCATTCTTATAGGAATGCCACAAGGTTAATATGTTCACTTACTTATCTAACTAGAATTGTGCGTGTAAATTTTGTTTTCCAAATATTATGTTTATTTCTTGTCAAATTTTTTAGACACTTGTGAGACAAAATGCAAAGTTCAAGTGAATCAAGGATCTTTACTTTTTGATTAAGGATTTACATGTAACCATGGGAGAAGATGGTATTTACCATCCCACTTGTTTCTACCAATTATGGAATGTTTGGTCCATGTGATATTGGATGGGATGGGATCTTGTACCACTATTTAAAAAAATCATATATTGTTGAACAACTAAAGAATAATCATTATACCCCTATGGAAGTCAAGTTTACTTGAGCCATACTTTGTTGTGCGAACTCACCCTGGGTATTTGGCATATACATTTCACTCAATGTTAAATCCTTTATTTTTTATGCATGTCAATAAACACATTGACATAGCCACCAATAGTGTTGTGGGTTCAAATTCTTTTCACACTCAATTTTGTTGTCTCAAAATTTGAAATTATAATTCAAATCTTCTAAAATTTATTATAACTAATAACAAGCATGAACTAAACACAAATGCATTTTGATATACATCTGTAAGTCATATTGAGATGTCTACTCTAAAAATCAAAGACAATGACATGAAGATATCTTACAAGGGACAAGATACTAGTATAATACTAGTATGTAGTATTTCATGAGAAATAAATTGAGTGAAGAGTGGAAGGATGGCTAATAAATTTCTCATCTTCTACATAAGAATAAGAACACACATGCATGTCACCAACAAGATTTGCTTTCTTGCTTGATCTTTTTTTTGTATCAAAGCTTAACGCAACATGATTCAACCCTATTTTAGGGCTTCATCTTGTGTCATTTTGCATTTAAATCACACCTATACCTGTTAGATTACATGTTATTTCCCCTAATATGCATATTTGTGTAAAATGCACTTATGGACATTGTTTGCATATTTTTCAGGCATTTGGACCACACATGATGGAAGACAGAGAGAGAAGGAGTGATCCTAGGGTCTCTCCACCCTTGGAGAGACCCAAAGTAAAGCTCAATGCTCAATCAACCCACCCCTAGTGGCCAAAGATCCATTGAAGAAAAGATGTCTAAGAAAATCTAAAGAACAAAGTCAAAGTGTTGATTCAGAACCTAGCACAACCGTTCTACCCAACACGACCATGCTACAACAGAGGCAGAATGACCATGGAGTAGAGAATGACCTCAACATTTCGAGCCACCACAGATGTGGTAACCACCACGACCGTTCTACCCTCACTCCACCACGGCCGTGGGGGCCACCATGGCCGTTCCAACCTCAATACAAAATTGACCATCAACCTGTGATTTTAACATTTTAATTGACATGACTTGTGGTGACCACTACGACCGTGCTCACCACTAACCACCACGTTTGTGGTGAACCACCACGGTCGTGCTACTCACAAAACCTAACTACTTTTTCCACTATTTTTCCCATACCATCTATATATACCTAGGTGGCGCCACTTGACATAGTGCTTCCCCAATACCTATATATACCTAGGTGGTGGATATAGCATGAGGATGGACATCCCTAGCTCACTCCTACCACCCCATTTCTCCTCTTAGCCATTCCACTCCATTTCCACCTCCATTTCACCATTTCTATCATCAAAACCCTACTTTCCTTCCATTTCCACCCATTGCCACCATCATTCCATGACCCTACACCTTTGAGGAGAGAGGAGGAAGCCATGTAGTAGCTGAAGTGGAGGACATCTTCATCTACACCGAACTCCATGGCTTCTTCTATCTCCTTCTCCTTTGTTTTTGTATTTTCCATTTCCATGAGTAGCTAGGCCCCTTTTGGTGGGCTATTTGGGGTGTAAAATGTTACTTTGATACCGTGTTGGGGGGAATGATATGTAAACTTTGGAATTCCATTTTTTAATGATTATGATCTATTTCTATCTCATATCCCATGAATTGCTTGTTGGTTTGTGTGTGAAATCACTTAGGAATTTAGGGAAATTGCTTATATGTGTGAATTTTGGGATTTGCCCCTAGGTCCAATTCTTGGATCCCTAGGTTGCCTCCCATCTTCCTACATCCTAATCAATCTCCCTAAGCCTAAGTGAGAGAACTAAGTAGCTAGATTAGGTGATTCTAGTGCAATTAGCATGGAGCCTTCTCAAGGCTAGAATGTGGGGGAATTGGGGTCCAAAACCCTAATTTCACCTCCCCATTACTACCCTCGGCCCCTAATTGCCCTATGAATGTCTAATCTAGAAACCTAGACTTGATTAGACTCTAATTGAATTGAATATAATCACTAACCCAATTGGGCCTCACAAGGGTAGTAGGAGGTGTTAGGGACTAGTTCCCCTATACACAACCTAGCATACCCATGGCCAGTTAGTAGCTTAGGTTAATTCATTAGACTCTAACTTGTTGTTTTGTTTGGTTAATCTAAATGGAATCATAATGTTTATATATCACCTCCAACTTAAATGATAAGTGCATCCCCTAAATAGCCCACACGTCTCTTAATTGCTTTAAAACCCTATTTTCCATCTTGCTTAGCTAGTGTTAGCTTAATTAGCTCTTTTCTTGCTTAGTTAGATTCTTGCCCTATTTTGCCTTGTTCTTGCTAGTTTAGCTCTTTGATTGCTCTCTTGTCCTTCTTGCATGCCTTAGTGTAAATTGCCTTTTCATATCTAGCTTAGTCTTTTCCTACTTGCTTAGTCTTAATCTAGTCTAGGGTTAACTTAGATTTCATTCTCACCTTTAATTACTTTCTTGCTCACCTAGTTTAACAATCAAAACACCTTTAAACCCTTAACCCTAGTCTCTATAGTAGGAACCCAGCCAAACTAACCTATCTCTAGTGTCCCCTTTTCTCCATGTGGATTGACCCTATACTTACCACCCTCATATACTACGACACGACCCTGTATGCTTGTGGGTGTAGTGTTTTAGTTGTGCGAGTGTAGGTCTTTATAAATTTTGAAAGTTTAATCCACCTATGTGCCTCCATCTATGGAGTTTCATCCATTCAAACTTCAATTGAGTGGTGTGTAACGCCATTGGCGGGGGCGCACCAAGCTTTCTGGTGCCATTGCCGAGGAAAAAGGTGCTCGACCTGGCTAGTTAGTTTTTCTTTGACTTTTCATTCGGCCCTCATCATTGCTATTATTTATTCTTTATTCTTTGCATTCTTTGTGCATATTTGTGACGTCTGTTGCCAAACATCGGATATGATTAATGCGGAAGCGAACGTTACCAGTGGAATTACTGAAAATCACTAAAAATTAAAACTTTTTACAAGGAGATCCATATACTGGAAAACTCTTTCATAAAGAACCAAAGTAATTCAAATACATTATGGTTCACTAGTACATCTCATGTACCATTCCTTCTCGAAGATTATAAACATCAGCTGCCCTGCTTAAAACTATACATAGGCAGCATAAAGTCTTGACGCATCAAGCTAAAACCTCAGATCATTTCATTAAACTAACTACTGACTCCTAGGACCTGAGAGTACAGAGACGAAACATAGGACTCTCTATTTACAGGCCATGATAGCCAGTGTCTCCACCTGAGAATTCATTGTTGTCCCTATTGCTACTGATGCTGCTGTTCTTCTCCTGCTGTAGGGTTTCTGCCTCTTCTTCGGCATCTACCTAAAAAGTTGGATCCCACAGGGGTGAGACAATTGAAAATTGTCCCAACGAGAGATATAACTCTCCGCCAAAAACATTATTATTGTTGTTTAATAGAATAAAACTGAACTGAGGAATCATAAATGTTTAACAACAGATAATTCATTGTCTAAGTAGATTAGAACAATATTCTTATTCAAAGTATTTTAGCTATAACTTGATAAAACAACATGTCACTTATCCAATAAGGAATATGAAGAACATGTATAACCTTTATTCTCTATACTAAGCAAGATAACATCAACCAGTGATTCTCGTATTTCAATCTTAAGCAAATATGCTACACGGTTGATTATATTTTACAATCATACTTAATGCCTTGAGAAGATGAGGTATACCGCTCATACTCCAACCGACCATGATTACGTAAAGCATCGGTACCACACAAGGTCAATGGAAGAGCCAGAATCCAAGACCTCATCCTTCTCAGTCAGTACGAGATTATATGGCAAAGACATCACATGTCAAACTGCAATTAGCTTGCCAGGTCATATTGGCATCTTCACTATAGAGTTATAGTCCGCAACATATACTCTCTTCAGGGTTATGGCCTGTAACCAATGTCTGGTATCATATCATGAAGTCATGGCCGATAGCCATACTCATACTGGGGTATGGTCTGTAACTAATCCCGTACATAGGATATAGCCCGTAGTCATTCCTATGGGGCATGAGGATATAATTTCCCAATTACCCCCACATATTCAAAAATATGTGCTCCTAGTGTTAACTCGTTTCACCATTCAACAAATTCTGACGCTGATGGATCTGTGGTCAGGGAAACTACATTATATGGTGTCACTTGATTAATTAAGTGTATTATCATATTCTTTTAGCATCGAACATGTTGCCAAACATCAATTATTTTAACAATTACTATAGAGAATGGGTAATACTTTCATTAAGTACTATTCAAATCTTTAATAAGGCATTGGGATCTCAATCCCTCATCTCATCAGGAGCATTCTCATTCTTTCACAAGCTCATCATCATAATTATAGAAAATGGGCATTCAAACCCTCAGTTCATCAATGAACACTTGTTACCACTTATCAAGTAACTAAACACCTTCAGGTCATCTGAATAAGGTAAACATGATACTTGTTACACAAGCATCTCACATGGCTTACAAAGCCCATTTCATTTCTTGTTACCCCTCACTAGGCAACAAAACATGTTATGGCTCACAAAGCCCAATAACAACAATAAATAAAACATCATAGCTCATACCTGGATATGCTCATCACCTCATGATACCTTCATGGTTAGTACACTTGATAACAGATATATCAATTACAGTTTAACACCATGCAATTCAAAGTAACACCATTTATACCCTTATTAGGGTTAGGGTTTCTCAATTCATGTCAATTGGGAATAATCATCCCATTACCCACATTAGGGTTAGGGTTTATCATCATATTACCCAAAATAAGGGTTTCATACACTATAACCCAAGGTTAGGGTTTCACATCACATTACCCTTAATTAGGGTTTATAATAGCTTTCCCTCAAATTAGGGTTTCATGAAGCATTCCCTTAAATTAGGGTTTCATGAACCATTCCCTTAAATTAGGGTTTTTCATCAAAATGCCCTGAATTAGGATTTCTCATAACATTACCCTAAATTAGGGTTACACCATCACCCTAGATTAGGGCTACACCTAACATTGCTCTAAGTTAGTGTAACATCCCTGACCTGGGTTATGCTTTAACCCTAGGTGTTTTGATTAAGAAAGATAATTATATGCTTAATCTTATCTTGTGAAAAGTAATTAGGGCTCAAGAGGAACTTATATTTCAATTTTAGTCCTTTTTCAATAATATTGAAATAATTTTTTACTTGATTTGGACTAAAGTGCAAATTACCCAAGTTGAGGGGTTAAATTGCAAATTATACATGATAATATGTTCCTCATGTGTTGAATCATCATGAGAGTGAAGATGATGCAGAGGTATGTCTTATGGTAGCCTGAGTACCAAGAAAGAGCTGATAAAGCAATGTTTGTGCATTAAAACCTAGTTTTGGTGTAATGTGCAATTTACCCAAAACCCAGGGTTCAATATGCAAATTACCAATTCAATAAGGTCCCTAATGTATCTTGGAATCATTTTGAGGCAATAAAATGAGAAGGGAGCCTCATTAGAATCATTTTGGAGGAGAGGGAATCTTGATATTAAAATAATCAAGATTTAAGCATAATTGGAACTTTATTTCCATTTAATGCAAAAATAAATAAAATAATTGAAGGGCATTCAACCAAAAACGAGATGGTTGAATTTTCTCAAGTGTGAACACCTTTGTTCCTTTGCTAGGCCACGAAAATATCCAAGGGAAGTGGATAACTCATTCACATTATAATATAAGAAAAAGAAATATCCACTCACTTATGGATATTAGTATTATATGATTTAAGGTGCTTAGTTTGTTTACCTTTAAAACGTGGTAATTGAGAGGAATAAGAGTAAAATAAGATAGCCTCTTCCCTAAGGAAGAAAAGGGGGCTTATGGCAAGAAATTTGAGGAGATAATTCTGACTTTCTCTCTCTTAAATGAATTTTCAATAAAATTCATATATAAGCTCCTTTATCTTTGAGGTGAAGGGATATTTTCGAAACCCCTTTCACTTCTTGCTTGCAAAAACGACCAAGGGAGCTGGGAGAAACAGGAGGACGACCCAAAACCTGTTGGTAAGCTTCTTGACCTCCTTTCACCTTGAATCCATGATGAAAATCGAAAATCAAAAATCAATGTATGAATTCTTCATATCTCGATCCCCTCTTCAATTCTAACCAATTCTTTTCACTCAAAGATTGAGGATGAACCTTAGAATAGTGAAATGAGTTTCATCCACCATTGTTGGCATGAGCTTGGATCTTTTGATCTCAATTGGAGGCGGGTTTTATAACTTGAACCCTTAATTTTATTATTGCAATCAATTCCTTATCAATTGGAGATCGTTTCTGCATTTTCGAAATTTATTTTGGTTGATTGATGCAACCACCATGGAAATCACAGAAAACTTCGTGGGTTTTGAGCTTGATGATGATGACATCATCCTAAGAACACACCTCCCCAATTATCTCTTGCAAACGATTTCAATAAAATGGTCCAAACAGTTTCACCAAACCGTTTGGAGACCAAACAGTTTCAAAACCGTTTGGTGATTTGAGTCCCAAACCGCATGAGGGTGTTGACCGTTTGGATGGGTTGACCATTGGAGGTCTGAACCCTAGTATGTGTTGGATGATGATCCAATGGCTCCAATTGATTAACTCAACATATGGACAAAATTTCAAATAGAAACCCTAATCGGCTAAGTGCTGATTTTGCAATTGATTGAGTTGATGTTTTGGGTTGATTGATCCAAACGGTTTCAAAACCATTTGGGAATCACCCAAACGGTCTCAAGACCGTTTGTAGGTCAACCAAGACTATTTGGAGGTCTATGGTTGAGTATGGTTGGGTATTTGAAGATCCAAAGATACCAAATTGAAATGCAATCAATTGGTGATTTAATAATCAATCCAATGATCCAAACCCTAATTGGATGTTATGGATTTTGATGATGAAATGGGAAAACAGTCTCAAGACCGTTTGGAGATCATCCAAATGACCTCAAGATGGTTTGGGGGTCATTCAAGACCGTTTGAGGTCAGGTCATATCATGTGATGATAATGGTTCACTAATTCCAATTGATTTGGTTCCACAATGTCAATCATTGATGGATCCTCAATTTCAAAACCCTTAGTGATGATTTCTTGACTGTCAACCCTAGATCAATTGGGTTAAAAACCCTAATTGAAGTTCTAATTGAATGGTGATTCATTGGTTCAATTGATGAATACTTTAGTGGTCCAATTGATAGTTGGTCCATGGATTGGAACCTTGAATCGACTAAGTGTTGAAGACCCTTTTTGGTCCATTCGGTTTTGAGAGGGTTTGGATCAAACGGTCTTAAGACCGTTCGAGTCCAAACGGTCTCAAGACCGTTTGGGACCAAACGATCCCAAACCGGTTGAGGCTCAAATGGTTTCAAGTGTTCACTTTAGCAAACAGTTTCAACAGTTCACTTTAGCAAACAGTTTCAAGTAACTACTTCGCTAAACGGTTTCAAGCCGTTTGAACTTAATTGGTCAAGACCGTTTGAGGTCTAAGTGACCAAGACCGTTTTATGTCTAAGTGACAAAGACCTTTTGAGGTTCAAATTGGTTAAACCATTTGGACACCTAATATGATCAAAGGTCAATTAGCTACTTGATTATTGATGATGTAGATCAATGATGATTATGAAGATTAACCCTAACTATGTGTACTTAGTTGAAGGGCTGACCTAGTTAAATCTTGGAGTAGCTAACATCCTAAAGAGGATGAGAGAGAGAACGGATGAGAGAGATGATTGCTTATATCATAAGCCCTAATTCTCTCATTATGAAATAATGTGTAATCAGGGTTTGATCCATAATATGAGATCATGAAATATTCATTGAAAAGATTGATATACCTTGACCCTAATCTAGGGCTAGGCTATGTAAGACCCTAATTTAGGGCAAAGCTCAGTGAAACCATAAACTAGGGTGATGATGTAACCCTAACTTAGTATAACAATGAAGGAAACCCTAATTTAATGGGGATTGTACATCCTAACCCTAATTTGGGTATGAGGTATGAGAAACCTTACTTGGATGTGAATGGTAAACCTTAATCCCTAAAATGGGATAAATGTATATGAAACCCTAATATAGGGTAGTGCCATTAATGCTATGTGAAGCTTTCACATTGGGTGATGTGTTTAGAAATCTTAATTTCACATAATACTAGGTGAAACCCTGATATAGAAGGATGATTATGTGAAACTCTATTGAAGAACAATACTATGTGAAATCCATAAATGTATGGAAGATGCTATGTGAATCCTCAAGTTATAAATATGGAGAATCCTATTCCTAATAATGGAATAGTGATTAATGTTTTGACAAATGTAACACCTGGAGAGGTTGATAATGGATAACCCTATATCAATAGTTCCTAACTCAAGGATGAGTCCATATTATTGGCAATGGTTGTATATTCTAAGTGAGTGACTAATGCCCAATACATTACATGATAAATGTGATAAACTGGTGCATAAAGTATTAGTATGGGGAATACCCTAATACAAGCTAACTGGATGATCTCAAGTAAGACAAGGTCTTGAGGGATGCGATACATCAAGATATGATAGATATCACATCCAACACCCCAATTCTAATATACCTTGATGCATTTTGAGTCCAATATAATTGGATGAGTGACACATGAGATGTGTCATGTCAATTGTTACTCTGAGATGTAATGCATCTTGAAGAAGGTAGGCTAACATGCCTTATGAAAAGGTTAAATCCAAATCAATAAACTATGATACAATCATATTCTGGTAAAGATGAGAGAGAGACTCATACTGTGTGTTGATAATTCATTTAATGATGAAATGATGAGAATAAATAAGTATGATTGAATACTTATGTTATCCATATTGATTCCTTGCTATGTGAACCCTAATACAAGGTAATGCTATGTGAAACCCTAATATAAGTTAATGCTATGTGAACCCTAATACATGGCAATGCTATGTGAAACCCTAGTACAATATGATGCCATGTGAAGTCTTAACACAGAGTAATCCTATGTGAAGTTCAACTACATATTGATGAGTTATGTATGTATTGAGAAGACCCTTGTATTGCATGATACTGATATATGATTGTTATCATGAGTACTAAATATGCATGTATGTTGAGATGATGAGCATAGCCAGGTATGGGCTATAATGCACTGCATACTAAAAATGTTTCATAGGCCTTATAAGCCTTCATATGCTTTATTTCTTAGTGAGAAGTAATCTGAAAACTTATGAGCCCTGTGTGCCATATGGTTTTTTACTTATTGAAATTGGTTATGGCTTCATAAACCATAATGTGCCTTGTTTCCTATTAAGAGGTAACAAAAGGTGATATGAGCTTTGTGAACTATGTGGAATACTTTGTGTAGTAAGATTCATAATGTCCTTGGTCTGATGACCTGAAGGTATGAAGTCACCTAATAAGTGGTAACAAGTGTTCTGTGATGAGTTGAGGATTCAAATACCCATATCCTATAATCATGATGATGAACTTGTTAAGAAGTGGAAATGTACTCGATGAGTTGAGGGATTAAGATCCCAATACTTTGTGAAAATAGTATGGCTACATGCCATGACTCCACAATGACAATGCCAGGCATTAGATATATGATCTAAGCCTAAAGAGAGTTAATGTTGTGGTAATGATTCTATAGTGAATATATGTTATACATGTTCTTCATATTCCTTATTGGATAAGTGACATGTTACTCTATCAAGTTATAGCTGCAATGCTTTTGATAAAAATAACGTTCTAATCTGTTAGACATTGAATTAACTGATGTCAAACAATTATGATTCATCTGTTCATAATTATCTTCTTAAGCTGCAATAATAATGTTTCTGGCGGAGAGTTATATCTCTCGTTGGGGCAATTTACAATTGTCTCACCCCCATGGGAACCACATTTTTAGGTGGACGCAGACGAGGAGGCAGGAATCCTTCAGTAGGAGAAGGATAACAACAACAGCAGCAGGGACAACAGTGAAGTCTCAGGTGGAGACACTGGCTGCTATGCCTTGTATATATGTATATAGAGTCCTATGTGTCGTCTCTGTACTCTCAGGTCCTCAGTGTAGTAGTTAGTGCTTTCGAGATTTTGGCTCAGTGCCTCGAGATTTTATATTGCCTGCGTTTAGTTTACCAGAGCAGTTGATGCTTGTAATTCTTTGAAAGAGATGATACATGACATGTACCTTTAAACCAGAATGTAAATGTGTTACTTTGGTTGTATGTGAGAAAGTTTTCCTTTGATGGATCTTTGATAAAAAGGTTTTAATTTTTAGTGATTTTCGATAATCCACTGCTTAGTGAACGCTTCTACATTAGTTAATCATGTTTTTGTGAGTTGGATGCCACAATTAAGTGGTATCACATAGGACTAAGGTGTTGAGTCTGTGTTGGTGTCCTCCAGTATACCCTATAGTGACTTTTTCTTAGGCAGAAGATAGGGTGAAGTTTAAAAATGACTGGAGAACACGAGGAACACATTGCTAAGGGCAATGTTGTTGCACCAGGAGAGGGTGCATGGGACCAGGAAAGAGGAAAACAAGTGCCTGAGAATTTCCATCTTGACCTAATCAGGATAGAGAATCCTATCTTATGCTCTTGAAGGGCAGGTTAGGACAACAGTGATGCATATAGAAGACTGGATACTAGTATTACAATCTAAGTTACCAGTCCTTAATGCATAAACTTTAGGCTTTGAAAGGATTCCTGAGTGACATGGTCATGTTGGAACAGTGGAAATGTGAAAAAGATTAATATATGGTGAGAAAGTAGACTCTGCCATAAGTTTAGACAAATAGTACATCTGTGATGGTAGTGCCCAAGGACGGGAAATAAGCTGAGATTTAAGGTAAGGTCTCTATAATTTTAGAGGCATTTGCCTAGTTATTCTGAAAAGTCAAAGTTTTTGGTGTCACCAATGCAATAAATGCCCAGTGCACCAGGGCAGTAGCCACTAAGTAAAGGCAAAATCAGCAACATGAAATAATTAGACACTATGTGTTGAGTCAACCTAAAGTGGTAGATAACCGTGAGGGGTTATAGTCAAATGAAATATATTCATTCTGATACTTCATTTCATGATTCTATGTGTTAAAGATATGAAAGCAGTTGTTTTTGAACTTCCTTTGACTAGTCTTACAAGGACACAAGGAAGATGAGAATTTACATTTTACTCAGTGCTCTTTAAAATGCTATATAATTTCTCTTATCTTTGTGATACAAGATGAAATATAGAAGTGATGCCTGGAGGAAATCTAGGAATGGAAAATCATGTGTGTATAATGATATGAAAAGTGAGGAATATGATAGTAAATAAAGTGCATACTACCTAATCTCAATACCTGTATACCCTGGCCAGGTATATGATTATTGGAAGATAAGGCAAGTATGGAACTCTTAGATTGTTATCTTTCTAATTACTCTGATCAAGTAATCATTTTGAAAAAATCTAGAGAGTATGATGAAATTAAATAGGAAGAGCTAAGTGAATTTTCTCAAATAAATTACTTAGTGAACTTTCTCAATGAATCTTCCCAAATAAATTACTTAGTGAACTTTCTCAGTAAATTTTTCCAAATGAATTGCTTAGTGAACATTCTCAGTGAACTTTCTCAGTTAATTGCTTAGTGAACATTCTCAGTGAACTTTCTCAGTGAATTGCTTAGTGAACATTCTCAGTGAACTTTCTCAGTGAATTGCTTAGTGAACATTCTCAGTGAACTTTCTCAGTGAATTACTTAGTGAACATTCTCAGTGAACTTTCTCAGTGAATTGCTTAGTGAACATTCTCAGTGAACTTTCTCAGTGAATTGCTTAGTGAACATTCTCAATGAACTTTCTTAGTGAATTGCTTAGTGAACATTATCAGTGAACTTTCTCAGTGAATTTCTTAGTGAACATTCTCGGTGAACTTTCTCAGTGAATTTTTCCAAATAAATTGCTCAATGAATATTCTTAGTGAACTTTCTCAGTGAAATATCCCAATTAAAGTGCTAAGTGAACTCTCCCAAACAAATAAAGGATTGTTGAGTGAATTACCTCTGTTAGATATATATGTTTCTCTTTTGGTAAATATTCTTGGGTGATGATAGAAGTATGTTCTTTTATGCTTCTCCCTTTCAATAATATGGACATCACATGTTAGGGGTGTTTATGCTCTGCATAAACATAAACATTGATAAGGTTTAATTAGTGAAAGGAACTTTGCATGAATTACAAATCTATGGTATCTCCATAACATTAAGAAGTTAGGTGGAGACTTGAGGGCATGATTAATGAATAATCTGTCCCTCCTTTTTCCTGGGATTTCAGGGACGAAATCCTTGTTAGGGGTTTATAACTTGTAACATCCCTGACCTGGGTTATGCTTTAACCCTAGGTGTTTTGATTAAGAAAGATAATTATATGCTTAATCTTATCTTGTGAAAAGTAATTAGGGCTCAAGAGGAACTTATATTTCAATTTTAGTCCTTTTTGAATAATATTGAAATAATGTTTTACTTGATTTGGACTAAAGTGCAAATTACCCAAGTTGAGGGGTTAAATTGCAAATTATACATGATAATATGTTCCTCATGTGTTGAATCATCATGAGAGTGAAGATGATGCAGAGGTATGGCTTATGGTAGCCTGAGTACCAAGAAAGAGCTGATAAAGCAATGTTTGTGCATTAAAACCTAGTTTTGGTGTAATGTACAATTTACCCAAAACCCAGGGTTCAATATGCAAATTACCAATTCAATAAGGTCCCTAATGTATATTGGCATCATTTTGAGGCAATAAAATGAGAAGGGAGCCTCATTAGAATCATTTTGGAGGAGAGAGAATCTTGATATTAAAATAATCAAGATTTAAGCATAATTGGAACTTTATTTCCATTTAATGCAAAAATAAATAAAATAATTGAAGGGCCTTCAACCAAAAATGAGATGGTTGAATTTGCTCAAGTGTGAACACCTTTGTGCATTTGCTAGGCCACGAAAATATCCAAGGGAAGTGGATAACTCATTCACATTATTATAAGAAAAAGAAATATCCACTCACTTATGGATATTAGTATTATATGATTTAAGGTGCTTAGTTTGTTTTCCTTTAAAACGTGGATAATTGAGAGGAATAAGATTCAAAGAAGATAGCCTCTTCCCTAAGGAAGAAAAGGGGGCTTATGGCAAGAAAGTTGAGGAGATAATTCCCACTTTCTCTCTCTTAAATGAATTTTTAATAAAATTCATATATAAGCTCCTTTATCTTTGAGGTGAAGGGATATTTTCGAAAACCCTTTCACTTCTTGCTTGAAAAAACGACCAAGGGAGATGGTAGAAACAGTAGGACGACCCTGAACCTATTGGTAAGCTTCTTGACCTCCTTTCACCTTGAATCCATGATGAAAATCGAAAATCAAGGTATGAATTCTTCATATCTCGATCCCCTCTTCAATTGTAACCAATTCTTTTCACTCAAAGCTTGAGGATGAGCCTTGGAATAGTGAAAGGATTTGCATCCACCATAGTTGGCGTGAGCTTGGAGCTTTGGATCTCAATTGGAGGTGGGTTTTATAACTTGAACCCTTAATTTTATTATTGCAATCAATTCCTTATCAATTGGTGATCGTTTCTGCATTTCCGAAATTTATTTTGGTTGATTGATGCAACCACCATGGAAATCACAGAAAACTTCATGGGTTTGGAGCTTGATTATCATGACATCATCCTAAGCACATACCTCCCCAAATATCTCTTGCAAACGGTTTCAATAAAATGGTCCAAACGGTTTCACCAAACCATTTGGAGACCAAACAGTTTCAAAACCGTTCGGAGACCAAACAATTTCAAAACCGTTTGGTGATTTGAGTCCCAAACTGCATGAGGGTGTTGACCGTTTGTATGGGTTGACCGTTGGAGGTCTGAAACCTAGTATGTGTTGGATGATGATCCAATGGATCCAATTGATTAACTCAACATATGGATAAACTTTAAAATAGAAACTCTAATAAGCTAAGTGTTGATTTTGCAATTGATTGAGATGATGTTTTGGGTTGATTGATCCAAATAGTTTCAAAACCATTTGGGAATCACCCAAACGGTCTCAAGACCGTTTGGAGGTCAACCAAGACCATTTGGAGGTCTAGGGTTGAGTATGGTTGGGTATTTGAAGATCCAAAGATACCAAATTGAAATGCAATCAATTGCTGATTTGATAATCAATCCAATGATCCAAACCCTAATTGGATGTTATGGATTTTGATGATGAAATGGGCAAACGGTCTCAAGACCATTTGGAGATCATCCAAAAGACCTCAATACCGTTTGGGGGTCATTCAAGACCGTTTGAGGTCAGGTCATATCATGTGATGATAATGGTTCACTAATTCCAATTGATTTGGTTCCACAATGTCAATCATTGATGGATCCTCGATTTCAAAACCCTAAGTGATGATTTCTTGACTATCAACCCTATATCAATTGGGTTTAAAACCCTAATTGAAGTTCTAATTGAATGGTGATTCATTGGTTCAATTGATTAATACTTTAGTGGTCCAATTGATAGTTGGTCCATGGATTGGAACCTTGAATCGACTAAGTGTTGAAGACCCTTTTTGGTCCATTCAGTTTTGAGAGGGTTTGGACCAAACGGTCTTAAGCATGTTTGAGTCTAAACGGTCTCAAGACCGTTTGGGACCAAACAATCCTAAACCGGTTGAGTCTCAATCGGTTTCAAGTGTTCACTTTAGCAAACGGTTTCAAGAGTTCACTTTAGCAAATGGTTTCAAGTAACTACTTTGCTAAACGGTTTCAAACCGTTTGAACTTAATTGGTCAAGACCGTTTGAGGTCTAAGTGACCAAGACCGTTTGAGGTCTAAGTGACTAAGACCTTTTGAGGTTCAAATTGGTTAAACCATTTGGACACCTAATATGATCAAAGGTCAATTAGCTACTTGATTATTGATGATGTAGATCAATGGTGATTATGAAGATTAACCCTAACTATGTGTACTTAGTTGAAGGGCTGACCTAGTTAAATCTTGGAGTAGCTAACATCCTAAAGAGGATGAGAGAGAGAGAAAGAATGAGAGATATGATTGCTTATATCATAATCCCTAATTCTCTCATTATGAAACAATGTGTAATCAGGGTTTGATCCATAATATGAGATCATGAAATCTTCATTGAAAAGATTGATATACCTTGACCCTAATCTAGGGCAAGGCTATGTAAGACCCTGATTTAGGGCAAAGCTTAGTGAAACCATAAACTAGGGTGATGATGTAACCCTAACTTAGTGTAACAATGAAGGAAACCCTAATTTAATGGGGATTGTACATCCTAACCCTAATTTGGGTATGAGGTATGAGAAACCTTACTTGGATGTGAATGGTAAACCTTAATCCCTAAAATGGGATAAATTTATTTGAAACCCTAATATAGGGTAGTGCCATTAATGATATGTGAATCTTTAACACTGAGTGATGTGTTGTGAAATCTTAATTTCACATAATACTAGGTGAAACCCTGATATAGAAGGATGATTATGTGAAACTCTATTGAAGAACAATACTATGTGAAATACATAAATGTATGGAAGATGCTATGTGAATCCTCAAGTTATAAATATGGAGAATCCTATTCCTAATAATGGAATAGTGATTAATGTTTTGACAAATGTAACACCTAGAGAGGTTGATAATGGATAACCCTATATCAATAGTTCCTAACTCAAGGATGAGTCCATATTATTGGCAATGGTTGTATATTCTAAGTGAGTGACTAATGCTCAGTACATTACATGATAAATGTGATAAACTGGTGCATAAAGTATTAGGATGGGGAATACCCTAATACAAGCTAAGTGGATGATCTCAAGTAAGAAAAGGTGTTGAGGGAAGTGATACATCAAGATATGATAGATATCACATCCAACACCCCAATTCTAATATACCTTGATGTGTTTTGAGTCCAATGTAATTGGATGAGTGACACATGAGATGTGTCATGTCAATTGTTACTTTGAGATGTAATGCATCTTGAAGAAGGTAGGCTAACATGCCTTATGAAAAGGTTAAATCCAAATCAATAAACTATGATGCAATCATATTCTGGTAAAGATGAGAGAGAGACTCATACTGTGTGTTGATAATTCATTTAATGATGAAATGATGAGAATAAATAAGTATGATTGAATACTTATGTTATCCATATTGATTCCTTGCGATGTGAACCCTAATACAAGGTAATGCTATGTGAAACCCTAATATAAGTTAATGCTATGTGAACCCTAATACAGGGTAATGCTATGTGAAACCCTAGTACAAGATGATGCTATGTGAAGTCTTAACACAGAGTAATCCTATGTGAAGTTCAACTACATATTGATGAGTTATGTATGTAATGAGAGGACCCTTGTATTGCATGATACTGATATATGATTGTTATCATGAGTACTAAACATGGAGGTATGTTGAGATGATGAGCATATCCAGGTATGGGCTATAATGCAATGCATACTAAAAATGGTTCAAGGGCCTTATAAGTCTTCATATGCTTTATTGCTTAGTGAGAAGTAATATGAAAACTTATGAGCCATGTGTGCCATATGGTGTTTTACTTATTGAAATTGGTTATGGCTTCATAAACCATAATGTGCCTTGTTGCCTATTAAGAGGTAAAAAAAGGTGATATGAGCTTTGTGAACTATGTGGAATACTTTGTGTAGCAAGATTCATAATGTCCTTGGTCAGATGACCTGAAGGTATGAAGTCACCTAATAAGTGGTAACAAGTGTTCTGTGATGAGTTGAGGATTCAAATACCCATATCCTATAATCATGATGATGAACTTGTTAAGAAGTGGAAATGTACTTGATGAGTTGAGGGATTAAGATCCCAATACTTTGTGAAAAGATTATGGCTACAAGCCATGACTCCACAATGACAATGCCAGACATTAGATATATGATCTAAGCCTGAAGAGAGTTAATGCCGTGGTAATGATTCTATAGTGAATAAATGTTATACATGTTCTTCATATTCCTTAATGGATAAGTGACATGTTTCTCTATCAAGTTATAGCTGCAATGCTTTTGATAAAAATAATGTTCTAATCTATTAGACATTGAATTAGCTGCTGTCAAACAATTATGATTCCTCTATTCATAATTATCTTCTTAAGCTGCAATAATAATGTTTCTGGCGGAGAGTTATATCTCTCGCTGGGACGATTTACAATTGTCTCACCCCCGTGGGAACCACATTTTTAGGTGGACGCGGACGAGGAGGCAGGAAATCTTCAATAGGAGAAGGACAGCAACAACAACAGCAGGGACAACAGTGAAGTCTCAGGTGGAGACACTGGCTGTTATGCCTTGTATAGATGTATATAGAGTCCTATGTGTCGTCTCTATACTCTCAGGTCCTCGGAGTAGTAGTTAGTGCTTTCAAGATTTTGGCTCAGTGCCTTGAGATTTATACTGCCTGCGTTTAGTTTTCCCAGAGCAGTTGATGCTTGTAATTCTTAGAAAGAGATGATACATGACATGTACCTTTAAACCAGAATGTAAATGTGTTACTTTGGTTGTATGTGAGAAAGTTTTCCTTTGATGGATCTTTTGATAAAAAGGTTTTAATTTTTAGTGATTTTCGATAATCTGCTACTTAGTGAACGCTTCCGCATTAGTTAATCATGTTTTTGTGAGTTGGATGCCACGGTTAGGGTTAGGGTTCATCACCCTTCTCAATTAGGGTTTCATGATCTCTCTAACAAGGATCATACCCTAATTACATATTGTATTCATGTTGAGAGTGTTGGGGTTTAATCACTACATGATTATCACTCATGTGTAAGTTCCTCTCTCTCATCCTCTCTGGGAGGTTAATTATATCAGACTTGATTAGATTAGATTAACTCAATCTTGAATAAAGGGCTGACATAGTGTATTAAGTCATTGCTTCCATAAGAATCAAAGGTTATCCACTCAAAAAGGTACTAATCACTTAAGTACCTTGAAGGTACAACCATTGCAATTACCTTTGATAGACATCATCAATAATCATGTGGTTGATTGTACTAACATGGCTTGAATCAATTAGACCTTTCGAAATGGTCTTGACCAATCGTAAATCGAATCAACCCATTCGATTTTGAAACTGAATACATCCATTCAATCTTGAAACTGAATCTCTCCATTCGGTCTTGACACCAATTCCTTCATTCGGCCTTGAAACCGAAACCTCCATTCGGTCTTGAAACTGAATCTCTTCATTCGGTCTTGAAACTGAATCTCTTCATTCGGTCTTGAAACTGAATCCTCCATTTGTTCTTGAAACCAAATAAACATCCTTAGTATTGAAATCGAATGGACATCTCAACATTGAAACCGATTGAGTGTTGAAACTAATTAGACAACTCAAAAGGTTTGAGATCGTTTGCTCTCCAAACGGTCTGAGGACCGTTTGATCCCAAACTACCTTGAAACCGTATGGACCAAGTAGGGTTCCTCCAATCAAATTGATTTAGAGTTTGTACTCATGGAATCATCAATCGATTGAATTATTGAAAGTACATCATAATGTAGCCATTGGATCTCCAACCATTCACCACAAGCAATTATTGACCTCCAAACGGTGTTGAGACCGTTTGAGTCAGACCACCTCAAAACTGATTCCCTCAACTAGGGTTTCAATCAATTCAATCGATTAGGGTTAGCAATCAAGGGACCCTCCAATATTGTAACCATAAAATTGAGATCATTGGATCATCATCCAATTTATGACATCACCTGACCTCAAACGGTCTTGAGTCCTCTTGGTGTCAAACGGTCTTGAGACCGTTTGAACACCATAGAGCAAAACCGTTTGCCCAAGATATTCATTGAGGTGTGTGCTTATGATGATGTCATCATCATCAAGCTTCGATCCTTCAAAATCTACTGCCATTCTTATGGAAATTTATCAAATTGATCAAAGGAATTTCAAGAAGAACAAAACAATCAACAATTGATGAAGAATTGAATGTAGTAATAACATTTAAGGGTTCAAGTTATATAACCCGCCTTCAAAGTTGAAACCAAGCTTCAAGCTTCACGTCTCTAATGGTGACTGAAGCTTTCTCAACCTCCCAAGGTCCGTCCTCAAGCTTTTGGGTGAAAAGGAATGGCTAGGATTGAAGATTGACTGGAGAAAAGAAGAAATCAAGCATTGATTTTCAATTTCCACCATGAAATCAAGGTTGAAGATGACTATGGAGCTTACCTACAGGTTGGAGTTCTTCATCCTATTTCTCCTAAGCTCCCTTGTGCACAGACAAAGCAAGGAGAGAAAGAAAATCCGAAAAAAAAGTCTTTGGTTGAGTGGGAAATGAAGTGTATATAAAGGAATTTCAAGAGAGAGAAAATTTATAATAATCCTTCAACTCCCCAAATTGATGCCACTTATCCCCTTAACTTCCTTGCATACGAATCCACCTTCTATTTCCTTTAATTCCTCTTCATTATCCTTGAATTAAAGGAAAAGCAATTAAGCACCTTAATTCATATAATACTAATATCCCAGTTTTGAGTGGATATTACTTTTTAGTTAACTAATGTGAGTGGGCCCTCCACTCACTTGGGATATTTTCGTTGCCTTTGCATGGCACAAGGACGTCCAAACTTATACAAATTCATCCTTCATATATTTAGTTGAAGGGCACTCCCATTAATATATTTATTTTTGCATTAAATTGAATTATGTTTCCAATTATGCTTAAATCTTGATTATTTTAATATCAAGATTCTCTCTCCTCCAAAGTGATTCAAATGAGACGCCCCTCTCATTTTATTTTCTCTACTTGATGCCAAGAAACATGAGGGACTCTCTAGAGGTGGTATTTTGCATATTGAACCCTAGGTTTTGGGTAATTTGCACATTACACCAAAACTAGGTTTTAATGCACAAACATTGTTCAACAATCTCTTTCTTGGTGCTCAGGCTATCACAAACCATAACTCTGCATCATTCTCATTCTTATGATGCTTCAACATTTGAGGAACATTTTACCATGTAACATTTGCAAGTTAACCCCTCAACTTGGGTAATTTGCAATTTAGTCCAAAATAGACAAAACATTGTTTCAAGATTATTCAAAAAGGACTAAAATTGAAACATAAGTTCCTCTTGAGCCTTAATTACTTTTCAAGAAATAAGAGCAAACATATAATTAACTTTATTAAATAAAACATCTAGGGTTAAGGCATAACCCTGGTCAGGGATGTTACAAATTATCCACCCCTAATAGGGATTTCGTCCCCGAAATCATCAAGAGAAAAGAGAAGGGTACTTCCTCCTCATCTCTTCCTCTAGCTCCCACGTAGCTTCTTCAATGACATGGTGATGCCAGAGAACTTTCACAATACATATGTCTTTCTTTTTCAACTTTTTAATTCTTTTGTCAAGGATCATCACAGGTCCTTCAACATATGATATATCATCATTTAATTCTACCTCCACAGGTTGCAGAACTAACTCTGTGTCAGGATGACACTTTCTCAGCATGGAGATATGGAACACTGGATGCAACTTATGCAACTCAGGTGGCAATTCCAGCGTATAGACTACCTTTCCAACATGTTCAATGATTGGATAAGGCCCCACAAACCTAGGAGCTAACTTTCCTTTCTTTCCAAATCTAATAACACCTTTCCAAGGTGAGACCTTGAGATATATCCTATCTCCCACATGGAATTCTAAAGGTCTTCGCCGTCTGTCCGCATACGACTTCTGTCTATCCTGTGCAGTCTTTAATTGTTGTTGTATTACTTTAATCTTCTCAGTTGTCTGCTGCACAAGCTCAGGACCCAAAAGTTGATATTCTCCCATTTCATACCAACATAAAGGAGATCTACAACGTCTACCATATAATGCTTCATATGGTGCCATATCAATACTGTACTGATAGCTATTATTATAAGCAAATTCTATCAAGCTCAGGTGTAAATCCCAACTTCCTACAAACTGAAGGACGCATGCCCTAAGAAAATCCTCCAAGGTTTGTATGGTCCTCTCAGATTGTCCATCTGTCTATGGGTGAAAGGCTGTACTAAACCTTAACTGCGTACCCAAAGCTTTATGTAGTCATTCCCAAAAATGACTCGTGAACTGGGGACCTCTATCAGAAACAATAGTAACTGGAACCCCGTGCAACCGCACTATCTCATCCATATATATATGTGTAAGATTCTCAACAGTGTAGGTTGTTTTGACAGGAAGGAAATGTGTTGTCTTAGTCAACCTATCAACTATCACCCATATGGAATCATGACCTTTGGTTGTTCTAGGCAAACCAACCACAAAATCCATGGTCACATGATCCCATTTCCACTGTGGTATAGGCAAAGGTTGCATTGTTCCTGTGGGCTTTTGATGTTCAGTTTTAACCTACTGACACACTGGACACCGCATAATAAACTCAGCTACATCCTTCTTCAATCCTGGCCACCAATACATATCCTTCAGGTTATGATACATTTTGGTGCTCCTTGGATGCATTGCATATATAGAAGAATGAGCTTCCTCCAAGACTAACTTCCTTAAGTCATTGGCATCAAGTACTACCATCCTACCATGGTAACAGACTACCTGATCCTCTGACTCATGAAAGCCATCCCGCTTTTCACTACCATACTCTGACTTGATCTGCTGAACCACAATATCAGCTTGCTGTGCTTCTTTAATTTGTTGTTTCAGAGTAGGTTTTATGTGCATCTCAGCTAATAGTCCGACTAACAATGATACCTTAAGTTGTACATTGTTTTGCCTCAAGGAGATAAGCATATCTCTTTTAAAGCACACTAGGGAGTTTAACTGTGCTTTATCTAAGGCTGGTGATGATGATTTCCTACTTAGTGCATCAGCCACTACATTAGCCTTCCCTGGATGATAATCAATTGTACAATCGTAGTCCTTGATTAATTCTATCCAGCGGCATTGTCCCATGTTCAAATCATGTTGTGAGAAGATATATTTTAGATTCTTATGGTCTGTGAAAATCTGGAATGTTTCTCCATAGAGATAATGCCTCCAGATTTTTAAGGCATGGACCACAACAGCTAGCTCTAGATTAGGGCTGGCAAAACCTGACCCGACCCGCTCGACCCGACCCGACCCGACCCGACTAAAGCGGGTTCGGGTCTTGATTTTTTCGACCCGACCTGAAATGACCCGAACCCAAAAAACCCAAAATTATTTGCGGGTCGGGTCTGGGTTTGCAATTCTCGACCCGCAAAACCCGCTCGACCCGAAATTATATCTTCGTATGTGTATATATTTTTTCATGTTCTAGCCATATAAATTTTTAACACATACAAACATAAATTTGTGATAGTTTATATAAGTCTTTTCTTGTAAAAGAATAATTAATTAGCAAATTCTGCAGCAATTTCGGGTCTAGCGGGTTTGAATTTTTGGGTTTCTATTTTCGGGTTTTTCGGGTTTGCATTTTTGGGTTTTTCTGGTTTACATACTATATAATATTTTTAGGTCCATCGGGTTCATCGGGTCAGACCCGCAAATATGAATTTCGGGTTCAGGTCAAGCAGGTATGACCCGTAATTATTTTCGGGTCGGGTTCGGGTCGAGTATATTTGATCTGACCCGAATTGACCCGAAATAGGACCCGCTCAACCCGGACCCGATTGCCAGCCCTACTCTAGATCATGTGTTGGATAATTCTTGTGTTTCTTAAGCTGTCGATAGGCAAAAGAAATTACTTGATTATCCAGCATCAACACACATCCTAGTCCATTCTTAGATGCATCACAGAAAACTATGTGTTGGCTAAATGGACATCTATAAATCCCTTTGTTTTGATTATGACAAACATTTCATTCTTATTGATCTAACGAGCTACTTGAGTGTGCAGGAACAAGGCGGATGACAAAGTACTAGGGAAATCCATATGCTTACATATTTATATTTTCATGAAATGTAATCGCTTTGTAAAAACTTGTACAAATATATAATGTACAAGTACTTAGATTTCATGTAAATCAAGCGTTAGATATTTCCTAGCTAAACACCACATTTAGATAAGTCATCCCCTTCAAATAGGATCACATATGCACACTCATACATATAATTAGTGCCTAAATTGAAACATTGAAACAGGATCAATCTCGGTCGACCAACTCCTCGACCGAGACACTCTCGGTCGAACTCTTGTCGACCGAGAAAGATCCAAAGTAGCCGTTAGACACAACTGACAAGGTAGTTGGCAGTTGGAGATAAACGTTGCAAAACACTTGATTCAGAGAGCTTGTCGGTCGACAAGAGTTCGACCGAGTAGGTGTCTCGGTCGACCAATCCTCGACCGAGATAAACTCTGACAGCAACTGCAGAGTAAATTAATTAGCCGTTGCTAAAGCAACAAACTTGTACCTAACGGCTAGTTAAGCACTTAGAAACCCCTAGAAGTTGTCTAGAACGTCCTTAAGCATCCTTAGGCCATTCCTATAAATAGGACAAGCCATAGGACACTCAAACTCACTTGTTACACTTGAGAAATCCTTGAGCATACTTTGAGCAATCTGTTTGTGAGCAAATTGAGCATTGTGACAATTGGCTACTTCCTTCCTTAGCTCAAAATTCGTGTCCTATAGGCTAGCATCTCCTATCCACTGTCATTACAATTCCATACACTTTGGTTAGGAGATCTATACGCTTGATCTAGGAAAATCAAGCCTTGGGCTACAAAGGATAAGTTGTAATTTCCTTTTCCTTTCTTGTTCCCTGTTATTGTTTGTACTCTCCTTGCTACTCCTAGATTGGAGGCTACGGATTGGAGAGGGTGGAGATCTTCTTGGCGAAGAAGGTGACCTTGAGCTACTTCAAGAAGGCTGGTGCAACGGGAGGTTACTTCTAGAGAGGAAGGCTACTTCAAGGGGGAGCTTGGAGTTACTTCAAGAAGGCTACCTCAAGTTGGTGCATCTACTTCGAGTGAAGGCTGTTCAAGGGGTGTAAAGGAAAGTATTGTATTTTGTATAAATCCTTGTGAAGGTAATAAAATATATACTTTCAAATCCCAGTTGGGTAAGCAACTGGGTAGTGGACTGACAACTTTAGTATTTGCTAAAGTTAGAACCACTCTAAACACCTGTCTCCTTCTTCCAATTTCAATTATGGTTGTTTGAGTTCAAAAATTGTTAAAATTGTTTTTAAAACTCTATTCACCCCCCCCTCTAGTGTTTTTCAATTGGTATCAGAGCAGGCTTCAAGGAACCCTAACAAGGTCTTGAAGAATGGGTGACGGAGTGCTCAACAACCTTAACCTTGAAGGGACACTTGTTGCTAGACCTCCAGCGTTCGATGGAACAAACTACCAATATTGGAAGAGAAGAATGCAGTTCTACTTCCAAGGCATCAATTGGGACCTATGGAGGATGGTGTCAACCCCATATGAGCTTCCTCAAACTCAATTTGTGGAATGGGATGCAAATACGGTAAAGATGGCCCAAATGAATGCTAAAGCTGTAAGCATTTTATATTGTTCAATTTCAGTAGGAGAATTTAATAGGATATCTAACTGTGACACAGCCTATGATATTTGGCATAGACTGTCCATAACTTATGAAGGTACAATCCAAGTCAAAAATTCCAAAATTAGCATGCTTAAACAAAAGTTTGAACACTTTCGTATGGATCCTAATGAATCTATTAGTGAAATGTTTGCAAAATTCTCTTCTATTGTTAATGGTTTAAATGCCCTAGGAAAACCTGTCCTTGAAGAAGATCAGGTATCAAAAATCCTTCGATCACTTCCTCCTAAATATAAGCCAAAGGTGACAGCCATTGAAGAAGCTAATGACCTCACTCGACTGAAAATGGAGCAACTTATTGGCAACCTAGAAGCTCATGAAGCAACCCTAGAAGAGGAAGAAAGAATAGCACGTGAACATCAGCAAGGAAAGAAGAAGGATGTGGCTCTAAAAGCTTCAAAGATCGTCACACCAGAAAGCGAGGAGTCAAGTGAAGAAGAAGGAGAAGAAGCCTTGATTGTCAATGGTAAGAAATACAAAAGGTTTAAATCTAACAAAATTTCTAGTTCTTCTTCTTCTCCTCCTAGGTGCTTTGAATGTGGGAAGAAAGGACATCTCAAAAATGAATGTCCTAAAGCAAAGAAAGGAAAGAAAAGCTCACACAAGAAGAAGGGAGAAAAAGCTTATAAAGCTGCATGGGACGAGTCAAGTGACAGTGAAAGCGGAGAAGAAAAGGTGGAATGTTTAATGGCAAGGGAAGATGATGAAGACTCTCAAGAGGTAAGCCTACTTGATCTTCCTAAAGAAGAGTTAATTACTAGTCTACAAGAAACTCATGATATGTATGTTGATGTCAAGAAGAAACTAAAGAAGGTTATCAAATCAAACGATGAGCTATGTGCTAAATTAGTTAATCTTTCTTCTGAAAAGAACAACATTAATCTTGAGAATTTGTCTTTAAAAACATCTTTAGATGATTGCACTAGAAAGATACTCACTTTAAAAACAAATGTTGATCTTATTTCTAAAGAAAAGACTGAATTGTTAGCAAAATTAAAAGATTTTCAGACTCAACCTATTCTGTGTAACCATCTAGACTATGACAATGTTGCAAAAGAAAGAGATTCATTATTATCTGATTTAATTCAAGCAAGAAAAGATTTACACAAGAAGATGAATGACATTGCTAAGCTACAAAGAGAACTTTATGAGTTAAGAAGAAAAGATATTCTTGATAACATTCTAAGCGTTGGTACTGGTTTCAATGGAAGAAAAGGTTTGGGATATGCTCCAAAGAAAAAACCCAGAAGAACTCAGACTATGTTTGTACCTAAGAACACAATGGCTAGAAAAAGAAATGAAGTTGATTCTATTACTTGTCATTTTTGTCTACGTCAGGACACTATTCATTTTCATGCCCTTATAAGACTAAGGATTCCGACTTAGTTTGGGTCCCAAAACCCCAAACTTAGTAGAGTCAAATGCAATTTAGTTGAGATATGATTAAATGCTCCATTTTGCAATTTATATTGTCTTATCTCAACTTAACAAAAGGTTTTATGCATATTGTGAATTTTCTGAACAGTTGTACTGAAACAGACACTCCGTCGGTCGAAGTATTTTCGACCGAACAATAAATCGGTCGAACTTTTGTCGACCGACTGGATGTCTGTAACAAATCAAAATCTACAACAACTAAACAACAACTATTTCGGTCGAAAATTAGTCAACCGAGCTGAATTTCTATGTTTCTTTGTTTGTAATACAGTAACCTTCTCGATCGACAATTTGTCGACCGAGAAAGATGTCGGTCGAATAATTGTCGACCGACTGGACTTCTGAAACAGAATCTTTATACAATCTATACTTAAATGGTTCTAACCATATCGGACCATCACATGGGTACCAAAATCTACATTTTCATGCAGGAATGGGTGGTTGACAGTGGATGTTCCAAACATATGACTGGGAACAAGGATGCATTTCAAACCTTTGAAGAAAAGAAAAGTGGCACAGTCACCTTTGGAGACAATGGTAAAGGCAAAATCGTTGGAATAGGTAATGTTGGTACAAACCTCGAAATAAAGAATGTTCTACTTGTAGATGGTTTGCACCCTAATTTGATAAGTGTTAGTCAATTATGTGATAGTGGTTATGATGTTTTATTTAACAAAACCTGTTGCAAGTTATTAATTGAAAACACTACAAATGTTGTTTATGAAGGAAATAGAGTTGGAAATCTTTATATTCTTAAACCTAACTCTATGAAATCTGTAGTGGGAAAATGCTTGCTTGCAAATGAAAATACCTTACAAATATGGCATAAAAAGCTAGGACATGCTAGTTCACATGTTATTAAAAAGTTAGTGAAATATGATCTTGTCCGTGGATTGCCTGCTTTATCTTTTGATCAAGTTGAAAATTGTGAACCATGTACAATGGGAAAGCAAACAAAAACCTCTTTTAAACCTAAACATGTACTTAGCACAAGTAGATATTTAGAATTAATTCATATGGATTTATTTGGACCCATGAGGACACAATCTATTGGTGGTAAAAGATATTGTTTTGTTATCGTTGATGATTATAGTAGATATACATGGGTACATTTTATTGCAACCAAAGATGACACTATTCATGTTTTTATACAATTTTGTTCCAAGATTGAAAATCTATTACAAAGCAAAATATGTACCATTAGAAGCGATCATGGTGGGGAATTTGAAAATCATATATTTGAGGAATTCTGTACATCTCAAGGGTACACTCACAATTTTTCTGCTCCATGCACTCCACAACAAAATGGTATAGTTGAAAGGAAAAATCGATCACTACAAGAAATGGCTAGAACTATGATGCTCGAACACAACACACCCAAAACCTTTTGGGCTGAAGCTGTAAACACTGCATGCTATGTATTAAATAGAGTAACTGTTCACTCTCATTTGAAGAAAACTCCATATGAAATAATACATTCTAAGAAACCTAGAGTTGACTACTTTCATACCTTTGGTTCCACATGATATATCTTAAATACCAAAGATGATAGAGATAAGTTCGACTCTAAATCACACAAAGCATTCTTTTTGGGATATTCCACTTCTAGCAAAGCATTTAGAGTATATAACACTATCTCTAGAAAAGTTGAGGAATCTATTCATGTTTCTTTTCATGAAGAGCTAAAATTTGAAAATCTAGAAATCATAGATCTCACTAATCAATTCGAAAATTTAAACATACCAAATGATAGTGAGAAAGTTACTACAACCAATCACCAAGCTGAACCACAACCTACACCTAGGCTTATTAAGGATCATCCTCAAGAACTAATTATTGGAAATCCTAATGATAAAGTCAAAACTCGGTCTTCCTTCAAAGATGTTGCAAACATGGCCTTTGTTTCTATCATTGAACCTAAGAAGATATCTGAATCTCTTAAAGATGATTATTGGATAATAGCCATGCAAGAAGAGTTGAATCAATTCACTAAAAATGATGTATGGGATTTAGTTCCTAAACCACAAGATAAAACCGTCATTGGAACTAAATGGGTTTTTAGGAATAAGTTAAATGAGGCAGGAGAAGTAATAAGGAATAAATCTAGGTTAGTAGCACAAGGATATAATCAACAAGAAGGAATAGATTTTGATGAAACGTATGCACCAGTAGCTAGACTTGAAGCTATTAGAATGTTACTAGCTATTGCTGCACATAAAAACATCAAACTCTACCAAATGGATGTAAAAAGTGCATTTCTAAATGGCATCATTCAAGAAGAAGTATATGTTGCCCAACCACCCGGATTTGAAATACCGGAAAAAGGTGAATATGTTTATAAACTTAAGAAAGCACTTTATGGTTTAAAACAAGCACCTAGGAATTGGTATGAAAGGCTCAAGACATATCTTTTTGATAATGGTTTTTCTATTGGTAGTTCAGATTCTACTTTATTTTTCAAAACATATACATCTGATTTCCTAGTTGTGCAAATATATGTTGATGACATTATTTTTGGAGCCTCTAATGATTCATTGTGCACACAATTCAGTGACATTATGCAAAAAGAATTTGAAATGAGCCTCATGGGTGAACTAACTTTCTTTCTTGGTTTCCAAATTAAGCAAACACCTGCTGGAATCTTTATAAGCCAAGAAAAGTATACTAAAGAACTTTTAAAACGTTTTGGGATGGATCAATGCAAACATGCTACTACTCCTATGGCTACTTCTATTAAAATTGATAAGGATGAAAATGGGGAACCTATTGATGATTCCTTATATAGAGCCATGATTGGTAGTTTGCTTTACTTAACTGCTTCTAGACCGGACATTATGTTTTCTGTTGGTCTTTGTGCTCGATTTCAATCACAACCTATGCACTCTCATTTTCTAGCAGTTAAATGAATTCTTCGTTACTTAGCCGGCACTACCTGTTTTGGTTTATGGTATCCAAAAGGACAATCCTTGGATTTTAAAGCTTATATTGATGCGGATTATGCTGGTTGTCGACTTGATCGCAAGAGTACTAGTGGTGGCTGTTTCTTGTTAGGAAGAGCTTTAGTATCTTGGTTTAGCAAGAAACAAAATACGGTTGCCCTATCTACAACTGAAGCTGAATATATGGCAGCCAGATCTTGTTGTGCTCAAGTGCTTTATATGCAACAAGTATTAAACGATTATGGTTTTACTCTTTCATCTACGCCTATTTTTTGTGACAACACGAGCACTATAAACTTAGCACACAATCCTATTTTACACAGCCGAGCTAAACATATTGAAATTCGTCATCACTTTTTGAGGGATCATATCTCCAAGAATCATGTTTCCCTTCATCATGTTGATACAGAAGATCAATTGGATGATATTTTTACAAAACCGCTTCCACTAGACCAATTTAACAAGATTAGGAAACAATTGCTTATCACTCCTTTGGAAGATGTTTTCTTTGATATTTGTGCTTCTTAAACAAAGGGGGAGTTTTTAATGGACATCTTTTTCATTGGATTTGATGGGACATCTAATTAGGGGGGAGTTTTTCTTAAACGGATATCTTTTTGAAATGACAAAGGGGGAGAAATAAATATAAAACTTAGTATTTATGCAAAACTCAATCAATGAGTTTCATAAACAAACTCTTGGCTTTACATTGAAAGTTGCTATATTCCCTAGAGAATTGGATTTCATGTTTCATAATTCATGGGGAATAATAAGCACACATTTTATAAGCAAGAGAAAAAGCTACAAAAGGTAATCTTAAGGTATGAAACTCATATGTTTTATATTTCCTTCATTTATATTTTGGAAATGTTTGTCATCTTCAAAAAGGGGGAGATTGTTGGCTAAATGGACATCTATAAATCCCTTTGTTTTGATTATGACAAACATTTCATTCTTATTGATCTAACGAGCTACTTGAGTGTGCAGGAACAAGGCGGATGACAAAGTACTAGGGAAATCCATATGCTTACATATTTATATTTTCATGAAATGTAATCGCTTTGTAAAAACTTGTACAAATATATAATGTACAAGTACTTAGATTTCATGTAAATCAAGCGTTAGATATTTCCTAGCTAAACACCACATTTAGATAAGTCATCCCCTTCAAATAGGATCACATATGCACACTCATACATATAATTAGTGCCTAAATTGAAACATTGAAACAGGATCAATCTCGGTCGACCAACTCCTCGACCGAGACACTCTCGGCCGAACTCTTGTCGACCGAGAAAGATCCAAAGTAGCCGTTAGACACAACTGACAAGGTAGTTGGCAGTTGGAGATAAACGTTGCAAAACACTTGATTCAGAGAGCTTTTCGGTCGACAAGAGTTCGACCGAGTAGGTGTCTCGGTCGACCAATCCTCGACCGAGATAAACTCTGACAGCAACTGGAGAGTAAATTAATTAGCCGTTGCTAAAGCAACAAACTTGTACCTAACGGCTAGTTAAGCACTTAGAAATCCCTAGAAGTTGTCTAGAACGTCCTTAAGCATCCTTAGGCCATTCCTATAAATAGGACAAGCCATAGGACACTCAAACTCACTTGTTACACTTGAGAAATCCTTGAGCATACTTTGAGCAATCTGTTTGTGAGCAAATTGAGCATTGTGACAATTGGCTACTTCCTTCCTTAGCTCAAAATTCGTGTCCTATAGGCTAGCATCTCCTATCCACTGTCATTACAATTCCATACACTTTGGTTAGGAGATCTATACGCTTGATCTAGGAAAATCAAGCCTTGGGCTACAAAGGATAAGTTGTAATTTCCTTTTCCTTTCTTGTTCCCTGTTATTGTTTGTACTCTCCTTGCTACTCCTAGATTGGAGGATGCGGATTGGAGAGGGTGGAGATCTTCTTGGCGAAGAAGGTGACCTTGAGCTACTTCAAGAAGGCTGGTGCAACGGGAGGTTACTTCTAGAGAGGAAGGCTACTTCAAGGGGGAGCTTGGAGTTACTTCAAGAAGGCTACCTCAAGTTGGTGCATCTACTTCGAGTGAAGGCTGTTCAAGGGGTGTAAAGGAAAGTATTGTATTTTGTATAAATCCTTGTGAAGGTAATAAAATATATACTTTCAAATCCCAGTTGGGTAAGCAACCGGGTAGTGGACTGACAACTTTAGTATTTGCTAAAGTTGGAACCACTCTAAACACCTGTCTCCTTCTTCCAATTTCAATTATGGTTGTTTGAGTTCAAAAATTGTTAAAATTGTTTTTAAAACTCTATTCACCCCCCTCTAGTGTTTTTCAATTGGTATCAGAGCAGGCTTCAAGGAACCCTAACAAGGTCTTGAAGAATGGGTGACAGAGTGCTCAACAAACTTAACCTTGAAGGGACACTTGTTGCTAGACCTCCAGCGTTCGATGGAACAAACTACCAATATTGGAAGAGAAGAATGCAGTTCTACTTCCAAGGCATCAATTGGGACCTATGGAGGATGGTGTCAACCCCATATGATCTTCCTCAAACTCAATTTGTGGAATGGGATGCAAATACGGTAAAGATGGCCCAAATGAATGCTAAAGCTGTAAGCATTTTATATTGTTCAATTTCAGTAGGAGAATTTAATAGGATATCTAACTGTGACACAGCCTATGATATTTGGCATAGACTGTCCATAACTTATGAAGGTACAGTCCAAGTCAAAAATTCCAAAATTAGCATGCTTAAACAAAAGTTTGAACACTTTCGTATGGATCCTAATGAATCTATTAGTGAAATGTTTGCAAAATTCTCTTCTATTGTTAATGGTTTAAATGCCCTAGGAAAACCTGTCCTTGAAGAAGATCAGGTATCAAAAATCCTTCGATCACTTCCTCCTAAATATAAGCCAAAGGTGACAGCCATTGAAGAAGCTAATGACCTCACTCGACTGAAAATGGAGCAACTTATTGGCAACCTAGAAGCTCATGAAGCAACCCTAGAAGAGGAAGAAAGAATAGCACGTGAACATCAGCAAGGAAAGAAGAAGGATGTGGCTCTAAAAGCTTCAAAGATCGTCACACCAGAAAGCGAGGAGTCAAGTGAAGAAGAAGGAGAAGAAGCCTTGATTGTCAATGGTAAGAAATACAAAAGGTTTAAATCTAACAAAATTTCTAGTTCTTCTTCTCCTCCTAGGTGCTTTGAATGTGGGAAGAAAGGACATCTCAAAAATGAATGTCCTAAAGCAAAGAAAGGAAAGAAAAGCTCACACAAGAAGAAGGGAGAAAAAGCCTATAAAGCTGCATGGGACGAGTCAAGTGACAGTGAAAGCGGAGAAGAAAAGGTGGAATGTTTAATGGCAAGGGAAGATGATGAAGACTCTCAAGAGGTAAGCCTACTTGATCTTCCTAAAGAAGAGTTAATTACTAGTCTACAAGAAACTCATGATAAGTATGTTGATGTCAAGAAGAAACTAAAGAAGGTTATCAAATCAAACGATGAGCTATGTGCTAAATTAGATAATCTTTCTTCTGAAAAGAACAACATTAATCTTGAGAATTTGTCTTTAAAAACATCTTTAGATGATTGCACTAGAAAGATACTCACTTTAGAAACAAATGTTGATCTTATTTCTAAAGAAAAGACTGAATTGTTAGCAAAATTAAAAGATTTTCAGACTCAACCTATTCTGTGTAACCATCTAGACTATGACAATGTTGCAAAAGAAAGAGATTCATTATTATCTGATTTAGATCAAGCAAGAAAAGATTTACACAAGAAGATGAATGACATTGCTAAGCTACAAAGAGAACTTTATGAGTTAAGAAGAAAAGATATTCTTGATAACATTCTAAGCGTTGGTACTGGTTTCAATGGAAGAAAAGGTTTGGGATATGCTCCAAAGAAAAAACCCAGAAGAACTCAGACTATGTTTGTACCTAAGAACACAATGGCTAGAAAAAGAAATGAAGTTGATTCTATTACTTGTCATTTTTGTCTACGTCTTGGACACTATTCATTTTCATGCCCTTATAAGACTAAGGATTCCGACTTAGTTTGGGTCCCAAAACCCCAAACTTAGTAGAGTCAAATGCAATTTAGTTGAGATATGATTAAATGCTCCATTTTGCAATTTATATTGTCTTATCTCAACTTAACAAAAGGTTTTATGCATATTGTGAATTTTCTGAACAGTTGTACTGAAACAGACACTCCGTCGGTCGAAGTATTGTCGACCGAACAATAAACCGGTCGAACTTTTGTCGACCGACTGGATGTCTGTAACAAATCAAAATCTACAGCAACTAAACAACAACTATTTCGGTCGAAAATTAGTCAACCGAGCTGAATTTCTGTGTTTCTTTGTTTGTAATACAGTAACCTTCTCGATCGACAATTTGTCGACCGAGAAAGATGTCGGTCGAACAATTGTCGACCGACTGGACTTCTGAAACAGAATCTTTATACAATCTATACTTAAATGGTTCTAACCATATCGGACCATCACATGGGTACCAAAATCTACATTTTCATGCAGGAAAGGGTGGTTGACAGTGGATGTTCCAAACATATGACCGGGAACAAGGATGCATTTCAAACCTTTGAAGAAAAGAAAAGTGGCATAGTCACCTTTGGAGACAATGGTAAAGGCAAAATCGTTGGAATAGGTAATGTTGGTACAAACCTTAAAATAAAGAATGTTCTACTTGTAGATGGTTTGCACCATAATTCGATAAGTGTTAGTCAATTATGTGATAGTGGTTATGATGTTTTATTTAACAAAACCTGTTGCAAGTTATTAATAGAAAACACTACAAATGTTGTTTATGAAGGAAATAGAGTTGGAAATCTTTATATTCTTAAACCTAACTCTATGAAATCTGTAGTGGGAAAATGCTTGCTTGCAAATGAAAATACCTTACAACTATGGCATAAAAAGCTAGGACATGCTAGTTCACATGTTATTAAAAAGTTAGTGAAATATGATCTTGTCCGTGGATTGCCTGCTTTATCTTTTGATCAAGTTGAAAATTGTGAACCATGTACAATGGGAAAGAAAACAAAAACCTCTTTTAAACCTAAACATGTACTTAGCACAAGTAGATCTTTAGAATTAATTCATATGGATTTATTTGGACCCATGAGGACACAATCTATTGGTGGTAAAAGATATTGTTTTGTTATCGTTGATGATTATAGTAGATATACATGGGTACATTTTATTGCAACCAAAGATGATACGATTCATGTTTTTATACAATTTTGTTCCAAGATTGAAAATCTATTACAAAGAAAAATATGTACCATTAGAAGCGATCATGGTGGGGAATTTGAAAATCATATATTTGAGGAATTCTGTACATCTCAAGGGTACACTCATAATTTTTCTGCTCCACACACTCCACAACAAAATGGTATAGTTGAAAGGAAAAATCGATCACTACAAGAAATGGCTAGAACTATGATGCTCGAACACAACACACCCAAAACCTTTTGGGCTGAAGCTGTAAGCACTGCATGCTATGTATTAAATAGAGTAACTGTTCACTCTCATTTGAAGAAAACTCCATATGAAATAATACATTCTAAGAAACCTAGAGTTGACTACTTTCATACCTTTGGTTCCACATGCTATATCTTAAATACCAAAGATGATAGAGATAAGTTCGACTCTAAATCACACAACGCATTCTTTTTGGGATATTCCACTTCTAGCAAAGCATTTAGAGTATATAACACTATCTCTAGAAAAGTTGAGGAATCTATTCATGTTTCTTTTCATGAAGAGCCAAAATCTGAAAATCTAGAAATCATAGATCTCACTAATCAATTCGAAAATTTAAACATACCAAATGATAGTGAGAAAGTTACTACAACCAATCACCAAGCTGAACCACAACCTACACCTAGGCTTATTAAGGATCATCCTCAAGAACTAATTATTGGAAATCCTAATGATAAAGTCAAAACTCGGTCTTCCTTCAAAGATGTTGCAAACATGGCCTTTGTTTCTATCATTGAACCTAAGAAGATATCTGAAGCTCTTAAAGATGATTATTGGATAATAGCCATGCAAGAAGAGTTGAATCAATTCACTAAAAATGATGTATGGGATTTAGTTCCTAAACCACAAGATAAAACCGTCATTGGAACTAAATGGGTTTTTAGGAATAAGTTAAATGAGGCAGGAGAAGTAATAAGGAATAAAGCTAGGTTAGTAGCACAAGGATATAATCAACAAGAAGGAATATATTTTGATGAAACGTATGCACCAGTAGCTAGACTTGAAGCTATTAGAATGTTACTAGCTATTGCTGCACATAAAAACATCAAACTCTACCAAATGGATGTAAAAAGTGCATTTCTAAATGGCATCATTCAAGAAGAAGTATATGTTGCCCAACCACCCGGATTTGAAATACCGGAAAAAGGTGAATATGTTTATAAACTTAAGAAAGCACTTTATGGTTTAAAACAAGCACCTAGGAATTGGTATGAAAGGCTCAAGACATATCTTTTTGATAATGGTTTTTCTATTGGTAGTTCAGATTCTACTTTATTTTTCAAAACATATACATCTGATTTCCTAGTTGTGCAAATATATGTTGATGACATTATTTTTGGAGCCTCTAATGATTCATTGTGCACACAATTCAGTGACATTATGCAAAAAGAATTTGAAATGAGCCTCATGGGTGAACTAACTTTCTTTCTTGGTTTCCAAATTAAGCAAACACCTGCTGGAATCTTTATAAGCCAAGAAAAGTATACTAAAGAACTTTTAAAACGTTTTGGGATGGATCAATGCAAACATGCTACTACTCCTATGGCTACTTCTATTAAAATTGATAAGGATGAAAATGGGGAACCTATTGATGATTCCTTATATAGAGCCATGATTGGTAGTTTGCTTTACTTAACTGCTTCTAGACCGGACATTATGTTTTCCGTTGGTCTTTGTGCTCGATTTCAATCACAACCTATGCACTCTCATTTTCTAGCAGTTAAACGAATTCTTTGTTACTTAGCCGGCACTACCTATTTTGGTTTATGGTATCCAAAAGGACAATCCTTGGATTTTAAAGCTTATACTGATGCGGATTATGCTGGTTGTCGACTTGATCGCAAGAGTACTAGTAGTGGCTGTTTCTTATTAGGAAGAGCTTTAGTATCTTGGTTTAGCAAGAAATAAAATACGGTTGCCCTATCTACAACTGAAGCTGAATATATGGCAGCCGGATCTTGTTGTGCTCAAGTGCTTTATATGCAACAAGTGTTAAACGATTATGGTTTTACTCTTTCATCTACGCCTATTTTTTGTGACAACACGAGCGCTATAAACTTAGCACACAATCCTATTTTACACAGCCGAGCTAAACATATTGAAATTCGTCATCACTTTTTGAGGGATCATATCTCCAAGAATCATGTTTCCCTTCATCATGTTGATACGGAAGATCAATTGGCTGATATTTTTACAAAACCGCTTCCACTAGACCAATTTAACAAGATTAGGAAACAATTGCTTATCACTCCTTTGGAAGATGTTTTCTTTGATATTTGTGCTTCTTAAACAAAGGGGGAGTTTTTAATGGACATCTTTTTCATCGGATTTGATGGGACATCTAATTAAGGGGGAGTTTTTCTTAAACGGATATCTTTTTGAAATGACAAAGGGGGAGAAATAAATATAAAACTTAGTATTTATGCAAAACTCAATCAATGAGTTTCATAAACAAACTCTTGGCTTTACATTGAAAGTTGCTATATTCCCTAGAGAATTGGATTTCATGTTTCATAATTCATGGGGAATAATAAGCACACATTTTATAAGCAAGAGAAAAAGCTACAAAAGGTAATCTTAAGGTATGAAACTCATATGTTTTATATTTCCTTCATTTATATTTTGGAAATGTTTGTCATCTTCAAAAAGGGGGAGATTGTTGGCTAAATGGACATCTATAAATCCCTTTGTTTTGATTATGACAAACATTTCATTCTTATTGATCTAATGAGCTACTTGAGTGTGCAGGAACAAGGCGGATGACAAAGTACTAGGGAAATCCATATGCTTATATATTTATATTTTCATGAAATGTAATCGCTTTGTAAAAACTTGTACAAATATATAATGTACAAGTACTTAGATTTCATGTAAATCAAGCGTTAGATCTTTCCTAGCTAAACACCACATTTAGATAAGTCATCCCCTTCAAATAGGATCACATATGCACACTCATACATATAATTAGTGCCTAAATTGAAACATTGAATCAGGATCCATCTCGGTCGACCAACTCCTCGACCGAGACACTCTCGGTCGAACTCTTATCGACCGAGAAAGATCCAAAGTAGTCGTTAGACACAACTGACAAGGTAGTTGGCAGTTGGAGATAAACGTTGCAAAACACTTGATTCAGAGAGCCTGTCGGTCGACAAGAGTTCGACCGAGTAGGTGTCTCGATCGACCAATCCTCGACCGAGATAAACTCTGACAGCAACTGCAGAGTAAATTAATTAGCCGTTGCTAAAGCAACAAACTTGTACCTAACGGCTAGTTAAGCACTTAGAAACCCCTAGAAGTTGTCTAGAACATCCTTAAGCATCCTTAGGCCATTCCTATAAATAGGACAAGCCATAGGACACTCAAACTCACTTGTTACACTTGAGAAATCCTTGAGCATACTTTGAGCAATCTGTTTGTGAGCAAATTGAGCATTGTGACAATTGGCTACTTCCTTCCTTAGCTCAAAATTTGTTTCCTATAGGCTAGCATCTCCTATCCACTGTCATTACAATTCCATACACTTTGGTTATGAGATCTATACGCTTGATCTAGGCAAATCAAGCCTTGGGCTACAAAGGATAAGTTGTAATTTCCTTTTCCTTTCTTGTTCCCTGTTATTGTTTGTACTCTCCTTGCTACTCCTAGGTTGGAGGCTGCGGATTGGAGAGGGTGGAGATCTTCTTGGCGAAGAAGGTGACCTTGAGCTACTTCAAGAAGGCTGGTGCAACGGGAGGTTACTTCTAGAGAGGAAGGATACTTCAAGGGGGAGCTTGGAGTTACTTCAAGAAGGATACCTCAAGTTGGTGCATCTACTTCGAGTGAAGGCTGTTCAAGGGGTGTAAAGGAAAGTATTGTATTTTGTATAAATCCTTGTGAAGGTAATAAAATATATACTTTCAAATCCCAGTTGGGTAAGCAACCGGGTAGTGGACTGACAACTTTAGTATTTGCTAAAGTTGGAACCACTCTAAACACCTGTCTCCTTCTTCCAATTTCAATTATGGTTGTTTGAGTTCAAAAATTGTTAAAATTGTTTTTAAAACTCTATTCACCCCCCCTCTAGTGTTTTTCACTATGTACCCCTTCCCTTGTTCAGGTAACACTAACACATGTGCACTTGTTAACCTTTCTTTCAACAACAGGAAAGAATGTTGACACTTGTCATTCCAGATAAAAGGAACCTCCTTCCTGGTCAACTTGGTTAGGGGTAAGGCTATAGAAAAAAAGTTCTTAATGAACCTCCTGTAATAGTCTGCCAGTCCTAGGAAGCTGCGTATCTCCGTCGGTGTCTTCGGCTGTTCCCATTACAGGACAGATTCTAACTTCTTAGGATCAACACGGATACCTGAGGCGGATATTATGTGTCCTAGAAAAGAAACTTCTGGTAACCAGAACTTAAATTATTAAACTTAGCATACATCTTATGCTCTCTTAGCAAAGTTAAAGCCCGACGGAGGTGCTGCTCATGCTGTTGAGCATCTCTACTATATATTAAAATGTCATCTATGAAGACTACTATGAACTGATCAAGAAAAGGTCGAAAGATTCTATTCATGAGTTCCATGAATGCAGCTGGTGCATTAGTTAGTCCAAACGACATAACTATGAACTCATAGTGACCATACCTTGTCCTAAAAGCAGACTTAGGTATGTCACCCTCCTTAATACGCAACTGATGGTATCCTGACCTCAGATCTATCTTAGAGAAGATAGTTGCACCATGCAACTGATCAAACAAGTCATCGATCCTTGTCAGAAGATACTTGTTCTTTACAGTTACTTTATTTAACTGTCTGTAATCAATGCATAACCGCATCGATCCGTCCTTCTTCTTAACAAAGAGGACCAGAGCACCCCATGGTGAAGTACTCGGTCGGATAAAACCTTTCTCAAGCAACTACTGCAGCTATTTCTTGAGCTCTGCCATCTCAGCAGATGCCATTCTATAAGATGTTTGTGCTATTGGTTGCGTTCTCAGAATCAGATTAATCTCAAAATCAATCTCTCGGGGCGGAGGTACACCAGGAAGTTCCTCAGGGAATACATCTCCAAACTCCCTAACTATCAGAACTTCAGAAAGATTAAAACTCTCCATTGTGGTATCTACCACATGTGCCAAGAATGCAAAGCATCCTTGTCTCATCAGCTTCTCAGCTACCATAGCTGACACAAGACAGGTTGAAAGAATCTTTCTATCTCCCTGAAAGATCCATGTGTCACTATCACCTGGGAATACAACTTGCTTGGAAACACAATCGAAGACAACCTTATATTTTTCTAGGGTGTCCATCCCAAGAATTATATCGAAACCCTGCATCTCAAGTGGTATAAGATCTACCTGAATGCGATGTTCAGAAAAGGAAAGAGTGTAGGGAGAACACACCTCCCGTAACACTGCAGATCCAAGCAAAGGAGTTTCTAATAACAAACTCTCTGCCCTATGACCAACTGTCATATTACAGTCAAGAATCACTTCTCTAGTGATGAAGTAATGCATAGCAGCCAGATCAATTAAAACAGATATGAAGTAGGATGTAGACATATCAGAATAAAATAGTTCCATCTGACATGTCACAACCTGAGGGTTAACTACTGCATCAGGTTGATTCATCGCATAGAATCTAGCTGTTGCTTGCTGTTAAACCGATGCTCAGTTGTTGGGTGCCGACGAACCAGCTAGGGATGCTTGCCCACGTCCTCTAGTACCACTAGAAAACTGTTTCCTCTGAGAGCCTTGCTGACTCTTCCTCTGGGGTTGAGTCACCATCGTGTTCCCGACTGGACAATCCCTTACCAGATGTCCCACTTGTCTGCACTGATGACAGATCCTGGTCTCTGGATAGGGTCTATGAGGTCCAGTCACCGATGTTAATGCTGTACTGGGGCTCTATTTGGAAACAAAACTATGACCCCTACCCCTACTTGATGTCCATTGTGTCTGGGTATTGAATCTTGGTGGTGCTGTTGGTGCAGAAAACCTCGGCTTCTTAAAGCTCTCGGACCTTTGTCCTTGGAACTGATTGTATACCTTCTTACCACTAGTCTGTCGCTTCTCGATCACATCCCTCTCTATCCGTCTGACGGACTCCACAAATGTGGCAAACCTCTCCCTATTCTCCAAAGTAGACACATGAGTAGTCAATTCAGCGTTCAACCCCTTCTCAAAATGCCGAATTCTTTCTTCCTCCGTAGCTTCCATATGCGGACAGAACCGTAAAAGCTCCATGAACTTAGCCTCATACTCGCTAATGTTCATCGGTCCTTGTCTTATCCTTTCAAACTGAGATATCTTCTCATCTAAGTAAGTCTTAGGGAAGTATCTAATGATGAATTCTCGTTAGAATTCTTCCCATCCGACTTCGACACCTGGCCTTTTGCCTTCTTTAATAATCCACTAGTGACCAACACTCCCTTTCAGCAGGTACACTGCATGCCTCACCTTTTCGGCTTTAGGAATATTGAGGATTTTGAAAGCCTTCTCTAGTTCAGTCAACCATAAGTCTGCATCTGCTAGGTCAGTTGTACCAACATACTCTGTGGCTCCTACCTGGCGAAGCCTCTCAAAAGTTTTACCAGCTCCCTATCCCTCATTATGGGTTGATGCCCTAGGTGCAGGTGGTGGCATTCTATTTGTCATGTGCGTAATAACTGCCATAAACTTCCCAAATAGAGCATTGAAAGCTGGGTTCTCTATCATGGTAGGGTCAAACTGGGGCTGTTCAGGTACATGTTCCTCCCTAGTCTGGTCCCTTACACCTCCTCCTGGTGCAGCAACACTGCTCTCAGCAGCGTGTTCTTCGTGTGATCCAGACATCTTCAAGTTCTTCTTCTCCTCTTATATGAGCAGAAGTCACTTTCAGATAAACTAGAAGACACTAGAACAGACTCAACAACCTTAATCCTATGTCTCTATAGACTCAGAGAACCTAGAGCTCTGATACCACTAAATTGTGACGTCTGTTGCCAAACATCGGATATGATTAATGCAGAAGCAAACATTACCAGCAGAATTACTGAAAATCACTAAAAATTAAAACTTTTTACAAGGAGATACATATACTGGAAAACTCTTTCATAAAGAACCAAAGTAATTCAAATACATTCTGGTTCACTAGTACATCTCATGTACCATTCCTTCTTGAAGATTACAAACATCAGCTGCCCTGCTTAAAACTATACATAGGCATCATAAAGTCTTGAGGCATCAAGCCAAAACCTCAGATCGTTTCATTAAACTAACTACTGACTCCTAGGACCTGAGAGTATAGAGACGACACATATGACTCTCTATTTATAGGCCATGACAACCAATGTCTCCACTTGAGAATTCACTGCTGTCCCTATTGCTGCTGCTGCTGCTGTTGTTCTTCTCCTGTTGTAGGGTTTCTGCCTCTTCTTCAGCGTCTACCTAAAAAGTTGGATCCCATGGGGGTGAGACAATTGAAAATTGTCCCAACGAGAGATATAACTCTCCGCCAGAAACGTTATTATTGCTGTTTAATAGAATAAAACTGAGCAGAGGAATCATAAATGTTTAACAGTAGATAATTCATTGTCTAAGAAGATTAGAACAATATTCTTATTCAAAGTATTTCAGCTATAACTTGATAAAACATCATGTCACTTATCCAATAAGAAATATGAAGAACATATATAACATTTATTCACTATACTAAGCAAGATAAAATCAACAAGTGATTCTCGTGTTTCAATCTTAAGCAAATATGCTACACGACTGATTATATTTTACAATCATACTTAATGCCCTGAGAAGATGAGGTATACCGCTCATACTCCAACCGACCATGATTACGTAAAGCATCGGTACCACACAAGGTCAATGGAAGATCCAGACTCCAAGACCTCATCCTTCTCAGTCAGTACGAGATTATATGGCAGAGACATCACATGTCAAACTACAATTAGCTTGCCAGGGTATATTGGCATCTTCGCTATAGAGTTATAGTCCGCAATATATACTCTCTTCAGGGTTATGGCCCGTAGCCAATGCCTGGTATCATATCATGGAGTCATGGCCCGTAGCCATACTCATACTTGGGTATGGTTTGTAACCAATCCCGTACATAGGATATACCCCGCAGCCATTCCTATGGGGCATGAGGATATAATTGCCTAATTACCCCACATATTCAAAAATATGCACTCCGAGTGTTAACTCGTTTCACCATTCAACAAATTCTGACGCTGATGGATCTATGGTTAGGGAAACTACATTATATGGTGTCACTTGATTAATTAAGTGTATTACCATATTCTTTTAGCATCAAATAGGTTTCCAAACATCAATTATTTTAACAATTGCTACAGGGAATGGGTAATACTTTCATTAAGTACTATTCAAATCTTTAATAAGGCATTGGGATCTCAATCCCTCATCTCATCAGGAGCATTCTCATTCTTTCACAAGCTCATCATCATAATTATAGAAAATGGGTATTCAAACCCTCAGTTCATCAATGAACACTTGTTACCACTTATCAAGTAACTAAACACCTTCAGGTCATCTGGCCAAGGTAAATATGATACTTGTTACACAAGCATCTCACATGGCTTTCAAAGCCCATTTCATTTCTTGTTACCTCTCACTAGGCAACAAAGCATGTTATGGCTTACAAGGCCCAATAACAACAATAAATAAAACATCATAGCTCATACCTGGCTATGCTCATCACCTCATGATACCTGCATGGTTAGTACACTCAATAACAGCTATATCAATTACAGTTTAACACCATGCAATTCAAAGTAACACCACTTATACCCTTATTAGGGTTAGGGTTTCTCAATTCATGTCAATCAGGAATACTCATCCCATTACTCATATTAGGGTTAGGGTTTATCATCATATTTCCCAAAATTAGGGTTTCATACACTATAACCCAAGGTTAGGGTTTCACATCACATTACCCTTAATTAGGGTTTATAATAGCTTTCCCTCAAAATAGGGTTTCATGAAGCATTCCCTTAAATTAAGGTTTCATGAAGCATTCCCTTAAATTAGGGTTTTTCATCAAAATGCCCTGAATTAGGATTTCTCATAACATTACCCTAAATTAGGATTACACCATCACCCTAGATTAGGGTTACACCTAACATTGCTCTAAGTTAGGGTTAGGGTTCATCACCCTTCTCAATTAGGGTTTCATGATCTCTCAAACAAGGATCATACCCTAATTACATATTGTATTCATGTTGAGAGTGTTGGGGTTTAATCACTACATGATTATCACTCATGTGTAAGTTCCTCTCTCTCATCCTCTCTAGGAGGTTAATTATATAAGACTTGATTAGATTAGATTAACTCAATCTTGAATAAAGGATTGACATAGTGTATTAAGTCATTACTTCCATGAGCATCAAAGGTTATCCACTCAAAAAGGTACTAATCACTTAAGTACCTTGAAGGTACAACCATTGCAATTACCTTTGATAGCCATCATCAATAATCATGTGGTTGATTGTACTAACATGGCTTGAATCAATTAGACCTTTCAAAACAGTCTTGACCAATTGTAAATCGAATCAACCCATTCGGTTTTGAAACCGAATACATCCATTCAATCTTGAAACTGAATCTCTCCATTCGGTCTTGACACCAATTCCTTCATTCGGTCTTGAAATTGAAACCTCCGTTTGGTCTTGAAACCGAATCTCTTCATTCGGTCTTGAAACCGAATCTCTTCATTTGGTCTTGAAACCGAATCCTCCATTCGGTCTTGAAATCAAATCAACATCCTTAGTATTGAAACTGAATGGACATCTCAACATTGAAACCGATTGAGTGTTGAAACCAATTAGACAACTCAAAAGGTTTGAGATTGTTTGCTCTCCAAACGGTCTGAGGACCGTTTGATCCCAAACTACCTTGAAACCGTCTGGACCAAGTAGGGTTCCTCCATTCAAATTGATTTAGGGTTTGTACTCATGGAATCATCAATCGATTGAATTATTGAAAGTACATCAGAATGTAGCCATTGGATCTCCAACCATTCACCACAAGTAATTATTGGCCTCCAAACGGTCTTGAGACCATTTGAGTCAAACCACCTCAAAACTGATTCCCTCAACTAGGGTTTCAATCAATTCAATCGATTAGGGTTAGCAATCAAGGGACCCTCCAATATTGTAACCATCAAATTGAGATCATTGGATCATCATCAATTTATGACATCACTTGACCTCAAACAGTCTTGAGTCCTCCTAACCTCAAACGGTCTTGAGACCGTTTGCTCTCAAACGGTCTTGTGACCGTTTGAACACCAAAGAGCAAAACCGTTTGCCCAAGATATTCATTGAGGTGTGTGCTTATGATGATGTCATCATCATCAAGCTTCGATCCATCAAAATCAACTTCCATTCTTATGGAAATTTATCAAATTGATCAAAGGAATTTCAAGAAGAACAAAATAATCAACAATTAATGAAGAATTGAATGTAGTAATAACATTTAAGGGTTCAAGTTATATAACCCACCTTCAAAGTTGAAACCAAGCTTCAAGATTCACGTCTCTAATGGTGAATGAATCTTTCTCAACCTCCCAAGGTCCATCCTCAAGCTTTTGGGTGAAAAGGAATGGCTAGGATTGGAGATTGAATGGAGAAAAGAAGAAATCAAGCATTGATTTTCGATTTCCACCATGAAATCAAGGTTGAAGATGACTATGGAGCTTACCTACAGGTTGGAATTCGTCCTCCTGTTGCTCCTAACCTCCCTTGTGCACAGACAAAGCAAGGAGAGAAAGAAAATCCGAAAAAAAGTCTTTGGTTGAGTGGGAAATGAAGTGTATATAAAGGAATTTCAAGAGAGAGAAAATTTTATAATAATCCTTCAACTCCCCAATTTGATGCCACTTATCCCCCTCAATTCCTTGCATATGAATCCACATACTATTTCCTTTAATTCCTATTCATTATCCTTGAATTAAAGGAAAAACAATTAAGCACCTTAATTCATATAATACTAATATCCCATTTGTGAGTGGATATTACTTTTTAGTTAACTAATGTGAGTGGGATCTCCACTCACTTGGGATATTTTCTTTGCCTTTGCATGGCAAAAGGACGTCCAAACTTATCCAAATTCATCCTTCATATATTTATTTGAAGGGCACTCCCATTAATATATTTATTTTTGCATTAAATTGAATTATGTTTCCAAGTATGCTTAAATCTTGATTATTTTAATATCAAGATTCTCTCTCCTCCAAAGTGATTCAAATGAGACGAACCTCTCATTTTATTTTCTCTAATTGATGCCAAGAAACATTAGGGACTCTCTAGAGGTGGTATTTTTCATATTGAACCCTAGGTATTGGGTAATTTGCACATTACACTAAAACTAGGTTTTAATGCACAAACATTGTTCAACAAGCTCTTTCTTGGTGCTCAGGCTATCATAAACCATAACTCTACATCATTATCATTCTTATGATGCTTCAACATTTTAGGAACATTTTACCATGTAATATTTGCAAGTTAACCCCTCAACTTGGGTAATTTGCACTTTAGTCAAAAACAGACAAAACATTGTTTCAACATTATTCAAAAAAGACTAAAATTGAAACATAAGTTCCTCTTGAGATTTAATTAATTTTCAAGAAATAAGAACAAAAATATAATTAACTTTATTAAACAAAACATCTAGGGTTAAGGCATAACCCAGGTCAGGGATGTTACAATATTAGTTTGCTAATTTGTTCTCTTTTGTTTGGTTGTGCTTTGTGCATGTGACAAGCCACTCGGGAGAAGACAAGATGGAAGGCCAAAATGCAGGAACCCATCCATTTCCTACACCACCATACCTCTAAGGCTATCTTAAGCCTTACACACCCCCACCAACTCCATCAAAACAACCTTCCCACCAGTTCACCTTCCGACCTCAATTCCCTCCTCCACCTCAATTCCAAAGGCCATTAACAACAATGCCACCACCACAACTATCACATGCTCCCCCTACTTTCTATGAGAAAATGGATATGGTTTCAAGCATGGGGCGTGACAAGGTTGTTGAGAAGCTTATCAAGGGAGGGAAGAAAGTTGACAAAGATCTTAATGAAGAGCCATATCTAGAAAGTCCTTGTTCGTAAGTGTCCCATATGATTGATACCCCTCTCTTTGATGCCTATAAAGACCCATTCCTCAAGAGAGAGCAAAACTATGGCTTGAAATTTCTAAAGGTAATAAGGCTTATTAAGATCTATGGTGATGATCCCCAAGGAGAGAAAACTACTGAAAAACACTTGAGAAGCTCGCATGACCCTTGGGAGGAAGATCAATCAAGGAAAGCATTTGAGAGGATTGACTATGATGGGGATGCAAACATTTTGTGTATGGATAATGGTTGATGGTGAAAAAACAACAAGCCCAGCTGAAGGAATGAAATTCAGCGCTTGTGGGAGGCAACCCACCTAGGTTTGGGAATTTCTCACCCAAACTTCAATTTTTGATACTTTTGCTTTGCTTTTACACTTTCCAAGAAAAAAAACACACACACTGCACTTGATGGTTTTATTGTTTGTGAATCATTTTAGAACAGATACAATGGAGGAAAGATGATGCATGGAAGAGAAAACCAAGTAGAAGATCAAATTGAAGAGAAGATTACAAATCAGTGGAAAAGCTACATGAAGGATATCAACATGGCCGTTCCACACAGCATGGCCATGGTGGAGGCAATACAAAATGGTCATGGTGGCCACCACAGCCGTGGTGGATATCCCCTGCTCACTGGACACCTTGAGATTTCTTTCCCTTGTTGGCGTTTGTCTACCACGACTCCATCCCCACTACCCTATCATCCTATACTTCTATTTCATGTTGTGGACAACATGGTTTAAAAGTTTGGGGTGGTAGGGCGGTAAGCCCTTTCTCTACCCCTACTTTCCTCTATGTTCCTTGTTCTAAAATTTTCTCAAGATGATAAAATAGTATAACCATCTCTCATACTTGTGTATCCATGCTTTGTGTGCTTACTTTGCATACCTGCATGCCATGTAGTTCACTTTCTTGTCATTTTTGTGTAATTTTCAAAAAAATTGCTCTTTTTGACATTCATTGCATATCATGTAGATTTTTGGTAATTTTTGCATGTTTTAGCTAGGATTTTCTTATTTACTGCTTTAAGTTCAATAATATAGGCGTAGATGTGATTGAAGGCAACTTGGCACCATTTTGGCCAATTTTGCCCAAATTTGAGATTTCTTGCCTAAAAGTGTGTTTCAACCTAATCTCTACTTTTTGGATTAAAAATGATGACCTTTGACAAATGCAAGTGAATTATCATTGTTTATTTCTAAATGGTATCAATTCTTGACTTTTTACATTTGCATCACCTCTCTTGTGTTTGTGAATGATTTGGTTGAATTGTGGTTTGAGCAAGCTATGAGCGCTTAGTGCCTATGAAATCACTTGATTGAAGTATCAATTTCAGGTTGTTCATTCATGTGGTGTGACATTGTTGGATGAAGTGTTGGATTAATTTTTATGCAGGATACCTTATGTTGAGAATCACGCCAATGACCCCTCTTTGACCCGACTCTTCACTCACCATCTTCTTACCCCTCTACCTCATGAAAGGATGCTAAAGTGCACATATCAGCTGTGGCCACCTCTACAAGTTTGGGGTGGCCACATCTACATCTCATCGCTTCACTCTCATCACCATATGCCCTATCTACTCCAAGGGCAAAGAAAAAAAAAGGAAATGCAAAAAGGAAATAAAAGGATGCTCCTGTTTAAGAGCATTCAAATAAAGAAAACATGCGTGCTCTATGTAATAGCACTCCAAAAATATTACCCCAACCACATTTCTTCCATTTTTATACCCATTGATGTAGGAAACATCAAACCTAGCTCATTTTACCCTTTTCTACAGCCATGTGGGTCACTTGGTGTTATTTGAAACATAAGGTTGAAAGCATGAAGGTGAAACATCACTCCTGGTCATCCTTGATAACACAATCATGAAATGGTTTACCCGGAACTACATGAAAGAAATATGGATAGCTTGTGTGTTTTATGCACTATATTTGAAGTTCATATGCTTTGTGCCCTTTTCATGACTGGTTTGTGAAAGTAGGAGAGGAGAGAGGGGGAATGCATGTAATTAGTCACTATTGATCCTATTAAGCAATAATCATCCTTTACATTGCATTTGTCATTTCTTGCTTGTGAAAATTTTGCAGAGAGATTGAGTTGGAGCATACTTGAGGACAAGTATGTTTCAAGTTTGGGGTGGTGATTTAGCCCTATTTTAGGGCTTCATCTTGTGTCATTTTTCATTTCAATCACACCTATACATGTTAGATTGCATGTTATTTCCCCCTAATATGCATATTTGTGTAAAATGCATTTATGGACATTGTTTGCATGTTTTTCAGGCATTTGGACCATGCTTGATGGAAGAGAGAGAGGAGTGATCCTAGAGTCTCTCCACCCTTAGAGAGATCCAAAGTGAAGTTCGGTGCTCCCTCAACCTACCCATAGTGGCCAAAGATCCATTGAAGAAAAGATGTCCAAGAAAATCCAAAGAACAAAGTCAAAGTGCTGATTCAGAACCCAACACGACCGTTCTACCTAGCACAAACATGCTATAGTAGAGGCAAAACGACCATGGAGCAGAGAACGACCTCAACATTTTGAGCCACCACAGCTGTGGTGACCACCACGACCGTTCTACCTTCACCCCACCACAGTCATGTCAGCCTCAATACAAAATTGACCATCAACATGTGATTTTGACATTTTAATTGACACGACCCATGGTGACCACCACAACCATGCTCACCACTACCCACCACAGTCATGGTGAACCACCACGGCCGTGCTACTCACAAAACCCAACTACCTTTTCCACTGTTTATCCCATAATACCCCCACTTGACCTAGTGCTTCCCCCACACCTATATATACCTAGGTGGAGGCTCTAGCACGAGACTGGACACCCCTAGATCAATCCTACCACCCCATTTCTCCCCTTAGCCATTCCACTCCATTTCCACCTCCATTTCACCATTTCCACCATCAAAAACCTACTTTCCTTCCATTTCCACCATCATTCCATGCCCCTACACATAGGAGGAGAGAGGAGGACGCCCTACAACAGCTGAAGTGGAGGACATCTTCATCTACACTGAGCTCCATGGCTTCTTTTATCTCCTTCTCCTTTCTTTTTGTATTTTCCATTTCCATAGCTAGGCCCCTTTTGGTGGACTGTTTGGGGTGTAAAATGGCACTTTGATACCATGTTGGGGGGGATAATATGTAAACTTTGTAATTCCATTTGTTAATGATTATGTTCTATTTCTATCTCATTTCCATGAATTGCTTGTTGGTTTTGTAAAACACTAGAGGGGGGGTGAATAGAGTTTTAAATTTTTTTTAACAATTATTGAACTCAAACAACCAACCACAAAGTATTGGACAAGGGGACAAGGATTTAGAGTGGTTCCAACTTTAGCAAATACTAAAGTTGTCAGTCCACTACCCGGTTGCTTACCCAACCTGAAAACTACTAGAGGGGGGATAGAGTTTTATAAAGATTTTAATAATTAATTAACTCAAACAACCACAATTAAAATGTTGGACAAGGAGACAAGGGTTTAGAGTGGTTCCAACCTTAGCAAATACTAAGGCTGTCAGTCCACTACCCGATTGCTTACCCAACCGGGATTTGAAAAGAAATTTATTTTATTACCTCACAAGGACTTTACATAAAATACAATTTCTTTTCCCAAACCCTTCAAGCAGCCTTCACCTAGAAGTAATCGCCCTAACCTTGAAGCAGCCTTCCCTTGAAGTAGATGCACCAACTCCCGTTGCACCAGCCTTCTGAAGTAGCTTCCCGTGCGATAGCCTTCTTGAAGTAGCTTGAAGTCCCCTTCTCCACCTGAGAAGTCAACCCTCTCCGATCTGCAGCCTCCAATCCTAGGAGTAGCAAGGAGAGTACAAAAGATACAAAGGAACAAGAAGGAAAATAGAAATTACAATACCGTTGTAAGCACATGGCTTGATTTGCCTATATCAAGCGTATAGATCTCCTAACCAATGTGTATGACAATGTGATTGTAGTGGATAGGAGATACTAGCCTATAGGACACGAAATGGGAGCAATAGGAATGAATGACAAGTGTAGGAATTGCTCTATTGCTCTAAAACAGATTGCAAGTGTGTATTCAAGCTCAAGTATAGCACAAGTGTAGCTTAGGTGTTTTTTGGTGTCCTAAGGCATGTCCTATTTATAGGAATGGCCTATGTATGCTTAAGGACATTCTAGACAACTTCTAGGGGTTTCTAAGTGCTTAACTAGCCGTTAGGTATAAGTTAGGTGCATTAGTAACGGCTAGTTACTTTATTCTGCAGTTGCTGTCAGAGACCATCTCGGTCGACAATTTGTCGACCGAGATACCTACTCGGTCAAAGTTTTGTCGACCGACAGGCTCTCTGGATCAACGTTCATTTGCAACTGCCAACTACCTTGTCAGCTGTGTCTAACGGCTACTTGGGTCATTCTCGGTCGAGAAGTTTGTCGACCGAGAGTGTCTCGGTCGAGGAGTGTGGTCGACCGAGATTGACTCTGTTTTCAATCTTTTAATTAACCACTAAGCATGTGTATGAGTGTGCATATGTGATCCTATTTGAAGGGGATGACCTATCTAAGTGTGGTGATTGGCTAGGAGGATCCAACGCTTGATTTACATGTAATCTAAGTACTTGTACATTATATATTTGTACAAGTTGTTTACAACAGTGATTACATTGCATGGAAATATAAATATGTAAGCTCTTTGGATTTTCCCTAGTTGCTTTGTCATCCACCTTAATCCTGCACACTCAAGTAGCTCGTTAGATCAAAAAGAATGAAATGTTTGTCATCATCGAAACAAAGGGATTTATCATAATGTCCAATTTATCCAACACAACCGGGATTTGGAAAGAATTTAATTTTATTACCTCGCAAGGACTTTACATAAAATTACAACTCTCTCCCTAAACCCTTCAAGCAGCCTTCACCTAGAAGTAATCGCACCAACCTTGAAGAAGCCTTCACCTAGAAGTAATTGCACCAACCTTGAAGCAGCCTTCCTCATGAAGTAGCTTCCCGTTACAATAGCCTTCTTGAAGTAGCTTCCCGTTGCGATAGCCTTCTTGAAGTAGCTTGAAGTCCACCTTCTCTTCCGAGAAGAACCTTCTCCAATCCGCAGCCTCCAACCCTAGGAGTAGCAAGGAGAATACAAAGAATAAAAGGAACAAGAAGGAAAACAGAAATTACAACTTATCCTTTTAAGCACAAGGCTTGATTTTCCTATATCAAGCGTATTGATCTCCTAACCAATGAGTGTAGAAGTGTAAGTGCTGTGGAAAGGAGATGCTAGCCTATAGGACACAAAAATGGAGCAATGGGAATGAATAGCCAATGTTGGAATTGCTCTATTGCTCAAAACAGATTGCCAATGAGTATTCAATCTCAAGTATAGCACAAGTGTAGCTTAGGTGTATTTAGGTGTCCTAAGGCATGTCCTATTTATAGAAATGACCTACAAGTGCTTAAGGACGTTCTAGAAACTTTCTAGGGGGTTCTTAGTGCTCAACTAGCCGTTATGTGTCCACTAATTGCATTTGCAACGACTAGTTAATTGACCCTGAAAAGTGCAGACAGAACTCTTCTCGGTCGAAGATTTGTCGACCGAGAGTCCTTCTCGGTCGAAGATTTGTCGACCGAGGGACTTCCTGGAGCAAGTGTTTACAACGTTCATTTCCAACTCCCAACCACCTTGTCTGCTGGGTCTAACGGCTAGTAGGGTCTATTCTCGATCGAAGATTTTGTCGACCGAGAGTTTCTCGGTCGAAGTTTTGTCGACCGATATTTTATCGATCGACGATTTGTCGACCGAGAATATTACTGACTCAATGTATTCATTTACTAAGGGTGTGTATCAATGTGCAATTGTGATACTATCTTGGGGAAAGACCTATCTAAGTGTTGTGAGTGGATAGGGAAGATCTAAACGATTGATTTACATGATATCTAATTACTTGTACATTATATACTTGTACAAGCTTTTACATTTGATTACAATCATGAAAATAAAGCGATTTTATCAAATTATTCTTCCAAGTCTTTGTTATCCACCACCTTATATACTTGTTATTGAAATACTCAAATAGCACGTTAAAACCACAAGAATGAAGTGTTTGTCATTATCAAAACAAAGGGATTAACATAATGTCCAATTTAGCCAACAATCTCCCCCTTTTTGAAGATGACAAACATTTCCTAAATATAAAATAAGGAAATATAAATCATATGAGTTTCATACCTGAAGTTTACCTTTTGTAGCCATTCTTGTGTTTTGCAAGTGGGTGCTGGCTGAGATATTATGAAACTCATTTTATTTTATGTTTTTTTATATTATTTCTCCCCCCTTGTCATTTCAAAAAGATATCCAAGTTTACTTTGTATTTCTCCCCCTTAATTTTATGCTATGCTCCCCCTTAAAGAGAGATTCAATTTAAAGTCAAGGGATTAATATAAATGTGAGCCATTTATTGTCGAATTTAGCCATAATGTATCTCTAACCAAATACATGGGATGTTAAGCCCAAATTTGTTTAGAGAATTCCATTAAGAACAAGATATATGTCATATTCATGAATTTTGTAGATTTCTTTGTTTTCATAACAAAAATTACTTTCAAGAATACTAAGGTCATAACAAGCTTCAAAGTTTTGTAAACTTATTAATCTTATAATTAAGACACTTTAAGGATTCTAAGGTCACAAATGATTTTTAAGATTTGATTTTGACCTTTTATTAAAGCTCCATGTTTTCAGTATGATAAACTCATTTTGAGTCAAGATACTAAGATTAAATGCATTAAAATGATGTACAAATAAGCATTTTGTCAAAGCTTATTTTAGGTCGACCTTGACTTCGACCATAGCGCCCCTTGGTCAAATTTTATTTCAACCAAGAGGCAGAAATTGCAGATTTCCAATTTAAGCATTCATATGTGAAGTACTTGATTAGATATCAATTTTGAAGCATGTTTAGTGAAAACATCCTCTTAAAAATGAAAGCACGATTAATATCTCAAGTCTTTTAAAGATGCCAATGATAATTCCATGATTGTAATCACATGATTTCTATATGGGTAGACCATAAAATACTTTAGGAAACATCATGTGAATAATGATAAAACAGAAATTTCCTTTTTATTAAGCTAAGCATAATTTCAGTTTTATCTTAAATCAAACCAAATTAATCTCATATAAGTTTTCAGGGATGATTTCCAATATATACAGTCATTAATCACAAATAGATAGCAATTTGATCAATTTCAAAAAGAATTCAACAATTTTACAGCAGACTGGAAATCAGTGACATGCTCGGTCGACAATTTCTCGACCGAGGTTCACTCGGTCGACAGATTCTCGACAGACAAAGTTTCTGGAATATTTTCAGAACTGTTAATTTATTCCAAGCAAAATAAGATTATGCAAGTTAGAGCTCGATTGTGTTGAGATATGACATTTGTATATCAAGAATCAGTTTAGGTCAAATCTCAACTAGTTAATTTTAAGCTACTAAGTTTTAGGAATCCAAGCTAAATCATCATTCTTTTTCTTATATGGGCATGAAAATGAATAATGTCCAAGACGCATGCAATAATGACAACTAATAGAGTCAACTTCATTTCTCTTTCTAGGAATTGTGTTCCTAGGTACAAACATAATCTTCGTCTTGGATGCTTTAACTCTTTTGGGTTTATTTCTCCTTGGATCATATCCTAATCCTTTTCTTCCATTATAACTAGAGGAAATTTTCAGAATATTTTCAAGCATGTCATTTCCTCTTAACTCATTTACATTTCTTTGTAACTTAGCAATATCATTCATCTTCTTGTTTATATCTTTCTTTGCTTGATCTAAATCATATACTAGAGAGTTTCTTTCTTTGACAACCTCATCATAATCTAAATGTGAACATAGAACAGGTTGTTTCTGAAGATCATTCACTTGAGTTTGCAAGTTTAACTTTTCTAAGGAAAGAAGATTGCAATTAGCTTCTACCGATTTTAACTTAAGATCATAATCTTCATTTTCCTTTTTGAGATTTTCATTTTCGGATACAAGAGCAAGAAGTTTAACATTTAAATCATCATTTACTTTATTTGATTTCTTAAGTTTCTTCTTGCACTCAATATATTTCTCATGAGTATCTTGAAGACTAGCAATTAGATCTTCTTTTGGTAGATCATAAAGACTTACCTCTTCTTCATCTTCATTTGTTGTAGCAATGAGGCATTCTACTTCTTCTTTTCCATCATCACTATCATCACTTGAATCATCCCATGCAGCTTTATATGCTCTTTCTTTCTTTTTGTGAGATGATTTCTTCCCTTTCTTGAGTTTTGGACAATCACCTTTCATGTGTCCCTTTTTGCCACATTCAAAGCACCTGGAAGAAGAAACACTAGACGTTTTATTAGTTTTAAAACTTTTATATTGCTTACCATTTACAATGAGAGTTTCTTCTTCACTATCATCTTCACTTGTGTCATAAGTGTCCTTAGTTGATGCTTTGAATGCAATGTCCTTCTTTTTGCCTTGTTGACGTTCACGTTCTCTTCTTTCTTCCTCTTCTAAAGTTGCCTCATGAGCTTCTAGATTGCCAATGAGTTGCTCCATTTTCAGTTTAGTGAGATCATTAGCTTCTTCAATGGCTGTCACCTTGGGCTTGTATTTGGGAGGAAATGATCGAAGTACTTTTGATACTTGGTCTTCTTCAAGAACGGTTTTTCCTAAGGAATTCAAACCATTAACTATAGAAGAGAATTTTGCAAACATTTCACTAATGGATTCATTTGGATCCATACGAAAGTGTTCAAACTTCTGTTTAAGCATACTAATCTTAGAATTCTTAACTTGAACCGTACCTTCATAGGTTATGGACAATCTATGTCATATTTCATAGGCTGTTTCACAATTTGATATTCTATTAAATTCTCCTACTGAAATTGAACAATAAAGAATACTTACAGCCTTTGCATTCATTTGAACCAATTTTACCGTATTTGCATCCCACTATGCATATTGCATTTGAGGAAGCTCGTATGGGGTTGAGACCATCTTCCATAAGTCCCAACTTATGCCTTGAAAGTAGAACTGCATCCTTCTCTTCCAATATGTGTAGTTTGTTCCATCAAACACTGGAGGCCTAGCAACAAATGTCCCTTCAAGATTAAGGTTGTTGAGCACCCCGTCACCCATTCTTCAAGACCTTGTTAGGGTTCCTTGAAGCCTGCTCTGATACCAATTGTAAAACACTAGAGGGGGGGTGAATAGAGTTTTAAAACAATTTTAACAATTATTGAACTCAAACAACCAACCACAAAATATTGGACAAGGGGACAAGGATTTAGAGTGGTTCCAACTTTAGCAAATACTAAAGTTGTCAGTCCACTACCCGGTTGCTTACCCAACCGGGATTTGGAAAGAATTTAATTTTATTACCTCGCAAGGACTTTACATAATTTTTTTACCGGGAGCAAGTGTTTACAACGTTCATTTCCAACTCCCAACCACCTTGTCTGCTGGGTCTAATGGCTAGTAGGGTCTATTCTCGATCGAAGATTTTGTCGACCGAGAGTTTCTCGGTCGAAGTTTTGTCGACCGATATTTTCTCGATCGACGATTTGTCGACCGAGAATATTACTGACTCAATGTATTCATTTACTAAGGGTGTGTATCAATGTGCAATTGTGATACTATCTTGGGGAAAGACCTATCTAAGTGTTGTGAGTGGATAGGGAAGATCTAAATGCTTGATTTACATGATATCTAATTACTTGTACATTATATACTTGTACAAGCTTTTACATTTGATTACAATCATGAAAATAAAGCGATTTTATCAAATTATTCTTCCAAGTCTTTGTTATCCACCACCTTATATACTTGTTCCTGAAATACTCAAATAGCACGTTAAAACCACAAGAATGAAATGTTTGTCATTATCAAAACAAAGGGATTAACATAATGTCCAATTTAGCCAACAGGTTTGTGTGTGAAATCATTTAGGAATTTAGGGAAATTGCTTATATGTGTGAATTTTGGGATTTGCCCCTAGGTCCAATTCTTGGATCCCGGGTTGCCTCCCATCATCCTACATCCTAATCAATATCCCTAAGCCTAAGTGAGAGATCTAAGTAGCTAGATTAGGTGATTCTAGTACAGTTAGCATGGATCCTTCTCAAGGATAGAATGTGGGGGAATTGGGATCCAAAACCCTAATTTCACCTCCCCATTACTACCCTCAACCCCTAATTTCCCTAGGAATGTCTAATCTAGAAACCTAGACTTTATTAGACTCTAATTGAATTGAACCTAATCCCTAACCCAATTGGGCCTCACAAGGGTAGTAGGAGGTGTTAGGGACTAGTTCCCCCATGCACAACCTAGAATACCCATGGCCAGTTAGTAGCTTAGGTTAATTCATTAGGCTCTAACTTGTTGTTTGGTTTGGATAATCTAAATGGAATCATAATGTTTATATATCACCCCCAAATCAAGTGATAAGTGCATCCCCTAAACAGCCCACACCTCTCTTAATTGCTTTAAAACCCTAGTTTCCATGTTGCTTAGCTAGTGTTAGCTTAATTAGCTCTTTTCTTATTTAGTTAGCTTCTTGCCCTATTTTTGCCTTGTTTTTGCTAGTTTAGCTTTTTAATTGCTCTCTTGTCCTTCTTGCATGCCTCAGTGTAAATTGTCTTTTCATATCTAGCTTAGTCTTTTCCTGCTTGCTTAGTCTTAATCTAGTCTAGGGTTAAGTTAGATTTCTTTCTCACCTTTAATTTCTTTCTTGCTCACCTAGTTTAACAATCAAATCACCTTTAAACCCTTAACCCTAGTCTCCGCAGTAGGAACCCATCCAAACTAACCTAGCTCTAGTACCCCATTTTCTCCATGTGGATCGACCCTATACTTACCACCCTCATATACTATGACACGATCTTGTGCACTTGTGGGTGTAGTGTTTTAGTTGTGCAAGTGTATCGAGTGTAGGTCTTTATAAATTTTGAAAGTTTAATCCACCCATGTGCCTCCGTCCACAGAGTTGCATCCATTCAAACTTCAATTGAGTGGTGTGTAGTGCCATTGGCGGGGGCACACCAAGCTTTCTGGCACCGTTGCTGGGGAAGAAGGCGCCCGACCTAGCTAGTTAGTTTTGCTTTGACTTTTCATATTGCCCTCAGAATTGCTATTATTTATTCTTTATTCTTTGCATTCTTTGTGGATATTAGTTTGCTAACTTATTCTCTTTTGTTTGGTTGTGCTTTGTGCATGTGACAAGCCACTCGGGAGAAGACAAGATGGAAGGTCAAAATGCACGAACCCATCCATTTCATCCACCGCCCTACCTCCAAGGCTATCCTAAGCCTTACACACCCCACCACCTCCATCACCACAACCTTCCCACCAGTTCACCTTTCGACCTCAATTCCCTCCTCCACCTCAATTCCAAAGGCCATTAAAAACAATGCCACCACCACAACTATCACATGCTCCCCCTGCTTTCTATGAGAAAATGGATATGGTTTCAAGCATGGGGTGTGACAAGGTTTTTGAGAAGCTTATCAAGGGAGGGAAGAAAGTTGAAAAAGATCTTAATGAAGAGCCATATCTAGAAAGTCCTTGTTTGCAAGTGTTCCATATGATTGGGACCCCTCTCTTTTATGCGTATGAAGATCCATTCCTCAAGAGAGAGAAAAACTATGGCATGCAATTTCTAAAGGTCATAAGGTTGATTAAGATCTATGGTGATGATCCCTAAGGCGAGAAAACTACTGAAAAACACTTGAGAAGCTTGCATGACCCTTGGGAGGAAGATCAATCAAGGAAAAAATTTGAGAGGATTTCCTATGATGGGGATGTAAACATTTTGTTTATGGATAATGGTTGATGGTGAAAGAACAACAAGCCCAGCTAAAGGCATGAAACTCAACACTTGTGGGAGGCAACCCACCTCGGTTTGGGAATTTCTCACCCAAACTTCAATTTTTGATACTTTTGCTTTATTTTTACACTTTATAAGAAAAAACACACACACACACTACACTTGACGACTTTGTTATTTGTGAATCATTTTCGAACAGGTACAATGGAGGAAAGGTGATGCATGGAAGAGCCAACTAAGGAGAAGATCATAATTGAAGAGAAAATTTCAAATAAGTAGAAAAGCTACAGGAAGGAGATCAACACGGCCGTTCCACACCGCACGGCCGTGGAAAAGGCAATACAAAATGGCTGTGGTGGCCACCACGGCCGTGGTGGATATCCCCTACTCAATGGACACCTTGAGATCTCTATCCCTTGTTGGCGTTTGTCTACCACGACTCCATGCCCCCTACCCTATCATCCTAGACTTCTATTTCATGTTGAGGACAACATGGTTTAAAAGTTTGGGGGTGGTAGGGTGGTAAGCCCTTTCTCTACCCCCACTTTCCTATATGTTCCTTGTTCTAAATTTTTGCTCAAGCTGATCAAATAGTATAACCATCTCTCATACTTGTGTATCCATGCTTTGTGTGCTTGCTTTGCATACCTGCATGCCATGTAGCTTTCTTGTCATTTTTGTGTAATTTTCAAAAAAATTGCATGTTTTAGCTAGGATTTGCTTCTTTACTACTTTAAGTTCAATAATATAGGTGTAGATGTGATTGAAGCAACTTGGCACCATTTTGGCTAAATTTTCCCAAATTTGAGATTTCTTGCCTAAAAGTGTGTTTCAATCCAATCTCTACTTTTTGGTTTAAAAATGATGACCTTTAACAAATGCAAGTGAATTATCATTGTTTATAGCTAAATGGTATCAATTCTTGACTTTTTACATGTGCATCACTTCTCTTGTGTTTGTGAATGATTTGGTTGAATTGTGATTTGAGTAAGCTATGAGCGCTTAATGCCTATGAAATCACTTGATTGAAGTATCAATTTCAGGTTGTTCATTCATGTGGTGTGACATTGTTGGATGAAGTGTTGGATAAATTTTCATGTAGGATATCTTATGTTGAGAATCACGCCAATGACCCCTCTTTGACCTGACTCTTCACTCACCATCTTCTTACCCCTCCACCTCATGAAAGAATGCCAAAGTGCACATATCAGCCGTGGCCACCTCCAAAAGTTTGGGTGGCCACATCTACATCTCACCGCTTCACTCTCATCACCATATGCCCTATCTACTCCAAGGACAAAGAAAAAAGAAAAAAAAAAGAAAATGCAAAAAGAAAATAAAAGGATGCTCCTATTTAAGAGAATTCAAATAAAGAAAAGATGAGTGTTCTATGTAATAGCACTCCAAAAATCTTACCACAATCCTTTCTTCCATTTTTATACCCATTGAGCTAGGAAACATCAAACCTATCTCATTTGCCCTTTTTTGTAGCTACGTGGGTCATTTGGTGTGATTTGAAACATAAGGTTGAAAGCATGAAGGTGAAACAACACTCCTGGTCATCCTTGATTAACACCATCATGAAATGGTTTACCCCGAACTACATGAAAGAAATATGGATAGCTTGTGTGTTTTATGCACTATATTTGATGTTCATATGCTTTGTGCCCTTTTCATGATTGGTTTGTGAAAGAAGGAGAGGAGAGAGGGGGGAATGCATTTACTTCGTCACTATTGATCCTATTAAGCAATAATCATCCTTTACATTGCATTTGTCATTTCTTACTTGTGAAAATTTTGCAGAGAGATTGAGTTGGAGCATACTTGAGGACAAGTATGTTTCAAGTTTGGGGTGGTGATTCAACCCTATTTTAGGGCTTCATCTTGTGTCATTTTGCATTTAAATCACACCTATAACCGTTAGATTACATGTTATTTCCCCTAATATGCATATTTGTGTAAAATGCACTTATGGATATTGTTTGCATGTTTTTTAGGCATTTGGACCATGCTTGATGGAAGAGAGAGAGGAGTGATCCTATGCTCTCTCCACCCTTGGAGAGACCCAAAGTGAATCCCGATGCTCCCTCAACCTACCCCTAGTGGCCAAAGATCCATTGAAGCAAAGATGTCCAAGAAAATCCAAAGAACAAAGTCAGAGTGTTGATTCAGAACCCAACACGATCATTCTACCCAGCATGGCCATGCTAGAACAGAGGCAGAATGACTGTGGAGTAGAGAACAACCTCAACATTTTGAGCCACCACAGCCGTGGTGACCACCATGTCCGTTCTACCCTCACTCCACCATGACTGTGGTAACCATCACGACCGTGCCAACCTAATAAAGAATTGACCATCAACATGTAATTTTGACATTTTAATTGATACGACCCATGGTGACCACCACGACCGTGCTCACCACTACCCACCACGGCCATGGTGAACCAGCACGTCCATGCTACTCAAAAAACCAAACTACTTTTTCCACTATTTTTCCCATACTACCCCCACTTAACATAGTGCTTCCCCCACACCTATATATACCTAGGTAGTGGCTCTAGCATGAGGCTGGACACCCCTAGCTCACTCCTACCACCCCATTTCTCCCCTTATCCATTCCACTCCTTTTCCACCTCCATTTCACTCCATTTCACCATTTCCACCATCAAAACCCTACTTTCCTTCCATTTCCACCATCATTCTATGCCCCTACACCTTGGAGGAGAGAGGAGGATGCCCTCTAGCATCTGAAGTGGAGGACATCTTCATCTACACCGAGATCCATGGCTTCTTCTATCCCTTTCTCCTTTCTTTTTGTATTTTCCATTTCCATGAGTAGCTAGGCCCCTTTTGGTGGGTTGTTTGGGGTGTATAATGTTACTTTGATCCCATTTTGGGGGAAAATGACATGCAAACTTTGTAATTCCATTTGTTAACGGTTATGTTCTATTTCTATCTCATTCTCCATGAATTTCTTGTTGGTTTGTGTGTGAAATCACTTAGGAATTTAGGGAAATTGCTTATATGTGTGTATTTTGGGATTTGCCCCTAGGTCCAATTCTTGGATCCCTAGGTTTCCTACCATATTCCTACATACTAATCCATCTCCCTAAGCCTAAGTGAGAGATCTAAGTAGCTATATTAGGTGATTCTAGTGCAATTAGAATGGAGCATTCTAAAGGCTAGAATGTGGGGGAATTGGGGTCCAAAACCCTAATTTCACCTCCCCATTACTACCCTCGGCCCCTAATTGCCCTAGGAATGTATAATCTAGAAACCTAGACTTTATTAGACTCTAATTAAATTAAACCTAATCCCTAACCCAATTGGGCCTCACAAGGGTAGTAGGAGGTGTGAAGGACTAGTTCCCCTATACACAACCTAGCATACCCATGGCCAGTTAGTAGCTTAGGTTAATTCATTAGACTCTAACTTGTTGTTTGGTTTGGAAAATCTAAAGGGAATCATAATGTTTATATATCACACCCAACTTAAGTGATGAGTGCATCCCCTAAACAGCCCACACCTCTCTTTATTGCTTTAAAACCCTAGTTTCCATCTTGCTTAGCTAGTGTTAGCTTAATTAGATCTTTTCTTGCTTAGTTAGCTTCTTGCCCTATTTTTGCCTTGTTCTGGCTAGTTTAGCTCTTTAATTGCTCTCTTGTCCTTCTTGCATGCCTTAGTGTAAATTTCCTTTTTATATCTAGCTTAGTCTTTTCCTGCTTGCTTAGTCTTAATCTAGTCTAGGGTTAACTTAGATTTCATTCTCGCCTTTAATTGCTTTCTTGCTCACCTAGTTTAACAATCAAATCACCTTTAAACCCTTAACCCTAGTCCCCGCAGTAGGAACCCAGCCAAACTAACCTAGCTCTAGTGCCCCCTTTTCTCCATGTGGATCGACCCTATACTTACCACCCTCCTATACTACAACACGACCCCGTGCACTTGCGGGTGTAATGTTTTAGTTGTGTGAGTGTATTGAGTGTTGGTCTTTAAAAATTTTGAAAGTTTAATCCACCCGTGTGCCTCTGTCCATGGAGTTGCATCCATTCAAACTTCAATTGAGTGGTGTATAATGCCATTGATAGGGGCGCACCACAACACATATGTTGTGATGCAAGAAACCTATGACCCTATATTGAATGTCTTAGGTTCAACTATTTTACATGTAAGAAAGAATGTAAACCCATGATTTCTAGAAACTAATATAGCTAAAAACTATTTGAAAACTCATAAAGACTCCATCATATTCAACATGTATGATAAAGACGATGACATTTTTTCTTAAAAAATCATCATACTATGAGTTGCTATCTAAACTATGGAAGTAAAAAACAAAACATTCTAATATACTGTAAGGTCCTTGTATATTGGTTTCCTATAATCTAAATAAATACTAAGTTGACCCGAATTACAATTAACATGACCTATATCACACCTCCTTTAACCTCTTAACATATTTTGTACTTAACATTCATGGAAAATTAATAAATTACTTGGTATATATATTTCCAAGAAGATGGAAACAAAGAAATGACAAAAAGGAAAACCATGAGTCTAGGAGTAGCGAACGATCAATTCACTCTCTGAATTATGTTGATTCCATGGTCCCTAGGGTGTGTGTCATAGTGAAAAGGGATTTTTAGGGGAAACATCATCGAAAAGTTGATTGTTTGTTATAGTGAAGAACTCCTTGTGAGGTTTTATATAACGGTAATGTGTCACCCTTCCGGGTGTTTGATATGTGACATGCTGTTACGATGTTCATTATAAGGTTGTTGTTGTTCTCGAGGAGGTTTTTTCAGTTTAGAGTGTATTATATGAATACCCATCTCATCTGATCATGAGACATAGAGAGGTCCAATTTCATCCCCATTGTTGCTTTTCCTCTCTTTTGTGTTCTCATTGAATGGATGTATTATCTCATGTAATATGATTATGTTGTCTGTACATAGCTTTCATGACTTAATGAAGCTTCCTAAACCCTCAATGAGCTAGAGGGAAGGTAAGACTCAATTACCTCTTTTTACCAACTAATAGTTCCTAAAAACAATTTTTGTGTTATATGCTAGTGTCACATGCATGATTTGTCATGCTGTCTTTTCTATGTGATTGTGAACACATGGGCTCACTTGAAACCGTTATTTAACCTTAGTTTCATAGTTTCATGCTACTCACACCAAAGTAAGAGCTGCTATACTTTGTCCGTAAACCCATAGGGTACCTATGCCATCAACTTGGCTTGTTGGGTCTTGAAGGATGTTTAGAACTCTGCTACATAGCTTTTGTCCTAAAATTTTAATCAACATGGTTTGTTCATTTAGAGTTTTGAAGATCATCTTTCATCATTCTTAGCACTGTATTGGGATTCTAGCTGGACGATACTTCCCTCATATCATGCTAAAGTTTGGAAATTACCAAGGGGCATATATTGTTGTCATGTATTAGTTGTAACACATTTTTTGTGTAATATACCCAAAAGGTAATTTCCATGATAAATCATAGAAGTCATTATAAGTGACAATAAAATATAAATATTTAGGAAATGTACATTCTCAACTTCATCTAGGATAATTCACAGGTTCTTAGAATTTCCTAAATTTTTTTCTACATATTGGATAATTCACAACATTGCCTTTCTTAATTCTCTCTAGGGAAACATTGGAAGCCGCTAGATGGTTTTAAATAAACCACTCATGAATAGAGGGCCTTCTAATGATTTCATTTCCCTGCAACAATACACTAGTAGTTTCTCATATTTTATAGTCACTTTTATGATATGAAATACTAGCTTATATATCTTATATGTTTTATAAATTTTTTATAGAATGGATAAGTCCTGGATAGAAGAGGATGACCGGACGAGCAATAAATACTTATGTAACGTTTCATAATTTTTGGATTTTAATTTTTGAAAATTCACTGTTTGGAGACAAGATCGTACACCCTTGTAGAAAGTGTGCTAATATATACCATGTCACCCAGAAGATTGCATTGAGCCATCTATTATGGCATGGCTTCTTACCAAGATATATTTCTTGGGATTTTCATGGTGAAGATGCTGATGTTCAAATGGATGTTTCTACTAATCATGATAGAACTTTTAACCGAGAAGAAGGAAAAGACATCCATCAGGGTGATTACCTAAATGCTAAAAATTTACAAGATATGCTAAATGATGTTTTTAGAGTTTCAGTGAAGATGGAACTATGGAAGGAGTAGAGTCAGTGACTTATCAATATTTCAATGCTGATAAATTTTGTATCTTGTTAAAGGATTCTGAGACAAAATTATATCCAGGGTGTAAGAAATTTAGCAAACTTGTTTGCATCCTAGAATTCTATCACCTAGTTTGTCTTAATTGCTTGAGTAAGAAAACATAATCTATATTTCTTATGTTCTTTAAGAAGATGTTACCAAAAGGAGAACAATTACCAAATTATTTTTATGAGCTAAAAAGATGATTAAGGAGTTGAGTTTAGATTATGAGAAAATTCATGTTTGTCCAAATGGTTGCATGCTTTTCTAGAAGGATTCTGATAATAAAGACGTCTATGATACATGTGGAGCATCAAGATGGAAAATAATTACAAGCCAAGATGATTATGAAGAGCATGTGTAAGAAACCAAGAGAATACATGTCAAGGTGTTCATACACTTTCCACTTATACCACGCCTAATGTGATTGTTCATGTCATCAAGAAACATCTTTATTAATGAGATGGCATGTATAAGAATATGAAAAGGATGAAAAGTTAAGACACCCGATACACTCACCTACATGGAAAACATTTGATGTGATGCAATCAAAATTTTCTTCAGACGCTAGAAAATTTTCATTGGGACTTGCAACTGATAGATTTAATCCTTTTGGGACAATGAACACTTCTTGCAATATATGGCCAATTATGATTATTCCATATAATTCACCTCCTTGTTTGTGCATGAAGCAACCATATTTTATTTTGTACCTACTCATTCCTAGACCAACTTCACCAGAAAATATAGGCGTGTGCTTGTGCCAATTGATTGATGAGTTGAGAGAACTATGGGATACTGGTGCTACATATGACGTTGGAATAAAGGAATTCTTTTCATTGCGTGCTTCTTTACTGTGTACTATTAGTGATTTTCCAAGATGTACATATCTATTTGGTGGAGTACTAAAGGCTAAAAAGCATGCCCTTATTGTAATAAAGAACTGTCTCACACTGGTTGCCACATAGCTATAAAGTTTGCTACAAAGGACATTGTAGGTTTTCACCAACTAGCCACAAATTCTTAAAAGAAGCAAAGGCATTTGACGGTGAGCAAGAATCTAGGAGTCCACCTAAAGCACTTTCTAGAGCTCAAATCTTATACAATTAGAGGACAAAAGAACCGTAATTGGCAAGAAAAGGCCAAGAGGTTAAGATTCAACACACAATTGGGATAGGGAAAGCATATTTTTTAGCTCGCATATTGAAAATCTAACATTGTATGGCACAATCTCAATGTCATGCACATCAAGAAGAATTTATGTGAGAGTATTGTTGGAACTTTGCTATATTTGAAGGACAAAAGTAAGGACAACTTGAATGCAAAGAAGGATTTGGAGAATATGGGAGTTAGATTTCGCTTCATCAGAAAGCAATTGCTAAATATATTGTCCTACCTCCAACTTGCTATACAATGAGAAAATATGAGAAAATATTATTTTGCAACCTCCTAAAATCTGTGAAAGTTCCACATGGGTAGGTGTCTGATATATCTAGATGTGCACGGTCGAAGGATCCAAAGATTCTACCTATGAAAAGTCACGATTATCACATTCTGATGTAATAAATTTTGCAATTAGATGTCATTGTTGCTTTGCTCAGTAAAAACACTAAGTCCTATATTATTAATCTTTGTCGCTATGTTCAAAGGTTGTGCACAAAGGTCATAAATCCAAAATGATTTTGCTGCATTGGAATATGCAATAGCTGTGACACTTTGTGAGATGGAGATGATATTCCCTGCATGTTTTTTTGACAACATGGTGCATCCATCAATCCATCTTGCTTATGAAACTATGATAACTGTACCTAATCGTTATCATTGGATGTATTCAATTGAAAGGTAATTTGTCATACATCCTTATGACTACACTAATTGGAAGGTGATTTGTCATAATGTTTTCCAAAACTTTGTTATCAGGTATATGATAACTCTAAAAAGATATCTTCATAATAAAATATATCCAGAAGGGTCAATAGTATAAGGATATATAGTGGAAACATGCTTAACTTTTTGTTGAAGATACTTGGAATTGAAACAAAATTAGATTAACAAAATAGAAATGATACTGACAAAGCAGAATTGGAAAATGAGCCAACACATGACAATGATGATTGGTATATTTTGTCAACAGTAGGTTGTGGTGTTGGTAAAAGGGTACCGTGTGTATTGTACATACCTACATTGAAACAAGCCCACAAGGATGTAATGTTTAATTTTGAAGTAGTTGAACCTTACATTAAGTAAGTTAGTAACAATTATCTTCCATTATTAAAATGCAATAACATATCCCACTGACATATTGCACATGTTTTGTATTCAGGAAGCACTATGATATTATTAGGCAAACACATAGTAACACATTTGATGGATGGTTTAAAGAACATGTAAGTTTAGTTGGGATAATTTAATTTGTGATGCTTCATGAATAAAATCTAACACACTTTTATTTTGTTAGACTGAGATAATCCTAAGAACATAGATGGTGGATGATAAAATCAAGTTTTTTTCTCAAGGTCCACATTAGTTGGACATTAAGTACAAAGGTTATGTTGTCAACGGTCACATATTTCATACCAAGGCAAAAGACACAAACAAAGCAACACAAAATAGTGGAGTCTTTCTTGTAGCTAAGACTAGTTTTTATTCTAAAATGGCTGACTGTGTAACACCCCACTTTTCACAACACATACATATCACCGAGTGGAAGCATTCTTACTCAAGGGGAGTCCCACAATATGTTGATCATGCAATTGAAGTAAATGAAGCACTTTCGATTAATTGAAATTAGATTCATATGCAGTTCATGAGCAGGATAACTAAAACTTTTTCATCTTGATATATAATCTATTAAGCTAAACTTTATCTAACAAAACTATTGTATGATGTAAATGATATTGAAATCTCTAGACCGTCTTGGTAAATGGAATCCCACCAGGCTATGCTTGGAAATCTCTTGGTCTTTACTTGTCCTTTTGATATTTAAATGCTCCAATTCTTGCGATCATCACATCCCCATCCATGCATCAAACAGAAAGTGTAAAGGGAATTCAACATATTATAATTTAAAGAAAACATGTAACTAAAAGTAAACCGTGAACATTGAACATTGAAAAAATACAAAATTTATTTTAGATGGATTTCTTTTATCTTGACCTGTATAAGGACCCTTAGGTTTTCACTTAAGTGCCTCTTCTCTTATGCACTGAAGTACCTCTTGAGCTGCACAAAAAGTGCCTCTTCTCTTATGTACTGAAGTGCCTCTTAAAGTTTTGCTCAGAGGAACCTCTTAGTGAGGACCTTATATTAGCTATCTTTTAACATCATCTTTCTCTTAAAAACTCTTGAATTTTCTTTAGATCTTACGTATAACTTTATCTTTAATGTGAATAAAGGTGATACAATAATACAAATAGCAAAATCATGACACTCAATTCATCATAAATTCATTAACTTAAGCAATTGAATTAGTAGATAATACATTCATTACATTTCATACATGCATATATAAACTCAAACAATACTTAAGTTCAATTTGCATGGACCATTTACCTTTTTACTTAGAGAAGACATATTTTCTCTTCTCAGGTTGAAGAAATCATGTTCACGTTCTTGGGGTTTATTGAACACTAAATATACTATTCATGACATTGAATATATCAAATTGTATTTCATTAATCACCTAAAACCCTAATTCTAACTCCTTAGAAAACTAGGGTTTATTCAAAGGAAAACAAACTCTGAAACATGAAAATAAGAATTCCTCATGAAAAATCCTTTCCAAATCATATTTTCTCATTTTCCCGAGCATCAAGTTGATTATTCTTATTTATGAAGAATGGACCAATGAGAGAGTGAAAAAACTCCACTTTGATAATTAATATCCCCTGAGGTGTCATGGAAAGTATCAGGTGGACCAACCAAGGTCGGCCACGCAACATGGGTCCACTCAAAACAAAACAAACAATTTATATGAATCACATGCATGAAAGGGCTAAAATGACAAGGTGATATTAATTGTTTGATCATGATGGCAGAGGTACCATGGTCATTCAATGACCAGGCTTATTCTCCCATTGCCATGGTGCAGGGCTCCACACCTAGAGGTGCTACCTTAAATAATAGCAGGAGAAGGACAATCGTTCATGGAAAGCTGCAACCCCCGACAACTTCCTTGCTTTAAGATGGAGTCAATGAGCCAATTCCCGAACCATGGGGAGCACCAGAGCTAAAAAATGGTTCTCCTCCATGGCTGGAAATTAGAGGAAGAATAGGTGATCAAAACTAGGGAAGAGTGGTTGAAAAATGACTCCAATAGCATCGTGGGGCCAAGGTAGAGACTAGGAAAGCATTTCCATGGAAGGAGGGGTCCTGAAGCGGCACGACGATGAACGCCAGTGAGCACAAAGAACCCGGATATACGGTGCAGTGAATCAGGCAAACATACTACAAACAATTGGTTGAGAAACAACGATAGGGGACCATGGAACCTTATCGTATCATCAATTGCTTGAGGGAAAGCACAGGGGCAGAGGCGATCTTGGGGTTGCCAAAGAAAGCGGTTGAGCAAGACGAGAAATTTAGGAGCACCAGGGGCTCAATTGAAGGTGGCAGAGAGCCTCCCTAGGGGTGGAGGTGCTTTTCGATGGCTAGAATGGAAAAAAGAAAGACTATAGTGGTGTCTGTAGGAACTGGAGAGAGAGGGGATGAAGCCCTAAATTTGGTGTTTCCTTTATTGTCCACGTGAGAAGGTCGGTTAAGGATCCTTAGATTCAGGGGAATGGGGAGAAGCCAAAGGAGAAAGAATATCGTGAAACGGGAGAGAGGTGAGGGAGATCGAGTGTAACGACCCCACTTCTCGGTAATCCCAAATTAAGGAAGACCAAGAAGTCAAAGCCGCTATCCTAAAATAGGATTAATGGTTTTGCAAATAATAAAAATAATTAATAAATTCTACCAAAACTAAGCTTGAAACAGGATAAAAATTTACTATACCTTTCAAAATAGGAATCTAGAACTTCTACCCAATGTAGAGTTCTATCTAACTAAATACTCCTTTATGATTTAATTTTATTCTTCACAAGTTCCACTTTACTATTTGTCCAATTTCAGATATTCTTAAAACATCGACAAACAAAATGTCGGTCAATATAATGAATTATACTGGTACGTGGGGGAACCAAAAACTTGCATCTATTTTTAACAACATTATGCAACCAAATTATTGCTTAACAGATCAACCTTTACGCATTAAACATAAATACTCAATCCCTACATATATTTTCCTCTATGCTATCCATGTAGTGGACATGAATACTACCTCTCTCATATGGTATATCTCAAATAACTCCCATGATCCTACCTTACAGGTAGATCACTACATAGGGCTGTATAGTCGTATGGTCCTACCGAAGGGTAGACCAACACATCAACTCATGATAACCTGATGATCCTACACTAAGGATAGACCATGTACTAGGTCATCAATCTCATCATCATCATCAAAGCTACAGAGGAGGACTCGGATCTGAGCTAGTCATGCACATATAATTATGATGAAGCCATAATCACTTTATAGTTGCATGAAATAAAAGTAAACCAAGCAGTTATTTCCAAGCAACTGATAAAACCTCAGAAATCACTGTGAAACTAGAATTATTAGTCACAAGCGTAACCACATACCTATTTTGGAGATCTCAAAAAAGCAATGTATTCAAATCCAACTAGATGTCCAATCAAGCAAGGTAAGCAACCAAATCAAGCAACCCTTGATCTTGAAAACATGTATAACACCTAGTTGTTACCACCACATCCCAAACCACTCTTTATTGACTTGGGATATCTTTCTAAGGTTTCTAAGTCTCATTAGGTTTCATTAGGGTTTCTTAGATCAATTTCTCAAACTTTATCCTTTTTAGGTCAACAAACCCTAAAACAACAATGATAGGTTCAAAACCCTAATTACTCACTTGATCATATTAAAACCTTCTTTATCATCAATTTGTCTTAGGATCATCCTAATATCATATCTTATAAAGGATATCAAAAAGTAACTCATTAAAAGCCATTTACACCTATATTAGGGTTTCTAAGACCATCACATGAAACCCTAAATTAAGCTAATTATGCATAAAGATCACCTTTTTAGACATCAAAACATCTTTTTATTAACAACGAGTTAATATACTCATAGATCATCCATATTAATTTTCTCAATTCATAGAACATCAAATTAGGGTTTTTCTTAGTTATAAAGCATTAAGAATAGCAATCTTAGACACTTTTCGAATTATGATCAAATTAAGGATCTAAAACCGTTTTTATTGCATTCTACATAATTTTGTGATCAATTTTCATATATTACATATCTCCATCTGATCTACCATTAACTAGATATGAATTTTGTAAATTATTTACCTTTCAACCAATCACTGGCCACCACGTCATCCAATTGATCCCTTTTTTTCACTCAGATTTGCTCCACAAATCAGCACCGACCGTGTGGAGGTTTGCCTCATGCCTCCTCATCACACGGGTTGGGCCCAAGCAACGCAAGAAAGACACTCATGCCCTTTTGCGTCTTTACTGGAGTCAGGGGCAGCAAGGTCTTTTCCCCTACTTCATCTCCTTCCTTCAGCGCTCCTGCTCGCGAACCAACACCTACCCATGGTCAACCCTAGGGTTGACTCCAAGCATATCACCTCCCCAGCAGCCGGTGAAGGCTGCCACACCTTCGCCAGGACCTACCGAACACATTGGCGGTCTCCAATTACTCCACCATGGGCCCGACCAGGGCAGTCGATGAAGTGAGTAGTCCCAGTGGAGCTCAGGAAGGATTCAAAGCCATATATGAACCGCAGTGCCAAATTGGGAGTAGAGAAGAGGTCTAGAAGTTCGGAGACGACTTGCAAATGTATGGGTATTTTTGAAGGACGAGCTATCTCCCTTATATACCTGTTGGCCCCAACAGGATTTGATGAGAGTCTTGCAAATTGGGAAAACCTACGATACCCTTCCAAAGGGGGTAAAACCCAGGCTTGTCCTATCCGATTTGGTCCCACAAACACAATGGGAAACTTCCCATGGTTACCCGATCCTTGTGGGAAGAGCAAACAAAACCGGTAAAAGTTAGGTATTGTTCCCATCTTACCTAACTAGGCATGAGGAAGGTGATGAGTTCTATACCATCAGATCCATAGATCAATGATCCTCATCACTTGCATCAAATTAACAAATAATCCTATTTGAATAATAAATCGTGACATTAACTGTTATCCTCCTCACTTTAGGAAAACTTCCAAAAATCATAACTCTCAAACCACATGTCCAATTAATCCCAAATTTTAAAGGAAAGTCAATTATGAATTAAAGTACACGTGTGCAAAGTTTGAGACTCAAACTCAAAAGTACAGAGACATTTCTTCATATGCAAGTTATCACTTAAAAGGGCACATTTTATACATATTTTCTCTCTCTTACTCTTTTATTCTCTTTATTTGGATTCCTTTTACCATTGGAAACCTTGTGGATTCAAATTATAATCCATGATGATTCAATCATACATCCTTCCACATATTTCCCATATTTGCATCATTATCTCAATTTCCTTTCTTAATTATGCATTATTTGATTTCCTTCAATTTTCTTTCTCTTTTTATCATCTTGGACTCATTAACACATTATGATCCATGAAATCACATGCACAAAGGAAATATTGCAAAGGAAATCCATTCATTACACATAAACCATACAATTCCCATGATTATATAACTATTGGGAAAATTGAATTTCCAACCATATGAACCCAAAAATTGGGGTTGTAACATCGAGTCTGTGGAAGGAAACCAAGTAGCTGTGTTCATATTTGCAATATAAATAAAGGTAGATGATGAGTTGGGCACCATCAGATAGCGTATGGGTGGTTGGTTGATAATCGTGAAAAAGTAAAAAAGAAAAGAAGGCATGTGACCAAATAAAATACTGGATCTTAGAGTTACATTGTTGCATCAATTGAATTTGAATTAATATCCTAATCCAACTACACTCCAACCTTTCCTAATTGTTTTGGAGGGTCAAATAAAGTCAAAACTTTACCAAAATTTGGACCACACATCCAATAAGTAGTTTACATCCTTCTATCCACTTAGATTTAGGTTTTTCACAAATTTTGTGTGTAATTTCTATTTTTGTCATTCAACTTGATTTTAATGCATTAATAAGTTAGATAATTGAGAAAAACATTCTTTTGTGAGTATTTGAGTCAAAAATCAAGATAAACAATAATTATCCCCTCAAAAGTCATATCACACATCTTTATTCTCTTTTTGAGAAACTTTCTTGAAGAGAGAGAAAAAGAATGGATAATGCTAATTCCTTCATATGTATATAAAAGAAGTGATAAAGTCATTTATTATTTGTCCAAGGGAGCAACTCATCTTATATTTTCATAATTGGTGCATAGGGGCAGTTTGTTATTCTTTTTGTAATCCAAAGAGGAGGAGAGAAAAAGATAGATATTAATGATTTTCTTATCTTAAAAGTTATCAAAAGAAGAGAATATTGTCTAACAGAAGACACCAAGATGGTTAGATATTCGGTTTGTTAGTGAGAGGTCCCAGGATCGAGCCCAGGCCACGGGATGAATAGAATGGCCATTTTTAAAAAAAAAAAATCAAAAGAAGAGAATACTTCTTATTCAAGTCATCTAATTCTTATTTTCAAATTCCATACCTCTTGTTCTCTCTTTTATTTATTTTTAGAAATTTTCAAGGATAGGAGAGATAAAAAGGAAAGGAAAACTAATGTTCATCAATTTGAATTAATTGCAACACATAATGTACATATGAAAGTGAAAATCTATTTTGAGTCCCATTATATTTTTCTTAGTTCATTTTCCTATAAGAAATACCATTTAATGGTCCTTTTACATCAAGTCTCTCAACTTTCTTTGTTTAATAAAAGCTACATTTTTATGACTTAGATCAATTTCAAAACTTGGGATGTTACAATTCTACCCACCTTAAATAAATTTCATCCTTGAAATTTTCATTAGGCTACTACCCACCCAACTTAGGGTTTTTCTTACCTCTTCATTTAATGATATTTCACATTTCTAAAATTTTGCATGGAAAGAAACATGTAACATATGGCATTTAAATTGCATACATCATTTATGTGAACATGAATTAGCCATCCCTTTGGTCTTCTCCTCAACTTATGCTTAGGGTTTATGAAACCGACTGATCACTATACGTGGGTCATCTATCTCAACCTTGTCATGACTTTCTATCATTAGGTGTATGTAACTATCTAACCTTAGGTCTTTAGGTACCCCTACATTTCTATTAAGAAAGGAGAGATGCATTAAAAGTCTGATGTTTATGACATCCGTCTTCAATTCTCAATTGGCTGGCCATGACCATTGAGAATGGAGAGGCTATTTCATTAGCTAGGGTTAGGTTGATACTTGGGATCTAAACTAGGTAAACATCTTTCCTTTGTCTTTCTATATCTTCTAGGATAAAAACTATAGTCATTCTAGGTCATGATATCTTTCCTTGGGAATCCATTCTTAAACCCTAATTTTACATCTTCATTCTAGGGCGACTATGCAAATCATATTTGCCTAGTGGGTATTTACCAAATTGCTCTAATACCATAGTGTAACACCCCACTTTTTCACAACAAAACATATATATGTATATATATGTATATATATATGTATTTATATATATCACTAAGTAGAAGCATTCTTACTCAAGGGGGTGCCACAATATGTTGATCATCTAATTAAAGTAAATGAAAAACTTTGCATTCACTGACAAAAGATTCATACATAGTCAATGAGTAGGAAAACTAAAACTTTTTCATCTTGAAATATAATATATTAAGCTAAAGTTTAGTTAACACACCTAATGTGTCATGTAAATGATATCTAAACTTTTGGATTGTCTTGGTAAATAGCATCCCACCAGGCCATGCTTGGAATTTTTCTAGTCCTTTTCTTGTCCTTTTCTTGTCCTTTTGATCTTTAAATTCTCCCACTCCCGTGGACATCGCCTCCCCAACCATACATCAAATAAAAAGTGCAACTGGAATTGAACATATTATAATTCAAAGCATAACATGTAACTGAAAGTAAACTTTGAACATTGAACATTGAAAAAATACACAATTTCTTTTAAATCAATTTCTTTTATCTTGACCTATATAAGGACCCTTGGGTTTGCACTTTAGTTCCTCTTCTCTTATGCATCTAAGTACCTCTTGGATTGCACCGAAGTGCCTCTTCTCTTATGCACCAAAGTACCTCTTAAAGTTTTGCTCCAAGGAGCCTCTTAGTGAGGACCTTATATAAGCTATCTTTTAACATTATCTTTCTCTTAAAAACTATTGACTTTTCTTTAGATCTTACTTATAACTTCATCTTTAATGTGCATGAAGGTGATACAATAATATGGGCAATACAAACATGATTTTCAATCCATCATAAATTCATTAACTTAAGCAATTGAATTAGTAGATAATACATGCATTGAATTTCATACATATATAAACTCAAACAATACTTATCTTCAATTTGCATGGACCACTTACCTTTTACTTAGAGAAGACCTATTTTCTCTTTTAAGGTTGAAGAAACCCTATTCACATTATCAAGTTTATTGAACCCTAAATACCCTGTTCATAACATTGAATATATCAAATTGTATTTCATTCATCACCTAAAACCAAAATATTAACTCCTTATATAGGGTTTATTCGAAGGGAAACAAACTTTAAAACCTTGAAGTTCGAATTCCTCATGAAAAAATCCTTTCCAAAACATGTTTTTGCTCTTTTTTTATCATCATGTTAATCACTATGATTTTATGAAGAACAAACCAATTAGAGAGCGAGAAAAAAATCCACTTTGGTGATTAATATCCCCTGAGGAGTTGGGGCCCGTCTTAGGTGGACCAATCAAGGTTGGAAACGCAACACAAGTCCACTAAAAACATGGTTTAGATGAATCACACACATGAAAGAACTAAAATGAGCAGGCAATATTGATTGTTTGAACATGATGGTAGGGGTACCATGGTCATTCAATGACCAAGTTTCTTCTCCCATTTCCATGGTGGCGGGCACCACACCTAGAGGTGCTACCTGTGATCAAAGTGGGATAAGGACAATCATTTGTGGAAATTTGAGGTCCCAAGCAGATTCCTTGCTTCAAGACAGAGTCAGGGAGCCAACTCCCAGACCATGGTACCACTATAGCTAAAAAAAGAAAGTCTCCTCCATGTTGGGAAACTAGAGGAATAATAGGTGATCAAAACTAGGTAAGAGTGGTAGCAAAATGACTCCACTAGAATATGGAGTCAAGGTAGAGATAAGGTAAGCTTTTACATGGTAGGAGGGGCCCTAAAGTGGCACTTCGATGAACCCCATTGAGCACCAAGAACCTGACTGTAGGGTGCGGCGACTCGGGCAAACACACAACAGATAGTCATTTGAGAATTAATGATGGGAGAACAAGGAATCTTATCATAGCGTCAATTGCTTAGGGGAAAGCACATGAGGTGGAGGCAAGATTAGGATTGATGGAGAAAGGGTTGAGCAAGGTGAGGAGTTTGGGAGAAAAATGGGCTGAATTGAAGGTAGAGGAGATCCTCCCTAGGGGTGGAGGTGCTTTACATGGTTTGGATGGGAAGGGGAAAGACTATAGTGGCATCTGTGACAACTGGAAAGAGAGGGGATGAAGCTCTAGATCAGGCATTTCTTTTATTGGTCATGGGAGAAGGAGAGTAAAGGATCATTAGATTCGGGGGAGATGAAAGAATATCATGATTCAAGTGAGAGGCGAGGGAGATCCAGTATGAGAAAGGAAACCAAGCATCTGCATTTAGATTTGCAAAATAAACAGAGGTAGATGACGAGTTGGATACCATCAGATCCCGAATGGGTGGTCGATTGATGCGTGTGGAAAAGGAAAAGGTAAAAGGAGGCATGTGATCAAATAAATACTAGATCTTAGAGTTAAATTGTCACATTAATTGAATTGAAATGAATTTCTTAATCCAACTATACTCCAACTTTCCTAATTGTTTTGAAGGGCCAAATAAAGTCAAAACTTCACCAAATATGGAGCACATATTCAATAAGTAGTATACATCCTTCCTAGCCACTTAGATTTAGGTTTTTGGAAAATTTTGTCCACAATTTATTTTTTTGTCATTCAACTTGATTTTAATGCATTAATATGTTAGATAATTGGAAAAAACTTTCCTTTCTGAGTATTTGAGTCAAAATTTGAGATAAATAATAATCATCCCCTCAAAAGTTATATCACACATCTTTGTTCCATTTTTGAGAAACTCTCCTAAAGAGAGAGAAAAAGAAAGGATAATGCTATTTCCTTCATATGTATATAGAATAAGAGAGAAAGTCAATTGTCTTTGTCCAAGTGAGTAACTCATCTCATATTTTTATAATTGGTGCATAGGGGAAGTTTTTTATTCTCTTTTTAATCCAAATAAGAGGAGAGAGAAATATATTAGTGATTTTATTATCTTAAAAGTTATCAAAAGGGGAGAATACTTCTTATTCAAGTCATCTAATTCTTATTTTCAAATTCCATGCCTTTTATTCTTTCTCTTTTATTTCTTTTTAGAAAATTTCAAGGAAAGGAGAGAGAAAAGGAAAGGAAAACTAATGTTCATAAATTTGAATTAATTACAACACTTAATGCACATATGAAAAAGAAAATCTATTTTGAGTCCCATTTTATTTTTCTTACTTCATTTTCCTATAAGAAATACTATTTCATGTCCCTTTTACATCAAGCCCTTCTACTATCTTTATTTTAGAAAAACTACATTAATAAGACATAAATTAATTGAAAGAATGTGGATGTTATAGACTTTAAGCCAATTACTGGTGATGATACCTAATATGGTGTTTTGAAGGATGTTATTATGCTCAATTATTATAAACACTTTAAGGTGACATTATTTACGTGTTATTGGTGGACATCTACTCGAAGAGGGGAATCAAGCATGACAAACATGGGTTGAACCTTGTTGATTTGAGATGAATTCAAACTATAGGAGAGACATTTGTAGGAGAATCTCTAGTTGGGCCGGTATTTTATGTAGAAGATCTCACTGCAAAAGGTTCGTATTTTGTTGTGAATATTGCCCCACAAGATATGTTAAACACGGAAGAACAATCATGTTTTGAGAATGTTGAATCTTATTTGCAAGGAGAAATTAGAAATAGTCCAACAATGACAACACATGATGATGATAATGATTGTGGCATAGTTTGAATGGATATGTAAGGAATTACTATTGATAGTTCAATAATGAAAAATGAGCAATTCCAAATGCAACAGGATCATGAAATTGTTTCACTAAGTAGTGATAAGATAGTTTTTACTAAGGAGATTAGAAACTAATAGCTAATGTTTTTTTTACTTTGGCATCATTATTTCACTTGTATAAGTCATTTTTGGCTTGATGTATCTCGTTAATTTTCTTTTGAGGATTTTTGCTCTAGGTGTATGCATTTTGCATGCCTGAAATTCTTCTTAATCAAATTTATCCTTATCTAGGATGTTGTTTATAATTATATATTTTATGTATTTTGTAGTCGTTCTTCTAAATAATACATTTATTAAAAATAAATGTAAATGACTTGAGCTTGATTTTTAAATATTCATTACATAAATGTTAATATGTTGTTTACCTTTTTTTACTCTATAGTAATAAATGTGATTTGATATACTCAAGATGAGAGATTGTACAGTGACAACTGCCATGCAAGGCTCCCACAAGGATTGATAAAAACAACAACAATGAGCCTTGTACGATGACTCATTTCCCCAAACTTACTCGACATGATTTTTGGGAATCTTTGAACTTTTCATCCTCAAAGCACTCCAATTTTTTTTAGCTTCCTTTCCTCCTAAAATGCAAAATGATAGATCAAAGAAACCCAAGAAAACTTCTACTAGATCTACAAAGAATTCCCAATGATCTACATCTACACGACACTCTAATATAGTTGGTGGTTCCAAATCCTCTCAAACATGCACAAATGAAGAGGAGACGGGAACAAGGTTCCAAAATCATCCCGATAAAGAAAGTGGAGATAAAGTTACAAGATCAAAATTATGATATGAAACATGTGTGCCTAATTCCAATGCTTCTATATCTATTCAGTCAATAAGTGTAGAGAATAGAGCTGCCAATAACCAACAAAGTAATATATTTCCTGATAACATGGAGCAAAATGACATCTCTAGTCACCATGTTGAGTCAAAGAATGTCACTGTAACATCCCTGACCTGGGTTATGCCTTAACCCTAGATGTTTTGCTTAATAAAGTTAATTATATGCTTGCTCTTATTTCTTGAAAAGTAATTAAGGCTCAAGAGGAACTTATGTTTCAATTTTAGTCCCTTTTGAATAATGTTGAAACAATGTTTTGTCTGTTTTGGACTAAAGTGCAAATTACCCAAGTTGAGGGGTTAACTTGCAAATGTTACATGGTAAAATATTCCTCAATTGTTGAAGCATCATAAGAATGAGAATGATGCATAGTTATGGTTTGTGATAGCCTAAGCACCAAGAAAGAGCTTGTTGAACAATGTTTGTGCATTAAAACCTAGTTTTGGTATAATGTGCAAATTACCCAAAACCTAGGGTTCAATATGCAAAATACCATCTCTAGAGAGTCCCTCATGTTTCTTGGCATCAATTAGAGAAAATAAAATGAGAGGGGCGTCTCATTTGAATCACTTTGGAGGAGAGAGAATCTTGATATTAAAATAATCAAGATTTAAGCATAATTGGAAACATAATTCAATTTAATCCAAAAATAAGTATATTAATGGGAGTTCCCTTCAACTAAATATATGAAGGATGAATTTGGATAAGGGTGGACGTACTTGTGCCATGAAAAGGCAACGAAAATATCCCAAGTGAGTGGAGAGCCCACTCACATTAGTTAACTAAAAAGTAATATCCACTCAAAAATGGGATATTAGTATTATATGAATTAAGGTGCTTAATTGCTTTTCCTTTAATTCAAGGATAATGAAGAATATTTAAAGGCAATAGAAGGTGGATTCTTATGCAAGGAAGTGATGGGGATAAGTGGCATCAAGTTGGGGAGTTGAAGGATTATTATAAAATTTTCTCTCTCTTGAAATTCCTTTATATACACTTCATTTCCCACTCAACCAAAGACTTTTTTTCGGATTTTCTTTCTGTCATTTCTTTTTCCATGCACAAGGGAGCTTAGGAGCAACAGGAGGACAAACTCCAACCTGTAGGAAATCTCCATAGTCATCTTCAACCTTGATTTCATGGTGGAAATCGAAAATCAATGCTTGATTTCTTCTTTTCTCCATTCAATCTTCAATCCTAGCCATTCCTTTTCACCCAAAAGCTTGAGGACGGACCTTGGGAGGTTGAGAAATCTTCATTCACCATTAGAGACGTGAAGATTGAAGCTTGGTTTCAACTTTGAAGGCATGTTATATAACTTGAACCCTTAAATGTTATTACTACATTTAATTCTTCATCAATTGTTGATTGTTTTGTTCTTCTTAAAATTCCTTTGATCAATTTGATAAATTTTCATAAGAATGGCAGTAGATTTTGAAGGATAGAAGCTTGATGATGATGACATCATCATTAGAACACACCTCAATGAATATCTTGGGCAAACCGTTTTGCTCTTTGGTGTTCAAACGGTCTCAAGACCGTTTGAGGTTAAGAGGACTCAAGACCGTTTGAGGTTAGGTTAAGTCATAAATAGGATGATGATCCAATGATCTCAATTTGATGGTTACAATATTGGAGGGTCCCTTGATTGCTAACCCTAATCGATTGAATTGATTGAAACCCTAGTTGAAGGAATCAGTTTTGAGGTGGTTTGACTCAAACGGTCTCAAGACTGTTTGGAGGTCAATAATTGCTCATGGTGAATGGTTGGAGATCCAATGGCTACATTCTGATGTACTTTCAATAATTCAATTGATTGATGATTCCATGAGTACAAACCCTAAATCAATTTGATTGGAGGAACCCTACTTGGTCCATACGATTTCAAGGTAGTTTGGACCAAACGGTCTTGAGACCGTTTGAGTCCAAACGGTCTTGAGACCATTTGGGATCAAATGGTCCTTAGACTGTTTGGAGAGCAAACGATCTCAAACCTTTTGAGTTGTCTAATCGGTTTCGACACTCAATCGGTTTCAATGTTGAGATGTCCATTCAGTTTCAATACTAAGGATGTTGATTTGGTTTCAAGACCGAATGGAGGATTTAGTTTCAAGACCGAATGAAGAGATTCAGTTTCAAGACCGAATGAAGAGATTCAGTTTCAAGACCAAATGGAGGAATTGGTGTCAAGACTGAATGGAGAGATTCAGTTTCAAGATCAAATGGATGTATTCAGTTTCAAAACCGAATGGGTTGATTTGATTTACAATTGGTCAAGACCATTTTGAAAGGTCTAATTGATTCAAGCCATGTTAGTATAATCAACCACATGATTATTGATGATGTCTATCAAAGGTAATTGCAATGGTTGTGCCTTCAAGGTACTTAAGGGATTAGTACCTTTTTGAGTGGATAACCTTTGATGCTTATGGAAGCAATGACTTAATACACTATGTCAACCCTTTATTCAAGATTGAGTTAATCTAATCTAATCAAGTCTGATATAATTAACCTCCTAGAGAGGATGAGAGAGAGGAACTTACACATGAGTGATAATCATGTAGTGATTAAACCCCAACACTCTCAACATGAATACAATATGGAATTAGGGTATGATCCTTGTTTGAGAGATCATGAAACCCTAATTGAGAAGGGTGATGAACCCTAACCCTAACTTAGAGCAATGTTAGGTGTAACCCTAATCTAGGGTGATGGTGTAATCCTAATTTAGGGTAATGTTATGAGAAATCCTAATTCAGGGCATTTTGGACCTCTTTATAAAAGGTTTTAATTTTTAGTGATTTTCAGTAATCCGTTGTTCACGAACGCTTCCGCTTAGATAAATAACGGTTTGTTCCAACACTTCGCCACAAGTTTAGTGGTATTAGAGCTCTAGGTTCGCTGAGTCTACAGAGACATAGGATTAAGGTTGTTGAGTCTGTTCTATTGTCTTCCAGTTTATCTGATAGTGACTTCTGCTCATATAGGAGGAGAAGAAGAACTTGAAGATGTCTGGATCACACGAAGAACACACTACTGAGAGTAGTGTTGCTGCACCAGGAGGAGGTGCAAGGGACCAGACTAGGGAGGAACCTATACCTGAAAAGCCCTAGTTTGACCCAGCCATGATAGAGAACCCAACTTTCAATGCTCTATTTGGGTAGTTTATGGTAGTTATGACGCTCATGACAGATAGAATGCTACCACCTGCACCTAGGGCATCAACCCATAATAAGGGATAGGGAGCTGGTAAAACTTTTGAGAGGCTTCATCGGGTAGGAGCCACAGAGTATGCTGGTACAACTGACCCAGCAGATGTAGACTTATGGTTGACTGAACTAGAGAAGGCTTTCAGAATCCTCAATATTCCTAAAGCCAAAAAGGTGAGGCATGCAGTGTACCTGTTGAAAGGGAGTGCTGGTCACTGGTGGACTATTGAAGAAGGCAAAATGCCAGGTGTCGAAGTCGGATGGGAAGAATTCCGATGAGAATTCATCATTAGATACTTCCCCAAGACTTACCTAGATGAAAATATATCTCAGTTTGAGAAGATAAGACAAGGACATATGAACATTAGCGAGTATCAGGCTAAGTTCATGGAGCTGCTGCGGTTTTGTCCGCATATGGCAGCTATGGAGGAGGAAAGAATTCGTCATTTTGAGAAGGGGTTAAACGCTGAATTGACCACTCCTGTGTCTGATCTGGAGAATAGGGAGAGGTTTGCCATGTTTGTGGAGTCCGTCAGACGGATAGAGAGGTCTGTGATCGAGAAGCGACATACCAGTGGTAAGAAGGTATACACTCAGTTCCAAGGACAAAGGTCTGAGAGATTTAAGAAGCCAAGGTTTTTTGTACCAATAACACCACCAAGATTCCATACCCAGACGTAATGGACGTCAAGTAGGGGTAGGGGCCGTAGTTTTGTTCCAAATAGATCCCCCAGTACAACATCAACATCGGTGACTAGACCTCATAGACCCTATTCGGAGACCAGGATCTATCATCAGTGCAGACAAGTGGGACATCTGGCAAGAGATTGTTTAGTCGCGAACACGATGGTGACTCAACCCTAGAGACAGAGTCAACAAGGCTCTCAGAGGAAACATTTTTCTAGTGGTACTAGAGGACATGGGCAAGCGTCCCAAGTTGGTTCGTCGGCACCCAACAACTGAGCATCGAGTTAACAGCAAGCAACAAATAGATTCTATGCGATGAATCAACCTGATGCAGTAGTTAACCCTTGGGTTGTGACAGGTCAGATGGAACTATTTTATTCTGATATGTCTACATCCTGCTTCATATCTGTTTTAATTGATCCGGGTGCTACACATTCCTTCATCACTAGAGAAGTGATTCTTGACTGCAATATGATAGTTGGTCATAGGGCAGAGAGTTTGTTATTAGAAACTCCTTTGCTTGGATCTGCAATTTTACGGGAGGTGTGTTCTCCCTGCACTCTTTCCTTTTCTAAACATCACATTCATGTGGATCTTATACCACTTGAGATGCAGGGTTTCGATATAATTCTTGGGATGGACACCCTAGAAAAATATAAGGTTGTCTTGGATTGTGTTTCCAAGCAAGTTGTGTTCACAGGTGATAGTGACACATGGATCTTTCAGGGAGATAGAAAGATTCTTCCAATCTGTCTTGTGTCAGCTATGGTAGCTGAGAATCTGATGAGATAAGGATGCTTTGCATTCTTGGCACATGTGGTAGACACCACAATTGAGAGTTTTAATCTTTCTGAAGTTCCGATAGTTAGGGAGTTTGAAGATGTATTCCCTGAGGAACTTCCAGGTGTACCTACGCCCTGAGAGATTGATTTTGAGATTAATCTGATTCTAGGAACACAACCAATAGCACAAACACCCTATAGAATGGCACCTGTTGAGATGGCAGAGCTCAAGAAACAGCTGCAAGAGTTGCTTGAGAAAGGTTTTATCTGACCCAGTACTTCACCATGGGGTGCTCTGGTCCCCTTTGTTAAGAAGAAGGATGGATCGATGCGGTTATGCATTGATTACAGACAGTTAAATAAAGTAACTGTAAAGAACATGTATCCTCTGCCAAGGATCGATGACTTGTTTGATCAGTTATGTGGTGCAACTATCTTCTCTAAGATAGATCTGAGGTTAGGATACCATCAGTTGTGTATTAAGGAGGGTGACATACCTAAGTCTGCTTTTAGGACAAGATATGGTCACTATGAGTTCATAGTTATGTCATTTGGACTAACTAATGCACCAGCTACATTCATGGAACCCATGAATAGAATATTTTGACCTTTTCTTGATCAGTTCATAGTAGTCTTCATAGATGACATTTTAATATATAGTAGAGATGCTCAACAGCATGAGCAACACCTCTGTCAGACTTTAACTTTGTTAAGAGAGCATAAGCTGTATGCTAAGTTTAGCAAATGTGAGTTCTGGTTACCAGAAGTTTCTTTTCTAGGACACATAATATCCACCTCAGGTATCTATGTTGATCCCAAGAAGGTAGAATCTATCCTACAATGGGAACAACCAAAGAAACTGATGGAGATACGCAGTTTCCTAGGACTGGCATGCTATTACAGGAGGTTCATTAAGAACTTTAGTTCTATAGCCTTACCCCTAACCAAGTTGACCAGGAAGGAGGTTCCTTTTGTATGGAATGACAAGTGTCAACATTCTTTCCAGTTGTTGAAAGAAAGGTTAACAAGTGCACCTGTGTTAGTGTTACCTGAACAAGGGAAGGGGTACATAGTTTTCTGTGATGCATCCAAGAATGGACTAGGATGTGTGTTGATGCAGGATAATCAAGTGATTTCTTTTGCCTCTCGACAACTTAAGAAACACGAGGAGAATTATCCAACATATGATCTAGAGCTAGCTGCTGTGGTCCATGCCTTGAAAATCTGGAGGCATTATCTCTATGGAGAAACATTCCAGATTTTCACAGACCATAAGAATCTAAACTATATCTTCTCACAACATGAGTTGAACATGAGACAACGCCGCTGGATGGAATTAATTAAGGATTATGATTGTACAATTGATTATCATCCAGGGAAGGCTAATGTAGTAGCTGATGCACTATGCAAGAAATAATCATCACCAGCCTTAGATAAAGCACAGTTGAACTCCTTAGTGTGCTTTAAAAGAGATATGCTCATCTCCTTGAGGCAAAACAATGTACAGTTTAAAGTATCATTGTTAGCCGGACTGTTAGCTGAGATGCACATAAAACCTACTCTGAGACAGCAGATTAAAGAAGCACAACAAGTTGATACTGTGGTTCAGCAGATCCATTTAGAGTATGGTAGTGAGAAACGGGATGGCTTCTATGAGTCAGAGGATCAGGTAGTCTATTACCATGGTAGGATGGTAGTACCTGATGCCAATGACTTAAGGAAGTTAGTCTTGGAGGAGGCTCATTCCTCGATGTATGTAATGCATCCAGGGAGCACCAAAATGTATCATAACTTGAAATATATGTATTGGTGGCCAGGATTGAAGAAGGATGTAACTGAGTTTGTTATGCGGTGTCCAGTATGTCAGCAAGTTAAAGATGAACATCAAAAGCCTGCAGGAACAATGCAACCTTTTCCTATACCGTAGTGGAAATGGGATCATGTGACCATGGACTTTGTGGTTGGTTTGCCTAGAACAACCAAAGGTCATGATTCCATATGGGTAATAGTTGATAGGTTGACTAAGACATCACATTTCCTTCCTATCAAAACAACCTACACTGCTGAAAAGCTGGTACAGATGTATGTAGATGAGATAGTGCGGTTACACGGGGTTCTAGTTACTATTATTTCTGATAGAGGACCTCAATTTATGAGTCATTTCTGGGAATGACTACATAAAACTTTGGGTACACAGTTAAGGTTTAGTACAACCTTTCACCCACAGACAGATGTACAATTTGAGAGGACCATACAAACCTTGGAGGATTTGCTCAGGGCATGTGTCCTTCAGTTTGTAGGAAGTTGGGATATACACCTGAGCTTGATAGAATTTGCTTATAATAATAGCTATCATCACAATATTGATATGGCACCATATGAAGCATTATATGGTAGACGTTGTAGATCTCCCTTATGTTGGTATTAAATAGGAGAATATCAACTTTTGGGTCCTGAGCTTGTGCAGCAGACAACTGAGAAGATTGAAGTAATACAACAACAATTAAAGACTGCACATGATAGATAGAATTCGTATGCCGACAGACGACGAAGACCTTTAGAATTTCAGGTGGGAGATAGAGTATATCTCAAGGTCTCACCTTGGAAAGGTGTCCTTAGATTTAGAAGGAAGGGAAAGCTAGCTCCTAGATTTATGGGGCCTTATCCAATCATTGAACGGATTGGAAAGGTAGCCTATAAGCTGGAATTGCCACCTGAGTTGCATAAGTTGCATCCAGTGTTCCATATATCCATGATGAGAAAGTGTCATATTGACACAGAGTTAGTTCTACAACACGTGGAGGTAGAATTAAATGATGATATATCATATGTTGAAGGACCTGTGATGATCCTTGATAAAAGAATTAAAAAGCTAAAAAAGAAAGACATATGTCTTGTGAAAGTTCTCTGGCATCATCATAGCATTGAAGAAGTTATGTGGGAACTAGAGGAAGAGATGAGGAGGAAGTACCCTTCTCTTTTCTCTTGATGTTTTCGATGATGGTTTCGGGGACGAAATCCTTGTTAGGGGTGGATAATTTGTAACATCCCTGACCTGGGTTATGCCTTAACCCTAGATGTTTTGCTTAATAAAGTTATTTATATGCTTGCTCTTATTTCTTGAAAAGTAATTAAGGCTCAATAGGAACTTATGTTTCAATTTTAGTCACTTTTGAACAATGTTGAAACAATGTTTTGTTTGTTTTGGACTAAAGTGCAAACTACCCAAGTTGAGAGGTTAACTTGCAAATGTTACATGGTAAAATATTCCTCAAGTGTTGAAGCATCATAAGAATGAGAATGATGCAGAGTTATGGCTTGTGATAGCATGAGCACCAAGAAAGATCTTGTTGAGCAATGTTTGTGCATTAAAACCTAGTTTTGGTGTAATGTGCAAATTACCCAAAACCTAGGGTTCAATATGCAAAATACCACCTCTAGAGAGTCCCTCATGTTTCTTGGGATCATGTAGAGAAAATAAAATGAGAGGGGTGTCTCATTTGAATCACTTTGGAGGAGAGAGAATCTTGATATTAAAATAATCAAGATTTAAGCATAATTGAAAACATAATTCAATTTAAAGAGATTGAGGGGCGATTAGGGGCGATTAGGGTTCGCGGCTCCCGAGTGCGGAGGAAAGCTTGGGGGAGAGGCTCTGGCTGCCGTTGTGAGCCAGCCGCTCCCCCCGAGCTTTCTCTTCGTCTGGGTCGCTCGGATCCGAGGTCAGATGGTAAGCTGTGGTCGGCTTTTTCCCCTGCTCTTTTCGCTCTAGCGGCGTCAGCATCTGGTCCCGAAGGCCGGATCCTCGATGGCGGTTCTCATAAGGGGAGGCAGCTTCGGATCAGGAGATGTTGAGGTGCTCCTCAGTTTCCCCCTACTGTCGACAGGCTTCGTTCATAGCCTTGCTACCCTCCGGTTTCTCGCAACCCAGGCTTTCCCCCCTTTTCCCTTGCGTTTCTTTATCAGTCTCTGGTTTTCTGTTATGTGTTCGTAGGCTTAGTTGGTGGTGGCAGGTTATCTACCTTGTAGGTGTGTAGGTTTGTCGCCACTTGTCGGCTTGTAGGTTTTTCGTCGCTTGTCGACGTTTATCAGTCCATGCTGTTGCTACGACCTCTCTTAGGGAGAGCGGTGAGTTTTCTCTAGCCATGACTAGGACTCCATTTTTCTCTGGTTTGATCTCGTCACTTGGTTTTATGGCATTTTTTGTGTTGAATTACATTCAGAATACCGGCTTAGTCCAGCCCTTCTATCACTACTCCATGCTCAAGTTGAAGGAGTTCTTCATAGAAAGCTACTTCAGTCAGCCTCAGGGAAGAAGAATCAAGGCAGAAATGTTCCACTCTCGTCCCAATATGAGCTATAGTTCTTTTGGCTTACTGGATTTGAAGTTTGTTTGTTATGTTTTTTTCTTTCTCCGCAATTGTAGATGACATATGGCCAACAAGTAATGAATCGATCCAGTTGCTCTCAAAAAAAAAAGAAAACATAATTCAATTTTAGGCAAAAATAAATATATTAATGGGAGTGCCCTTCAACCAAATATATGAAGGTTGAATTTGGATAAGTGTGGACGTCCTTCTGCCTTGCAAAGGCAACAAAAATATCCTAAGTGAGTGGAGAGCCCACTCACATTTGTTAACTAAAAAGTAATATCCACTCAAAAATGGGATATTAGTATTATATGGATTAAGGTGCTTAATTGCTTTTCCTTTAATTCAAGGATAGTGAAGAGGAATTAAAGGCAATAGAAGTTGGATTCGTATGCAAGAAAGTGAGGGGGATAAGTGGCATCAAGTTGGGAAGTTGAAGGATTATTATAAAATTTTCTCTCTTGAAATTCCTTTATATACACTTCATTTCCCACTCAACCAAAGACTTTTTTTCGGATTTTCTTTCTCTCCTTGCTTTGGCCATGCACAAGGGAGCTTAGGAGAAATAGGAGGACGAACTCCAACCTGTAGGTAAGCTCCATAGTCATCTTCAACCTTGATTTCATGGTGGAAATCGAAAATCAATGCTTGATTTCTTATTTTCTCCATTCAATCTCCAATCCTAGCCATTCCTTTTCACCCAAAAGCTTGAGGACGGACCTTGGGAGGTTGAGAAAGCTTCATTCACCATTAGAGACATGAAGCTTGGTTTCAACTTTGAAGGTGGGTTATATAACTTGAACCCTTAAATGTTATTACTACATTTAATTCTTCATCAATTGTTGATTGTTTTGTTCTTCTTGAAATTCCTTTGATCAATTTGATAAATTTCCATAAGAATGGTAGTATATTTTGAAGGATCGAAGCTTGATGATGATGACATCATCATAAGCACACACCTCAATGAATATCTTGGGCAAACAGTTTTGCTCTTTGGTGTTCAAATGGTCTCAAGACCGTTTGACACCAAACGGTCTCAAGACCGTTTGAGGTTAAGAGGACTCAAGACTGTTTGAGGTCAGGTGATGTCATAAATTGGATGATGAGCCAATGATCTAAATTTTATGGTTACAATATTGGAGGGTCCCTTGATTGCTAACCCTAATCGATTGAATTGATTGAAACCCTAGTTGAGGGAATCAGTTTTGAGGTGGTTTGACTCAAACGGTCTCAAGACCGTTTGGAGGTCAATAATTGCTTGTAGTGAATGGTTGGAGATCCAATGGCTACATTCTGATGTACTTTCAATAATTCAATCGATTGATGATTCCATGAGTGCAAACCCTAAATCAATTTGATTGGAGGAACCCTACTTGGTCCATATGATTTCAAGGTAGTTTGGACCAAACAGTCTTGAGACCGTTTGAGTCCAAACGGTCTTGAGACTGTTTGGGATCAAACGGTCCTCAGACCGTTTGGAGAGCAAACAATCTCAAACCTTTTGAGTTGTCTAATCGGTTTCAATGTTGAGATGTCCATTCAGTTTCAATACTAAGGATGTTGATTCGGTTTCAAGACCGAATGGAGGATTCAGTTTCAAGACCGAATGAAGAGATTCAATTTCAAGACCGAATGAAGAGATTCAGTTTCAACACTGAATGGAGGTTTCAGTTTCAAGACGGAATGAAGAAGTTGGTGTCAAGACCGAATGGAGAGATTCAGTTTCAAGATTGAATGGATGTATTCGGTTTCAAAACTGAATGGGTTGATTCGATTTACAATTGGTCAAGACCATTTTGAAAGGTCTAATTGATTTAAGCCATGTTAGTACAATCAACCACATGATTATTGATGATGTCTATCAAAGGTAATTGCAATGGTTGTACCTTCAAGGTACTTAAGTGATTAGTACCTTTTTGAGTGGATAACCTTTGATGCTTATGGAAGCAATGACTTAATACACTATGTCAACCCTTTATTCAAGATTGAGTTAATCTAATCTAATCAAGTCTGATATAATTAACCTCCTAGAGAGCATGAGAGAGAGGAACTTACACATGAGTGGTAATCATGTAGTGATTAAACCCCAACACTCTCAACATGAATACAATATGTAATTAGGGTATGATCCTTGTTAGAGAGATCATGAAACCCTAATTGAGAAGGGTGATGAACCCTAACACTAACTTAGAGCAATGTTAGGTGTAACCCTAATCTAGGGTGATGGTGTAACCCTAATTTAGGGTAATGTTATGAGAAATCCTAATTCAGGGCATTTTGATGAAAAACCCTAATTTAAGGGAATACTTCATGAAACCCTAATTTGAAGGAAAGCTATTATAAACCCTAATTAAGGGTAATGTGATGTGAAACCCTAACCTTGGGTTATAGTGTATGAAACCCTAATTTTGGGAAATATGATGATAAACCCTAACCCTAATATGGATAATGGGATGAGTATTCCTGATTGACATCAATTGAGAAACCCTAACCCTAATAAGGGTATAAGTGGTGTTACTTTGAATTGCATTGTGTTAAATTGTAATTGATATAGCTGTTATCAAGTGTACTAACCATGCAAGTATCATGATGTGATGAGCATCGCCACGTATGAGCTATGATGTTTTATTTATTGTTGTTATTGGGCCTTGTGAGCCATAACATGCTTTGCTGCCTAGTGAGGGGTAACAAGAAATGAAATGGGCTTTGAAAGCCATGTGAGATGCTTGTGTAACAAGTATCATGTTTACCTTGGTCAGATGACCTGAAGGTGTTTAGTTACCTGATAAGTGGTAACAAGTGTTCATTGATGAACTGAGGGTTTGAATACCCATTTTCTATAATTATGATGATGAGCTTGTGAAAGAATGAGAATGCTCCTAATGAGATGAGGGATTGAGATCCCAATGCCTTATTAAAGATTTGAACAATACTTAATGAAAGTATTACCCATTCTATGTAGCAATTGTTAAAATAATTGATGTTTGGAAACCTATTTGATGCTAAAAGAATATGGTAATACACTTAATTAATCAAGTGACACCATATAATGTAGTTGCCCTGACCATAGATCCATCAGTGTCAGAATTTGCTGAATGGTGAAACAAGTTAACACTCAGAGCGCATATTTTTGAATATGTGGGGGTAATTAGGCAATTATATCCTCATGCCCCATAGGAATGGCTGCGGGCTATATCCTATGTATGGGATTTGTTACGGACCATACCCCAGTATGAGTATGGCTACGGACCATGACTCACGATATGATACTAGGCATTGGCTATGGGCCATAACCCTGAAGAGAGTATATGCTGCGGACTATAACTCTATAGAGAAGATGCCAATATACCATGGCAAGCTAATTGCAATTTGACACATGATGTCTCTTCCATATAATCTCGTACTGACCGAGAAGGATGAGGTCTTGGAGTCCTACTTTTCCATTGACCTTGTGTAGTACCGATGCTTTACGTAATCATGGTCGGTTGGAGTATGAGTGATATACCTCATCTTCTCATGGTATTAAGTATGATTGTAAAATATAATCAGCCGTGTAGCATATTTTCTTAAGATTGAAATACGAGAATCACTGGTTGATGTTATCTTGCTTAGTATAGCGAATAAATGTTATACATGTTCTTCATATTCCTTATTGGATAAGTGACATGTTGTTTTATCAAGTTATAGCTGAAATACTTTGAATAAGAATATTGTTCTAATCTGCTTAGACAATGAATTATCTACTGTTAAACATTTATGATTCCTCTGCTCAGTTTTATTCTATTAAACAACAATAATAATGTTTATGGCGGAGAGTTATATCTCTCGTTGGGACAATTTTCAATTGTCTCACCCCGTGGGATCCAACTTTTTAGGTAGACACAGAGGAAGAGGCAAAAACCCTGTAGCAGGGGAAGAGCAGCAGCAATAGTAGGGACAACAGTGATTTCTTAGGTGAAGACACTGGCTGTCATGTCTTGTATATAGAGTCCTATGTGTCGTCTCTGTACCCTCAGGTCCTCGAAGTCAGTAGTTAGTTTAGTAAATAGATATGAGATTTTGTCTTCATGCCTCAACGTTTTTATGCTGCCTATGTATAGTTTAAAATAGGACAGCTAATGCTTGTAATCCTCGAGAAGGATTGGTACAAGAGATGTACTGGTAAACCAAAATGTAATTGAATTACTTTGGTTATTTTTGAAAGAGTTTTCCCTTTGTTGGACCTCTTTATAAAAGGTTTTAATTTTTAATGATTTTTAGTAATCCGCTGTTCACAAACGATTCCACTTAGCTAAATAACGGTTTGTTCCAATGCTTCGCCACAGTTACAACAAAACCTTCTGATGGGCTATGTAATTATTTTATTCATATTTTTTCATATTCAATGTTGTATTAATGAAATACCATTTTACACACACACATATATGTATATATTAGCTTTTCTGATTGAATGCCTAGGTCAAACATATCAACCATGTGGATAGACATAATGTTTGAAAGTTTAGAAAAGAAAGCCCGATGATAAAATTTCCAGTGAGAAAAATCAATTTGGGAAACCAATAGGTGAAAACCAATGTCAGTTATCAAGTTTTATGATGACTATTACGAGGGATCCCAATCTTTATCCACTAAACTAGGAGGATTTGAGGTAATTTCCCGCAATCAAGAAGATTTTATATGGAATTTTGTGAAGGTACAATATTTAGTTTTTTTCGTACTATTAAATGAAGCTTCTAATTGATATCCTTTATGTGGACAAAGTAAATTCACAATAGATTCAGATCTAAAGGAGTGGATGATGAAGAGGCTAGGGAAGTAATGGAGGGACCACAAGTGGGAGCTATGAAGAGTCTACTTCTAAGATGATAGTCCATAAAGGATATTGGGTTAAACAAAAGCCCTCCATGAGGCTCTAATAGGGTTTAGTGGCGGCGATCAAGTAGGCAACCTCCCAGCTTCGTGGAGGGGAGGCTTCTCCTCCCTCTCAGGGTTATGACTATCACAACCAAGGATGGCAGCGGCCGATCCTAGTCCCAAGTCCTCAGCAGAGCGGATACATTCAAGGAACATGACTTTGCTCCACCTGTGAAGATCGATGGAAAGCAGTTCGTCACCATTGACGATCGCATCTATGAGGCGATGGAGAAGTCATGGGAACATACAACTATCTTGTATGTGATGGGGAAATGACCATACTATTACCACTTGCTAGCTTGGATCAAGTGTGTCTGGAAGCCGAAAGGGGGATTTGATCTGTTCTCGAAACCTGATCAATTTTTCCTTTTGCGTTTCAACTTTGCTAATGACAAATGATATATCATTCAAGGAGGCCCTCGTTGGTTTGATTGGAGGCTAGTGGTGGTAAAGGACTACAAAATGGGTGACGACCTACAAAAGGATCTCTTCAACACCTTGCCTATCTGGATCAACATACCAAGAATGGGCCGGAACTGGTCTCCACGTGTAGTTGGTATTGTAGCCAGTGGCATGGGGAAACTATTAAATATTGATTACAAATTGATCGGTCAAGAATATTTGGGGGTAGCCCAGGCGCTCGATGAGATAGATGCTGATGAGGACCCTCCCGAGGAAGTTTGGGTGAACATGCCTAATCATGAAGCTTCTGCTGTATCCATCAAGTACGATTACATTCCACCAAGATGTCTTGAATGCAAGGTGTTCGGGCACGACCACAATGACTATACATTAAGAGAAAAACCTAATATCCCTACTGAGAAACCCAAGGGCAAACAGGTCTGGAAAGTCGTCAGTAATAGGAAGAAGTCAAGAGTTGAGAACTCAGGTGCTGAGACTAGCACTACATCAACAAGCATTGAACATGCTCCGACGCTTACAGTAAGCAACAAATTTGACAATCTCAATGTTGAAGAACATGTTGCGGAAATTGAGGAGCAGATAACTATATTTGATGATCAGGTGACTGAAGTGGTACCCATTGTAGATGGTTCAATTGCATATGATGGCCAGATTATTGGAAACTGCAAGAAGGTGCTGGAGGAAGGTGAAATCCCTAGAACACCTGCTTCAAAGAAGAAGAACATATGAGGTAGAGTGGATGGGCCACGTAAAACCCGATCCTCTAGCAAGGGTCATTAATGACCTTTCTCATGACAAATGTACATGATCCTGGGAAACCACATAAAAAGAGGGAGGTTAGGAGATCGGTTTTAGAATCACAAGCTTCAAATACTGTCCTGGTTGAAACAAAGATAAAGTCTCAGGTTAAACATCTTTTTGAAAAGCTTGTACCTAAGGGCTGGAAATGGTTGTCTAACCATGAACATGATAACAATGGGCACATTTGTGTTGGATGGAATCCTAAAAGTTGGGACATTGCTAGCATTTCCATGGATGACCAACAGATCACCATGGAATGTACAAACAAAGGAGGCCTCAAAGTCATTCTTACAGCAGTATATGCTCAGAATCTTGCTTGTTAGAGATCAAATCTATGGGAGACTATTGAAAATATTAGTTCTTCTGTTAATATCCCATGGCTTGTCATAGGTGACTTCAACAATATATGGAAGAGAGAAGAAAAAGCTGGTGGTAGAGAGGTCCCATGCCATATTCTCAGTTCTTTCAACGCGTCCATTGACAACTCAAACCTTTTTGAACTCCCATCCATTGGTAATGAGATTTTTACATTGCATAACAAGCAAGGGGAAACTGAACGTATTGCTTGCAAACTTGACCGTGCTTTGGTCAATGTGGAGTGGCTCAATCGATTCTCAGGCTCAAAGATGAAGCTTCTGACTTGCTCATTTTTCGATCATTCAACTATCACTGTAAATATTAGGGAATTGAAAAGGAAAGAGAAACCTTTTGGGTTTCTTAAATTTTTGGATGGAGTGGTCAGGTGGTAAAGACATCATCAATAAATCCTGGAATTATGAATGTTCTGGTAATAATTTATTTAGATTTACTCAAAAGCTTAAACATGTCAAGGCTGAACTGAAATCATGTTCCCAAAAATATGTGAATCTGAAGAACCTTCTCAATAGAGAAAGGATGGATATGGACGACATCTCTACTTCTCTTAGAAGAAATCCTCTAGACACTGATCTCATTAAAGCTGAGAAAATCACTTTTGACAGACTTGAAAAACTTTCTAAGGCTGAGGAAATCTACTATTGGCAATGTAGTAGGATGGATTGGGTGGCTAACGGTGATCGTAACACCAAGATATACCACTCTACAGTCAAAAGAAAAGAGTCAATTAATTCCATAACCGAGTTGCTTGATTGTGCAGGTAATTATCTTGAAGATGAGAACATCATAGCAAATGAGACCCCGAGTTTCTTTGAAGCTCTCTATAATCAACCAAACAATGTTGTACCCATTCCTGAATGTGAGTGGATCAGTTCGGTTACTGAAGAAGATAATGTTACTTTGTGTAAAGTACCAGGCCTCCAAGAAATTAAAGACTCACGATGGAGTATTGGAGCTAACAAAAGTTTGGGACTGGATGGTTTCAATGGCTTCTTCTAAAAGCGAAATGGGAGATGATCAAAGATGATCTTACTCAAGCTGTACAATGGTTTTTACAAGGTGGTAATATGCTTCGACAGGTTAACCATGTGTTTCTTGCTTTGATTCCAAAAAGAATATGATAGCCTCTCCTACTGACTTGTGTCCAATCTCTTGCTGCTTCATGCTATATAAGATAATAACAAAGATTATATCCAAAAGGCTAGCAGTAGTACTATCTAAACTAATTTCCAAGTACCAAGGTGCTTTTGTCAATGTCCGTTGCATTGAGGACTGCTCCATGCTCGTAGCTGAATTCACTCTAAAATACAATACCAAGAACAATTCTCCTTCTGCTTGTATTAAGCACGACATCACCAAAGCATTTGATTCTATAAGTTGGCCTTACCTATGGAACTCACTCAAGGAACTTGGCTTCTGTGATAGGTGGATAACCATGATTCAAAAATATGTGGAAACTCCTTATTTCTCCTTGCTCCTTAATGGTAGTTCTGTTGGATTTTTTAAAAATTATAACGGTCTTCGACAGGGATATCCTTTATCTCCACTTCTTTTTGTTATCACTTTATACAACAAGGACCTATTTATAATCTCAAATTAGTCCAATTAGGGTTTAGTTGGGTTCTAGAGACCATGGTTCAAACCCAAGCCCTCTAATCAATCCAAAATCTTCAAAATATTTTAAATTCCACCTTTTAAAGCTCAATTCACCATAAGTGCCTCAATTAAGGTCCTCAATTTATTTGTGAATTCAGCTCAACATTACTTTATTTTCTTGAATTAAAGACTCAACTAAAGTCCTAAGATGGAAATCATTAATCAAAGGCATATCATTTTACTCATCACTTAACTTTTATTCTCAACATAATGTTCTTGAATTCCTTGTTATTAGTAATAAAACTTCCAAAGTCTGTGGTTGTCACACTTTCCATTTACGATTTCTAGTTTTACTATGCATATGTGTCTATATAATGAATATCACTTGTTCATATATGTGTGTGCATTATCACATGTATAACCACCACGTTATGTTCCTAAGGTCCTATCATATTCTCTCTCTAGGATTTCTAATCTTATAGAGGAACATATAATCCATTGGGTTTTTGTTATGTCCATGAGGGTAGTTATAACAAGTATATAAATGTTCATTCTAAGGTGGGGTCGAACCTTTTTTTCATGCATAGTTATCCATGGTCACCTATATATCAACACCTAGGTATTAAAATGTAGTAGAATAGATACTATATGTCATTATAATTTAATGTTACATATTGATATTCACATTTAAGACTCTATTACCTTTCAATAAATCATTCTCATAGTTCCTACATTTGCTTCCTAGGGATTACACTTACGAACACAAGTTCCACAATGGTAATTCATTCACTCAATTTATATAGGGTATCTACTACTATAGGAAAAATTACATGTGGTTGTAAACAAAGTCTAAGCTTCGTTCAACATGTAAAGTTACCCATAACCTTATTCTTTAAGTAAGTTCTTACTTTAAAATCTCCATGTCATTGAGAATATGCCCATTTGGTTCCAAGTGACTAATCTAGTTTTCATTTATTTGCCCAAGATATCTTCTCTATCCATTTTGAGGGATAGTTTCACAACAAAATGTACTATGGCGAGCTATTTAGGTCATTAGACTTCTCATATGTAATACAATTTTAACCTTCATGCAAAAGGTCATAATGTATATATTTGGTTGTTATAACAACTGATACTAAATTCACTCCATTAACAGCTTCATGATCATAACACTCATGGTCACATGCTACACATTCATTACCCCACATTGATGTTAATGCCACGTGCGTGTATATTAATTTAGATATTTATGTATCCCTTAATTAGGTGAGAGATCTTTTCCATTATTCCTACAATTTCAAAGACACACGAGTTACAATTACTAAGATATTCGTTAAGTAAAGCATGTATTCACTTTATATCAATATTTCTCACTTGAATTATTAATGCAATATTTAATCAATGACTTCAATAAGCACTTAAGTCCAAATATTATTTAGCATGGTAGGGAGACTCATTTGAGGTCAAATTATGTTGAATATGATTCAAAACAACATATCTATTGTATTTAGCTTTTTACTTATTTTTTTTATAATTAATAAGCATTTTTTATTTTCCACATGTTTTATCCTTTAACATGCATATTGATAATTTATTATGTTAGTTAGTAAAATTCAATAAGTCTTGTTCAGATTGGTTAGTATGGTCAAACGAATTTGAATGTAAACATTTGTAGGCATTTAGTAATTATTCACGATTTCCTTCTATTTTTAAACATTTATATCCTTTTTTATATTTATGACCCATTAATATGCATATTGGTCATTTATTATTTTAAATGGGAAGATAACCAAATTCCTATAATAATTGGTCAATAGGGTCAAGTTAATTCAAATATAATTAAAATAATAATTTTGATGATAGGAGTTGTATCAGATTGTCTTAAACAAACTCATTATTCATTTTCCACATCATTTCCTCATTAATCATGTGAATATATGAAATTAACATTTTCTAGGGCAAATCTACAGTGAGGAATTGCCTGAACATTCTACTTTGTCCTTCAAAGCTTTGATTTGAGAATCACGACTTCCACCAAGATCAGTTGACTGATGAGCAAGTCCATCCTTTATAGTCAGTTAACCAATATGACTAAGCGGGTTTTGATAAAAAGATTCCCGTATAAATGCCTCCATGTATTTTACCATAGAAGCCATTCAACTTAGCTTGTAATCCATTTCACTAGCAGCCCTAGATAGATTAATGATTATGTAGAGATAGCATATGAGGCCCTTCTGAATCCTTGAAGAGGACGTGGATGAGTCAACAACTAAGGATTGGTGGAGGATGCATTGTCAGTACTGGGTGTGCTAAATGGTCATAGTATCTATGGGCCATAAGAGGCCAGACTCGTTCTCTTATAATGCCTCCCACGACGTCTCATCAGTGTAGGCTCTCTCCCAGGCCTCAAGCCTCCTTCCGTCACCCTCCTCTTCCTCATGTTCATATTCATCCTCGCCTCCTCACCTCTTTGAACCCATCATGCCCACCCGTTCGGCCTGGGTGCTTGATCTATTGAAATCACATCTCTTTTCGAGAAGGGCGTGGTGAGATTGAGCCATAGGTGCACACACTAAACAACTAAGTTTGATTAGATGCACCCCAAAAAACTTGAAAACACTTGGGATCTTATTATATTTGTAAAACCCCTAAAAAGACTCAGGCATAATACTAAATAGAACACCCGCAAGTGCACAGGGTACTACTATAGTAAATATGAAAGGCAAGTATAGGGGTAGATCCTCAGGGAGAGAGGGGGCACTAGATCTAGGTTAGAATTTGCTATGTTCCTAAAGAGTAGATTATGGTTTGAGGGTTTTAAGTTGGGTTTGGTATGATTACACTAAGCAAGAAGGCAAACAAAGGCAATATGAAAACTAGATTACCAAAAACTAGATTATTCTAGGCAAGTTAGGTCTAAGAGACTAGATTAAACAGTCAACTAAACAAGGGCAAGATGATATACACTATTCTAGCAAGATAATTAACAACTAAGAACTAAGATAAACACTAGAGAAAGAAAGGATCTAGGTTGACCCTAATTAACAAGACTAAGCAATTAGCCAAAGTAAACAAAGGCAATTAAGCTAAACTAGCATTAACAAGATAAGATGACAAATTGGGTTTTAAGGAATTGTATAGGTGGGTCATTTGGGAAATTGATTTGATATTAGTTGGGGGAAGGTCAACATAGCCTGCAATTATCACAATTCAATGTAGATTACCAAACAAAACTACATGGCAAATGTAATTAAAATGTACCCTATACTACTAGTTGGCAAACTAGGGTTAGGTGTAATTCTAGTAAGACTTGGCAAGTCTAGGTTTTGAGGGTAAGTGGTATTGGGTCAATTGAGAGCTAAGGGTAGGAATGGGAGTAGAGATGAGGGTGTTTCACCTCATGTTACTTGCCATCTAGCCTTTAGGAAGCTCTAGACAATTGCACCAATCACACTTACACTAGGTACTTAGATCTCACACTCACTTGTAGAAGAAGGGAGATGTATGTAGGAACAAAGGGGGCTAGCTAGGCATCCACTAATTGGACCTAGGAGCCATTCCTAAGATTGCCACATACATTCCAATTTCCTCTAGAGTAAGTGTCATCAAGCATCTCAATGCAAGCAATCTATGTTAAAAGTACAAACCACATGCAATAAAATGGGAAATGAGATAGAAGCAAGAGGCAATCATCATAGAATGAAATCATGTTCATTACAAGTTATTTTCCCCCAACATGGTATCAAAGTCACATTTTAATCCCAAACAGTCCACCACTATGGGCTTAGCTAGACATGATCAAAGAAAAGATAAAAGAAAGGGGAAGAAGGGGATAGGAATCCATGGATCTCGAAGAAGAACCTTCTCCTTCACCTTATAGCTACTGTAGGGCAACCTACCTCCTCCAAGGTGGATGATGGGCATGGAAATGAAGGGGACTATGGTAGAAAACCTAGAAAAATAGGTTTCTATGGTGGAAATGAGGTGGAAATGGTGGAAGGAGAGCATAAATGTAAGGGGAGTGCAATGAATGCTCAAGAGTGGGGGGGGGAGGAGTAATGGAAGCTAACCTAGTACTGTGGCCACCACCCATGTATATATAGGTGGTGGTGGAAGCCTAGGGTAAGTAGGGGCATTGTTGAAAAAATAGTGCAGAAAATGCTAAGGTTTAGGTGGTAACACGACCGTGGTGGGCAGGGGTAGGAATGATCATGACAGTGTATAATGATTGTTCTAAGAAAGTGGAAAAATCATAGGTTGAGGTAGTGAAATGGAGGCTGGTAGCATGGCCATGCTGGTAGCACGACTGTAGTGGAGGCTAGGTAGAATGGCCATGCTGGGTAGCATGACCGTGGTGGTTGAGTTGGAGGTGAGGTCGTTCCCTTTAGCATGCCCATTTTGTCTTCAGCTAGCACAACCATGTTGGACATCACAACCATTTTGGGGCTTCATGGCACGGCCGTGGTGGTTGAGTTGCTATAGCTTGCAAATTTGGGATTTTCCCTCTAACTTTTGCATTGGCCAGCACGACCGTTCCTTGGCACCACAGACGTGCTGGGGTCTTCAATAGCAAAAACATCTTGAATCTTCATGGTCAATGGACTTCTTTGCTTGATGTCAACCTTGGCCATTAGGGGTAGGTTGAGGGAGCTTGAGGGTCTTCTTTGGACCCCTCCCTAAGTGGAGGAACACTAGAACTCCTTCCTTCTCTCTCATCCATCCAAAGCATGGTCCAAGTACCTGAAAAGTATGCAAAGGATGTGCATAAGTGCATTTGACAATAATACGTGAATTGGGGAATTTTACTTGCATGCTACTATGTTTATATGTGAATAAAGTACAAAATGGCAGAAGATGAAACCCTAAAATAGGGATGCATCACCACTCCAAACGTAAATCATATTTTTCCTCAAGTATGCTCCAACTTATTCTCTCCCTTCATTTTTCTATCAATAAATAAGAATGATAAATGCATTGCAAAAGAGGATTATTGACTAAATGGTCTTAAAAGTGACTAAGTGCATGTGTTCCACCTCTATCCTCTCCACTTTCACAAACCAATCATGAAAAGAGCATTGAGCATACAAACTTCAAATATAGAGAATAGAACACACAAGCTTTCCATACGTCCTTCATATAATTCTGGATACACCGTTTCATGATGGTATTAATCAATGATGACTAGGAGTGTTGTTTTACTTTCATGTATTCAATCTTATGCTTCAAGCCACACCAAATGACCCACATGGATGTAGAAAAGGGGTGAAGTGAGCTAGGTTTGATGTTTCCTAGCTCAATGGGTATGAAAATGGAAGAAAGGATTGCGGTAAGAGATTGGAGTGCTTTTACACACCCATTTTTTCTTTATCTAGATGCTCTTAAATAGGAGCATGTTTTATTTTCTTTTTGATTTTTTTTCTTTTATTTTGCCCTTGGTGTAGACAGGGCATATGGTGGAGAGAGCTAAGCGAGGAGATGTAGATATGGCCACACCAAACTTTTAGAGGTGGAAAAGGCTAAATATGTGCACTAAGGCATCCTTTCATGAGGCAGGGAGGTATGAAGATGGTGAAATAAGAGTCGGGTAAAAGAGGGTTCATTAGTGTAGTCCTCAACATAAAATATCCTACATGAAAACTAATCCAACACTTCATCAAATGAAATCAAACCGCATGAGTGAACAACATGAGATTCACATTTATATCATGCGATTCCATAGGCTCTAAGCATTCATAGCTTGCTCAATTCACAATTCAACCAAAACATTCACAAACTAGAGAGAGGTGATGCACATGTAAAAAGTCAACAATCAAGACCATATAGAAATAAACTCTAAAAATGTGGCATGCATTTGTCAAAGATCAACGTTTTTAGTTCAAAAAGTGGAGATTAAGCTAAAACATGCTTTTAGGCAAGAACATTAAAATTTGGGCAAAATTGGCTAAAACAGTTCCAATTTGCATTCAATAACATCTAAACCTACATTTAGAGAAATTAAAACATAAAGCAAAAAATTCTAGTTAAAACACACAAAAATTACCAAAATCTACATGGAAATGGAACACATGACATGAAAGAGCAAAAAGAGCATTTTTTTGAAAAATTACTTAAAAATGCATGAAATCAAACTATATGTATGCATGAATGCTAGCAGACAGACAAGGTTAGGATAGACAAGTATGAAAGTTAGTTAAATTGTTTGATCATTTTGGAAAAAATTAGCACAAGGTACATAGATAAAAATGTAGCGAAAGAAGGGCTTACCACCCTACCACCCAAACTTTTAAATCATGCTGTCATCAACATGAAATAGAAGTTTAGAATAGTAGGGTAAAAGGCATGGAGTCACAGAATACAACCACTAAGAGATGGAGTGATCAATGTAGCATGAGGTGAGTAGGGCAGGACCACCATGGCCATGCTAAGCAACACGACCATTCTGCCTTGCTAGTCAAACGGTCGTGCTGTGTGGCACGACCATTCTAAACTCCTTCCTGTAGCTTTTCTACTATTTTGCAATGTTCTATTTAACTTTGATCTTCTCCTTGTCTAGACCCTTTATGCATCACCTTTTCTTCCTTGTACATGTACTAACATGATTTAAAAATAGAAAAACTATCAAGTATAGTGCGTGTGTGTGTTTCTTGGAAAAAATGAAAGTGTAATCAGAAAAAGAAGGTTTTCGAGAGAAAGAGTCTCAAACCAACATGGGTCACCTCCCACTAGTGCTAAGTTTAGAGCCTTCATCTAGGCTTGTTGTTCCTCTGTCAATCAACCTTTGTCTAAAAGAAAATTGTTTTCATCCTCATCATACACAATCCTCTCAAATTCCTTCATTGTTTGATCTTCCTCCCAAGGGTTATGTGAGTTTCTCAACTATCTTTATTCATTTGTCTCTCCTCTGGGTCATCATCATAGGTCTCAAAGTAAGAATCCTCATCAACAAAAAATTTTAGCTCATTTAAGATGACCTCCTTAGGCATATTCCCTCTCATCTTCTTCTTGAAGGTGAAAACACCCTTATGGAACCTTACATAAGTTGGGCTTTGCCTGATGATGGCAAGCAATGAGGTGTTTGCCTTAGTCAATCTTGAGACCTTTAGAATTTTCATGCCATAGTTTTGCCTTCCCTTAAGGAATGAGTCTTCATAGGCATCAATGAGAGGGGTTTCCATCCTGTTGGACACTTCCAAAACTAAAAATATCACATTGGAATGTCTTAGATCAGCAATGGGGGAACTTGTGGTGTCATTTCAAAGGAAGGTGGGGCACAAGATATTATCTTCTCAAAATCTGGCAGGACTGTAGAGTTTTTAGTTCACTTCACTCTCACAAGGAATTTGTGGTAGGGGTTCTCCATCACGATCTTTGTCTAATTGCTTCCTTCCCTTGTTGAGCTCCTCAACAACCTTATCACACCTCAACACTGAAACCTTCTTCAGTTACTCATAGGGAGGAGGGGGAGCATGTGATGGTTGTGGTGGTGGTGGTGGTTTACAGTGTAGTGGATTAGGATTTTGATGGATGTAGGTTGCTTATTGTGGAGGTGGTTGGGATGGGGGTGGTTTTTGTAGTTGATATTGTGGTGGTGGTTGTGAGGTGTGTGATAATCGTCATTTGCAATATCAATCACTAAGATGGTTAATCCTAGAGTTTAAACCTTTTTTACTTCCGGTTTTAAGGGTAGTATAGAAGGGTCGATCCCACATGACAACTTTTTAGAGATTGTTCTTAGAACCCAAAGTTTGAAGAACTTTATTATTTGTTTTTGGTATTTTTCTTTAGATTAAAGCAGAAGTGGAAGTCAAGTTGGGGGCTTGATTGATTACACTAATGCAAGAAGAAATGCACTCAACAAGAATAAACATGCACAAGGAAAAAATAAGATGATTGTTAACACAAGCATAACTATATGAATGAAAGACTAAGAATTAAAGAAAACAAAGGATGCAGTGATTAAATCAAGAGATGGAAATCGAGGCTCGTAGGGGTTTTCACCACCTTAGCCTAGGCGATAACAACTAATTCTTAAATGATGATTCGATGAAGGTTTGCGAATTTAAAAACTCACAAGAGATAAACTCCACATGAGCCCATTGGTCTTGGTGCTCATGCTTCCTAGTTTATCATCCTAAAAGATGAAAATCCACGATCATATCAAAATGTCTATTTAATCGATTTTATTGTTCTAAATCCGAATTTCCATGGTCATTTCCATCCAGATTAACATGCGATCCGAAGATCAATCATTAATTAAAATCGATTACCATCTAGTCATTTAAGAAGAAGTCGTTAAAACCATGGCTAAGGGGTTATTCCCCTTGCCTCGATAGATGTCTACTCACTCATGGAGAAAGGGGAGACGGAGGAAGAAAGTACTGAAGCCATAGTCTAGCCCAACAATCAGGAGATTAATCCTTATGCTATAGAAAATGAAATGGCTTAGTTCTTTGTTCCTTGCTCCAGAATTAAAGAACGGAGAAAAGAAGATTAAGACTAAGGCGGAATGAAGAGACAAGAGCAAGTATGAAAGAACTATGATTGAACTAAAATCTACTTTATTGCATAAAAAAATGATTACAAGACTTGTTGCTTCAGAATCCTAATAAAAAGAAATCCAAGATGCCCTAAGGAGGAGGAAGTGCCCCTCCTTTTATAGGAGAAGAAGGAGGCATTTTTACAATTAGGTTAAGGGCTTTTAAGGCTGGCGGATGGGGTTTTGGGCTGTTTGCGCGCCGCCAACTGACCGGTTCAGCAACGAACCGATCGGCTGGAAGGTTCTGGAGTGCGACAGCCAATCGATCGGCTGCCAACCCTAATTAGGGTGACGACACAGTCCAACCCGCTCGGTGTCGTATCTTCTCATCAATAGCGCACCAACCGAGCATTTGGTTTACGAATCGGGCGATCTCGGCCAGTCGTCTGATGAGAGCAATGATCGACGCTTGAAGGTAAATCGAGCGTTTCAATTGGTCAGACGATTGGGTCGATAAGGTGAGATGATCGGTTGACAATACCAGCCGATCGGCTCAGGTCCTGAAACTGCAATAAAATGCACATGATTATCAGATTTGTGATAAAAAATGAGAAAATATCAATTTGTGCAATTTCAAGAGATGAATGGAGTATTTCTATGTGACAAGCTTAATAATTCACAGAAAAGATGTGCTGAAATAGCATGCATCAAAATACCACAGACTTAAAGTTTTGCTTGTCCTCAAGCAATTGAAAAATCAAAATGATTCAAAAAATTTGGAATAACAAGTTCATCCTCCCTAGATTAGCAATTCTTCTATCCTTTTCATGGCCAAGCGACCCATCTCCTAGAACCACAAATTGCAAGCACTATGTTTCTCAAGAAAACATTTTTCATAACTTATTTTTTTTAAACCTATACTTTGTAAAGACAGTCTTGATCTAACTTGCGCTTCGACACTCATCATTCTTTTTTTTGATTGGGTTGATTATTGCACGGGAATAGAGAATTTGAGGTGTGACGGAAAAATCCCTCCTCTAGTCGACTTGGGATATAATTTTTTTCATGGACTTGTGATTACATTGACCACAATTTTTTGTGTGTGCTCTTTTTGGCATCTTTTGATGGTACGCCCCTTTGTGGGGTATGGAAGAAGGGCATGCTACCCTGGACTTAGGGTTTGGCGTGCGATTTATTTTCCCCGTGCAACAAAAAACCTTTTTTTTTGAGTTGTCGTTGCATAAGATAGAAGAGACATGTAGCTACATTATATAAGAGTAAAAACAAATAAGTTAATCTAATGCTAAAATTAAGAAAATCTGCATTTGATTCTATTTGATACTCTAAGGCTTGCCACCATTTCCAAAAATTGCTATCATGATCATAGGGAACTTGATATTGCAAAGTTTTTTGAAATACATTTAATAATGCAATTGATTTTTGAAGATAAAGTACACCGTTCGGCTGACTAGATAAAGGCCTTATGTTTGAAAGTAAACAACACAAACAAATAAAAATGCAGAAGGAAATGTTGAAAAGGGAAGATAAAGGGTGGATCACGTACCACCCACCCCCACCCCGGACTTAGAAATTTGCTCGACCCGAGCAAACTCTAAGAGCGAGATGGAGGGAAGAGTCACTGCGGTGGAGGGTGCTGCTATTGGGAGGAGTAGTAGTTTGCCCAATAAGGAGAATCATGGCGCGGATAACTTTGTTGTGCTCCATACTCGTCATAAGCTGGTCGACTAGGGGCATAGTGACAACAGTCCACATGCCAAGACTCCTGCGAATGCTGCATCAGGTACATGTGATTGAGCTGGTGGCCCTGTCTCCGCTGCTCTTGCTGAATCTCATCCAGCTGAGTCTGGATCTCGTAGAAGCCGTAAGGACCGGAGTCGTCATCTGGTCGCCGCTTGGTGTGACGTCTGGAAGGTGGCGGTGGCGGTCCAGTGTCGTCGTCGTGTGCCTCTAAAGAGAGGCTCTTCCTGTGAGGTTGTGGCTCGGGGAAGGTGTCTAGATCTGGATGCTCTAGGTAGAATCTCTGGATATGGCCTGCTAAATCAGTCAACTCATAGACGTAGTTTGCTGCTGCAAACCGCGAATGTAACGGGAGCTGGAGGACCACCTGAGTGTCTTTGAACAAAAGGTAATAAATGCCCTCGGTGCCCAAACGGATAAACCTACTATTCTTCAAATAGTGAGTGTTGATGAGGTGATTTTTGAGCTCAAGCAGAGGAAAGACGATGTGGGTGTAGCCCAAAAAGATGGCGAGTTGGGTAACATAGTGGCCAATGTGAAAAGAAGAGGAAGTGGCTCGGCTAGCTTGGGTACCAAAATGCTCAATGATGGCATTGCCCCAGTTAAAATGTTCTTCATGTAAAAGACACCAAAGAGCAGAAAGTTCTACCTGAGTAATTGCGCCCTGAGTACCTTCCCGACTGAAAATGGTGCAAGCCAAAATACAGTGAAGGTAATGGACCACCGGGTTGTGAATGTAGGAGGCCTTGGGCCCACTAGGAAGACGGGGAAGAAGCCCAATGATCTCTGCCCAAAACTTATCTCTGTCGTAATGGTCTGGGTAGGAGTCATGAGACTGCGCCATACATTGGTCTAGCCAATAGTCATTCTTGTCGTCGAGGATGAAAGAAGTGATTTGCTTGGCGGATGATTCCAGATTTTCCCCAAAAATCTGGTATTTACAACTCGAGTTTCCGAAAGAACAGTGTAACCTGCGGAAAGTGCTCAAAAACTCGAGGGTAAGATCACAGTAGACGGAGGTGACATGGTAGGGAAAGCTAAGGATGTGGTTTCTACGGAGGATATCGTCGATGGCGTCGTGGATTCCCGAAGCATCAAGCATTGTGCCGCACGCCCAACGAGGCAAGGGGACACCAGTTGCGAACATATCCTCATAACGCTGGCGGTGTTCAGCGCTAGTGAATTGGTCGTAGCTACCCAGAATAGGTGCTATACGGGGTGAATGGGGGGTGGTCGAATCTGGATCATTGGCTGCCTTCTGAGTTCCCTCCATCTTGCGGAGAAGCTCATCCGCCTCGTCGATGTCCCGAAGCATCTCCTCGACTAACTCGGGAGAAGACTCACCCATAGGGGAGGGCGTGCGGAAATGGATTCTGGGATGAGAACTGGAACGGCGAGGAGGATCCCTGAAAGAGGATGCAGGGGCCTTGCCCTTGCCCTTGCCCTTGCCCGTACAGAAGCGGATGAACATCACTGCTGCAGGGAGAAACCGATCATCTGGAGAAGCCAACCGGTCGTCTGGGGAGCCAACCGATCATCTGGAGAGCTGAAATAGGCGTTTCAACGTCTGAGACGGGCGACTGGAGTAACCAAATGGTCGACTGAGTCTGGATCTAAGCACTCAGTAGACCTAGCTGACGGTCGTCTTGTGGAGGAAGCCGAGGAGTTGGCGATGCAGAACCCAACCCGCCGGTCGTCTGTTAATCGAAATGGGCGGCGTCCCAGCCAGGCGGGCGACTGAACCACCAGGCGGTCGGCTGAGCACTCGGCGGATCTGGCTTTGGTCGTTTGTTGAGGCGGTAGCGATGGAGGCTCCGTCGGTCGTATGCCAATCGAGACTGGCGGCGTCGCCGTCAGGCGGGCGGCTGAAACATCGGACGTGCGGCGGAACCAACTGTTGTGGGAAGGCCAAATGGTCGACTGAGGGAAAATCGGTCGGTCGAAGAGCGGACCTTGGTCGTCCGGCTGAGGATCAAGGCGGGCGGCTGAAGAACGGGTGGAGCTACGAGCGATCGAGTGAACAGTGAAGGGGGGCGGCTAGTGTTTGCGAGGAGATGGGAGAATGACCTTGCGTCTGGTGCGTTATATAGATCAATGGATCCACGAGCCGATCGGTTGGACAGCAAGCCGATCGGCTGGTCTGCCTCGGGCGCCAACATAAAACTGTAAAGGACAGAGGCTGCATTCAAGGTTTGCGGAATGGTCGGCGGACGAGTCGAGCGTCTGGAAATCCAACCGGTCATTTCATGGTCTCGAACCGAGCGTCTGGTAATGCGAACCGATCGGCTCGACAGAAGGAACAAGGAAAAACAGAACAGAAAAACAAAAACAAGAAAATAAACAAGAAGGGAAGATAGTGTTTGGTTGCCTCCAAACTAGCGCCTTATTTTACGTCGTGGCTCGACCAAGATCAAATTAATTGGAATCCGGGGGAGGTGAAGGGTCAGTGAGGTTCAGATCCTGCAAGGGTGGAAATTTGGTTGAGTCTGAAGCGACAACATCTTCAGTGGTGATATATCTTTTAAGACGGTGCCCATTGACCTTAAACTCGCCCAGAACTTTATCCCATAGGAGAAAGGCACCATGTGGGTAAGCACATTTTACAATGTAGGGGCCATACCACCTTGACTTGAGTTTTCCAGGAAAAAGTCCTAATCTTGAATTAAAAACTAAAACTTGATCTCCTTCTCTAATATCATTGTGCTTAATATGACCATCATGCCACATTTTGGTTCGGTCTTTGTAGATTCTTGCGTTTTCATAGGCACTCATCCTAAGTTCATCAAGCTCATTTATTTGGAGAAAACGTTGATCTCCAGCCATGGAAAGGTCAAAATTCAAAGTTTTGATGGCCCAACTAGCTTTGTGCTCTAGTTCTATTGGTAAGTGACATGACTTACCGTAGATCAGTCTGAAAGGGGTGGTACCAATGGGTGTTTTGTAGGCAGTACGATATGCCCACAGGGCATCATTGATTTTTAACGCCCAATCTTTCCTAGTTCGTCCAACAATTTTTTTTAAAATTGATTTTATTTGTCTGTTGGATACTTCTACCTACCCACTGGTCTGAGGATGGTAAGGAGTGGCGACTTTGTGATAAACCCCATATTTTTTCAAAAGAGCTTCAAAATGTTTTTCCAAAAAATGGGATCCCCCGTCATAAATGACGGTACGAGGGACTCCAAATCGAGGAAAAATGATATCTTTAAAAAGTTTCTTAACAGGTTTAGAGTCACACGTTTTAGTGGGTATGGCCTCAACACACTTTGACACGTAATCGACTGTGACTAAAATGTAAGAAAACCCATAAGAAGAAGGAAATGGGTACATATAGTCGATTCCCCAGACATCAAAAATCTCTAATTCCTGCCAAGAGGTGAGAGGCATTTGGTCATGCTTGGAAATATTGCCCGTCCTTTGACATTGGTCACATGAAAGTACATAATCATACGAGTCTTTGAAGATGGTGGGCCAAAAGAATCCGCATTGTAGGACCTTTCTAACCATTTTTTGGGAACTCATGTGACCACCATAGGGGCCAGAGTGACATTGTTCCAAAATGGCGATGCTTTCTTCGTGGGATACACAACGACGATATAAACCATCGGTGCAAAGTCGAAACAAATAAGGTTCATCCCAATAATAATTTTTCACATCATGTAAAAACTTAGCTTTAGAGTGTCCCGTATACTCGGGGTGCAATACACCTGCAGCTAAATAGTTTACAAAATCAGCAAACCAAGGAAATTGGGAGTCTACCTTGAGCAATTGGTCATAGGGTAAGCATTCATTTATTGGATTTTCATCAATGGGGTTATATCTAAGTCTACTGAGGTGGTCAGCCACGACATTTTCAGATCCCTTTTTGTCTAGGATTTCTAGATCAAATTCCTGCAATAACAAAATCCATCTTATAAGTCTAGGCTTGGCATCTTTCTTGGTCATGAGGTAGCAAATGGTTGCATGATCAGTGTAAACAACTACCTTTGAACCAAAAAGATATGAGTGAAATTTATCGAAGGCATAGACAATGGCTAGCATTTCTTTTTCAGTTACGGTGTAATTTCGCTGAGCCTCATCTAAGGTCTTGGATGCATAATAAATGACATGGTGTTTTTTGTCAATTCGTTGTCCTAAAATGGCACCTACAGCAAAATCACTAGCATCACACATGATTTTAAAGGGTAAGGCCCAGTCAGGAGCACGGATGATGGGGGTGGTGGTGAGAGACTTTTTCAAACATAGAAAACTCTCCATGCATGCCATATCGAAATGGAAAGGCACCTCCTTTTGAAGAAGATTAGTGAGAGGTTTTGTGATTTTGGAAAAATCACGAATGAATCGCCGATAGAAACCGGCATGTCCTAAGAAGGCTCGGATGTCTTTGACTGAGGTTGGGGGAGGTATCTTGGTGATGACCTCAATCTTAGCTTGGTCAACTTCAATGCCCTGATTGCTCACCTTATGGCCTAGAACAATACCCTCCTTGACCATGAAGTGACACTTCTCCCAATGAAGGACTAAGTGTGATTAAATACATCTATCAAGGACAAGGGAGAGGTTTTGAAGGCAGGAATCAAAACTGTCTCCATAGACAGAGAAATCATCCACGAACACTTCCATGATAGTTTCAGTTAACCCTGAAAAAATGGCAGACATACATCTTTGAAAAGTGGCTGGTGCATTGCACAGGCCAAAGGGCATTCGTATAAAAGCATATGTACCAAAAGGGCATATGAAAGTGGTCTTCTCTTGGTCTTTGGGATGAATGGGAATCTGATAAAAACCCGAGTAGCCATCTAAATAGCAAAAGTATTGTTGATGAGCTAAACGTTCAAGAACTTGATCGAGGAAGGGAAGAGGGAAGTGGTCTTTCCTAGTTTCTTTGTTGAGTTTCCTGTAGTCAATGCACATCCTCCACCCTGTGACGGTACGGGTGGGGATGAGCTCATTCTTCTCATTCCTAATGACTGTAGTCCCACCCTTTTTGGGGATGACCTGGACAGGGCTGATCCAAGGAGAGTCAGAGATGGGGTAGATGATTCCTGCAGTCAAAAGTTTAATTACTTCAAGACGAACAACTTCCTTCATGTTTGGGTTGAGTTTCCTTTGCGGGTCTCAGGAAGGTTTACTATTTTCAATCATTGGGATTTTGTGGATGCAAATGGATTGATCTATCCCAACTAAATCCGTCATTTTGTACCCTAAAGCTATTTTCCGTTTCCTAAGTTCTCTCATAAGCATGTTTTCTTGTTCAATGGTAAGGTCAGAATTGATAATGACAGGGCATAATTGTTGTTCATCTAGAAAGACATATTTCAGGCCTATGGGGAGAGTCTTCATTTCCGGGGCCTTTGGCGGTTTTGGTCGTTCTTCTATGGTGGAGATCATTTTAAGGTCTTCAATCTCAGCACATGGGATTTCCTCAAAGTTGTCCAAATGAATCTTGAGTTGATTTGATGGTTCATTATCAAAATCACATTCGGTGGGGATGGTGAGAGTAGTGCGTAGGGGATCATCAACTAATTCCCATTCTTGCCTTAGTTGGGTTAATTCATCAATGCAATCAAGGAGGTAGACTTCTTCCTCAAGACTAGGTCCCCTCATGCTTTCAAACACCCTAAATTGTAGGGTTTGCTTCCCTAGCCTTAACAAAATGGTACCAACCTCAACATCAATTAAGGCACGAGCAGTGGCTAAGAAGGGACGTCCGAAAATGAGAGGGTAGCGTAAATCTTCCTTGATATCCATGATCACAAAATCACAAGGGACGTATGCATCATTTCCAACTTTAACCGGAATGTCTTCTATGATTCCCATGGGTTTAGTTGTGGATGAATCTTCCAGTTGGATGGTCATGGCTGTGGGTAACATGTCATTGAATCCTAGTCTTTTGCAAAGACTATATGGCATGATAGATATACTGGCTCCTAAATCTGCTAGGCCTTTTCTACAAGCATTGTCACCCAAGTAGCATCCTATTCCAAAAGAACCTGGATCCTTCTATTTTTTAGGCATCTTACTTAGGATAATGTCAGATGTGGTCCTAGCAAGTTTAACAGTCTCATATTATTTAGTAACAGATTTTCTAGTTAAGAGAGATTTCATGTACTTGGACCAGGCGGGAATGTCTGCCAAAGCATCAAGGAAGGGAATGTCGACATGTATTTTTTTCATAGCATCCCTAAATTTCATGAAGCGGGCATCAAGTCTTGTTTGTTTGAGGCGGGCTTGATAGGGAGGTCGGGGTTTATAAACTGGTTCTTCATCTTCCACTTGAGGGGTTTCAGGGACAGATGGGTTGGGTGTGGCTTCGGGTTCGACAACTACCATCTCCTCATCCTCAAATTCTAGAGGTGGGTCTGAAGATTTTTCTGGAGTGGGAAGGGCGTGCACCTTTCCCGAACGAGTAGAGACAACCTTGAGTTGTTCAGGATGTTTGGGGTTGTTTTCAGGCTGCCCTGCAAAGGTCCCAGTAGGAGGTTTTTGTTGGGCAAATAGACGGGCCAACTGTGCGTCAGTTGCCTTTTGATGGGCTTGTATGGCCACGAGGGTTTGTTCTATGCTTGCCAGGCTAGGATGACTTGGGGGGGAGGAGGGGGGAGGTTTTGAGGTGGCTGGGGAGGTTGAGGTTGGTTTAGATTTTGGGCTGGAAGGTTTAGGTTTTGGAATTGTTGGTAGTGTTGTCGATTTTGGTGATTTCAAAAATTTCTTTGATTGTTGTATGGGAATCCAGGTCGTGGTCGATTGTTACTTTGAGGGTAGGGAGGCCTTTGTTGAAGTTGGTTAGAGTTCTCGGCACCTGAAGGGTTCCCATATTGAAAACCAGGGTGATTTCTAGGTTGGTTGGGATTGTAGTAACTTTGGCCTGGTATTGTATGAATCGAATTGAGGTCCTCTGGTTGTTGTCCTACTTCAGGTTGCATGGGCATGTTGTAGAGATATTGACAGTGGAGGGTGGTATGGTCGTATCCTTGGAAAATACCACAAAGGGAATCCATGGCTTTTAGTTGTTGGGGTGACTCCCTAAGGGTGACCAAGGATGACTCTAACCGATCTTGTTTTAAGGAAATTAATTTTAGGCTTTCCGCTATGCTTTGGATATCATTATTTACTTCTGCCTTGGCTACCTTAAGGATTCTGCCAATCCCTCTTCTAGCCCTTATTTCGGAAGCCCGTTTGACTACCTCCCATGTGCTAGTCAAACTTTGATGCATGCAATTTCCTCCAGATGAGGAATCGAGAAAGAATTTAGTATCATCATCAACACCACGATAGAAAATCTCTATGAGTTGGGCTTGAGAGATATCATGGTGGGGGCACTTACTAAGTAAGTCTTTGAACCTTTTCCAAGCTTCACCTAAAGACTCTCCTGGGGACATGGAAAAATGAGTTATTTGACCCCTAAGTTCATAGGTGAGAGACGGGGGGTAAAATTTCTCAAGGAACTTGCTTTGTAGAACTTCCCATGTTGTGACATGTTCTTCGCTCTCCATGGTGTTGTACCAGCTACTAGCTTGGCCGGAGAGGGAATACTTAAACAACCTAAGGCATATGGCATCTTCAGAGACACCCGAGAGTTTGTTCAAAGAACAAAGGTCAATGAACCTTTGAAGATGATCTTGGCAACTTTCCCCATTGTTGCCTGAAAAAGGGTTGGCTTGCATCATGGTGATCCATTGTGTTCGGATTCCGAATTATGGAGCAATAATATCGGGGGGTATAACCGGATGTTGCGCATAGGCCATTTTGGGAACATAAAGGTCTTTTAATTGTTTTTTCCTTTCGGCTTCCCTCCTATCGGCTTCTATGGTTTCTTGCTCGGCCCTAAAGGCTACACGCAAAGCGGCTTCTCTTTCCGCTTGTTCGGCTTGGATGAGCTCTCTTTGAGCTGCGAGAGCTTGGTCGATCCTACGGGCGACTTCATCTTCATTCATTCTCACTAGATTTTGACGGTTTAGACGATGAAAGGTCCTTTCTATTTCCGAATCAAACGGTTGGAAATCGTCATTCGGGCGTCACATGCACAATTAAAGTAGTTATTCGTGTGCAGAAAAAATGTACTGCCGAAATGGAAACTCGACAGAAAGAGGAGTACACTTCTGGAATGTTATTTGGAAGGCATGAAAAAAGGAAAAAAAGTTTTTCAAAATTGTTTTGGGGTTCGAAAAAAACAATCCGTTATCCCCAACAACGACGCCAAATTGATAATCATCGTTTGCAATATCAATCACTAAGATGGTTAATCCTAGAGTTTAAACCTTTTTTACTTCCGGTTTTAAGGGTAGTATAGAATGGTCGATCCCACATGACAACTTTTTAGAGATTGTTCTTAGAACCCAAAGTTTGAAGAACTTTATTATTTGTTTTTGGTATTTTTCTTTAGATTAAAGAAGAAGTAGAAGTCAAGTTGGGGGTTTGATTGATTACACTAATGCAAGAAGAAATGCACTCAACAAGAATAAACATGCACAAGGAAAAAATAAGATGATTGTTAACACAAGCAGAACTATATGAATGAAAGACTAAGAATTAAAGAAAACAAAGGATGCGGTGATTAAATCAAGAGATGGAAATCGAGGCTCGTAGGGGTTTTCACCACCTTAGCCTAGGCGATAACAACTAATTCTTAAATGACGATTTGATGAAGGTTTGCGAATTTAAAAACTCACAAGAGATAAACTCCACATGAGTCCATTGGTCTTGGTGCTCATGCTTCCTAGTTTATCATCCTAAAAGACGAAAATCCACGATCATATCAAAAAGTCTATGTAATCGATTTTATTGTTCTAAATCCAGATTTCCATGGTCATTTCCATCCGGATTAACATGCGATCCGAAGATCAACCATTAATTAAAACTGATTACCATCTAGTCATTTAAGAAGAAGTCGTTAAAACCATGGCTAAGGGGTTATTCCCCTTGCCTCTATAGAAGTATACTCACTCATGGAGAAAGGGGAGACGGAGGAAGAAAGTACTGAAGCCATAGTCTAACCCAAAAATCAGGAGATTAATCCTTATGCTAGAGACAATGAAATGGCTTAGTTCTTTGTTCCTTGCTCCAGAATTAAAGAACGGAGAAAATAAGATTAAGACTAAGGCAGAATGAAGAGACAAGAGCAAGTATGAAAGAACTATGATTGAACTAAAATCTACTTTATTGCATAAAAAAATGATTACAAGACTTGTTGCTTCAGAATCCCAATACAAAGAAATCCAATATGCCCTCAGGAGGAGGAAGTGCCCCTCCTTTTATAGGAGAAGAAGGAGGCATTTTTACAATTAGGTTAAGGGCTTTTGAGGCTAGTGGCTGGGGTTTTGGGCTGTCTGCGTGCCGCCAACCGACCGGTTCAGCAACGAACCGATCGACTGGAAGGTTCTGGAGTGTGGTAGCCAATCGATCGGCTGCCAACCCTAATTAGGGTGGCGGCACAGTCCAACCCGCTTGGTGTCGTTTCTTCTCGTCAATAGGGCACCAACCGAGCATTTGGTTTACAAATCGGGTGATCTCGGCCAGTCGTATGATGAGAGCAATGATCGACGCTTGAAGGTAAATCGAGCGTTTCAATTGGTCAGACGATCGGGTCGATAAGGTGAGACGATCGGTTGACAATACCAGTCGATCGGCTCAGGTCCTGAAACTGCAATAAAATGCACATGATTATCATATTTGTGATAAAAAATGAGAAAATATCAATTTGTGCAATTTCAAGAGATGAATGGAGTATTTCTATGTGACAAGCTTAATAATTCACAGAAAAGATGTGCTGAAATAGCACGCATCAGTGTGTTGGAAGTTGAATGGTGGTTGTGGTGATGGAGGATCATAGGGGTTAGGGGGCCCTTGGTATTGTTGGAGAGTGGGTTCTTGGCCATGTGGTGGGATATAAGCACCTTGAGGAGCATCCATGGTTCCACTAGCATTGTTGGGGTTGGACATGGGTTGGGAAAGGGGTCTTCCCTCCTCACAAAGGGCAAGTGAAAGGGAAATCTCATCCAACCTTTGCTCAAGCTGCTCAATGGTTTGTCCATGAAAGGACACCTCTCTCTTCACTTCATCAAGGCTTATTAACCTTGCAAGAACTTCTTTTTCAAACATGGATTTGTCTCCTTGCTCTTGGTCTCCTTGTTGCTCCCATGAAAGGTTTGGGTGATTTCTCCATTTTGAAGTGTAAGAGCTTGGCATGGAGCCTTGGTTGTTCTAAATGCCACATGATTTTAGAACTTGCACATCTTCACAAAGAGCCTCTATGGAGTTGGCTAAGTGATTAGAAGAACCTCCCACATGAATCTTCATGAGATTTACCATGTCTTCCAACATCTTCATCTTGTAGGGTGGTTGAGAGATTGAAGGGGTTCGTGCATCTTGGTCTACCATCTTGAATTCAAAGGGTTTCTTGTCACATGCACAAGGCACAAAAAAAATGAGGACAAGTTAGAAAACCAAGATGCAAAAGTAACACAAAGAATAAAGAATAGCAACAGTGAGGGCAGTAGGAAAAGCTAAGCTACACTAACTAGCTAGGTCGAGTGCCTCTGTCCCTGGAAATGGCGCCGTAAAGCTTGGTGCGATTGATCCAGAGGTGCACAAACTAACCAATTAAGTTTGATTAGATACACCCCATGAAACTTGAACACAGTTGGGATCTTTCAATATTTGTAAAAACCCTAAAAAGACTTAGTCACAATACTAAACAGAGCCCCTGTAAGTGCACTGGGTACTACTGTAGTAAAGGGAGAGGCAAGTATAGGGGTCGATCCTCAAGGAGATAGGAGAACTAGATCTAGGTTAGCGTTTTCTATGTTCCTAAAGCAGAGATTATGGTTTTAGGGTTTTAATTTGGGCTTGGTTTGATTACACTAAGCAAGCAGGCAAGCAAAGGCAATATGAAAACTAGATTATCCTAGGCAAGTTAGGTGTAAGAGACTAGATTAAGCAATCAACTAAATAAGGGAAAGATGATCTAGACTACTCTAGCAAGGCAATTAACAACTAAGAACTAAGCTAAACACTAGAGCAAGCAAGGATCTAGGTTAACCCTAATGAACAAGACTAAGCAATTAGCCAAAGTGAACAAAGGAAATTAAGCTAAACTAGCATTAACAAGCTAAGGTGACAAATTGGGTTTTAAGTAATGGTTTGGATTGGTGGGACATTTGGGAATGTGATTTGATATTAGTTGGGGGAAGGTCGACATAGCATGTAATTATCACAATTCAATCTAGATTACCAAACCAAATAGCAAGGCAAGTGTTATTAGAATGTACCCTATACTACTAGTTGGTGAACTAGGGTTAGGTGTACTTCTAGTAAGACTTGGCAAGTCTAGGTTGTTAGGGTAAGTGGTATTGGGGCAATTAAGAGCCAAGGGTAGGAATGGGAGTAGAGATGAGGGTGTTTCACCTCATGTTACTTGCCATCTAGCCTTTAGGAAGCTCTAGACAATTGTACCAATCACACTTACACTAGCTACTTAGATCTCACACTCACTTGTAGAAGAAGGGAGATGTATGTAGGAACAAAGGGGGATATCTAGGGATCCACTAACTGGACCTAGGATCCATTCCTAAGATTTCCACATACATTCCAATTTCCCCTAGAAGATAAGTGTCATCAAGTATCTCAAAGAAAGCAATCTATGTTTTTTTTGGGTGAACCAAGCGTGTTTCTTTGTATTACTATCTCAACCAAATAAGTACCATCCTGTTACAAGGTGTAACATGCAAAGAATACAAAAAAAACAAAGAAAATGGAATATATACAATATTATATAGAGGAAAAATCTTCTGTACTGTATTTCCAGATCTCATCTGGGGTTTTCTTTGTTCCCAGGAAGATCCGCTTATTCCTTTCTGTCCAGGTATGATAAATCACAAAGCAATCTATGTTAAAAGCACAAACCACATGAAATAAAATGGGAAATGAGATAGAAGCAAGAGTAAAACATCATAGAATGAAATCATGTTTATTACAAGTTATTTTTCCCCAACAAGGTATCAAAGTTACATATATCCCAAACAACCCTCCACTAGGGGATTAGCTAGACATGATCCAAGAAAAGATAAAAGAAAGGGGAAGAAGGGGATAAGACTCGATGGATCTCTAAGTAGATCCTTCTCCTTCACCTTCTAGCTACTATAGGGTGATCTCACTCCTCCAAGGTGGATGATGGGTATGGAAATGAAGGGGATTATGGCAGAAAACCTAGAAAACTAGGTTTCTATGGTAGAAATGAGGTGGAAATGGTAGATGGAGAGCATAAATGCAAGGGGAGTGCAATTAATGCTCAAGAGTGGGTGGAGATGAGTAATGGAAGCTAACCTAGTGTTGTGTCCACCACCCATGTATATAGGTGGTGGTGGAAGCACTAGGATAAGTAGGGGCATTGTTAGAAAAATAGTGTAGAAAATGCTAGGGTTTAGGTGGTAGCACGGTTGTGCTGGGAAACACGACCATGGTGGGTAGGGGTAGGAATGACCGTGGTGGTGTGGAATGGTTGGTCTAAGAAAGTGAAAAAATCACAAGTCGAGGTGGTGAAATGGAGGCTGGTAGCATGACCGTGCTGGGCAGTACGACTGTAGTGGAGGCTAGGTAGAACGGCCATGCTGGGTAGCATGGCTGTGATGGTTGAGTTGGAGGTGAGGTCGTTCCCTTCAACACGCCCGTTTTATCTTCAGCCAGCACGACCGTACTGGGCCACATGGCCGTTTTGGGGGCTTCATGGCATGGCCGTGCTGGGTAGCACGACCATGGTGGTTGAGTTTCTATAGCTTGCAAATTTGGGATTTTCCCTGTAACTTTTGCATTGGCCAGCACACTCATTCCTTGGCACCTCGGCCGTGCTGGGGTCTTCAGTAGCAAAAGCATCTTGAATCTTCATGGTCAATGGACTTCTATTCTTGATGTCGACCCTTGTCCATTAGGGGTAGGTTGAGGGAGCTTTGGGGTCTTCTTTGGACTCCTCCATGGGTGGAGGAACCCTAGAACTCCTTCCTTTTCTCTCATCCATCCAAAGCATGGTCCAAGTACCTAAAAAGTATGCAAAGAATGTCCATAAGTGCATTTGACAATAATAAGTGAATTGGGGAATTTAAATTGCATGCTACTCTATTTAGATGTGAATAAAGTACAAAATGGCACAAGATGAAGCCCTAAAATAGGGCTACATCAGGGCGCCACTACCGCCAAACATCATGTCGTTGGCAGCGATGGTAAATTAACATTTTAAAGTAGTTTAAACCTAACATTATTTTACCTAATGTCACAATATCATATTACATGACTTGCTATTTATATATTTATTATCTTGAATACTTAGTTATTAGTGCTTTTATTATTAAAATAATTAACATTTGTTAATTTGATTCAAATCAGATAAAAAATTGAAGGAGATGAGAAGGAGGAGGATTTCTGGCTAGATGCAGGGTTGTTGCCCGATGGGGTGGATTCAAAAGCTCTAAGGTTTAATATGGAGGTGGAGATGGTCATCAAGTTTCCTCAAGCTTCACTAAAGTTGGTGGTGGATCTTCTAGCAGTGACAATGGAGATCTGCATCTTGAGGTTCCCTATTAGAGTTGTTTCTTGAGAAAGAAAGGGGCATCAAGCTCTGAATAGGGGACTATAGAATCAATAAATTATGTCTAACTTATCATAAAGGAAGAAGGGGATGTGCCTAAGATGATGACAATATATTGGAATCTTGGTGAGGCCCAAAACTTTCGAGCGACAACGATTTGTCAGAGTCAAAGGTTGGGATTGTCTCAACAATGTAGGTGATATATGGGCAAAAATACTAGCTAGTAACCTATGTAGAATGATGTCTAAAGTAGAGTAATGGCATGTATGTGGTGAGGTTACGTCAAAGGTTGATGTCAAGGATGTTGTGGTCATGTAGGAGGTGGATCATCGACTAGGTATAGGGGAACCTATATATGGGCAATTTGGTATAGTGTTTGCTTCATGGAGTAATGAAGAAACTTTGGATGTTTATTGTTTTGTGCAATGTTGTGCAAGGCAAGATAGAGCTCCTCACATGAATTTCATGCTTGAACCTTTTTTCCAATCATGCACTTTCATTACAATGACATGAAGGCATCATGAAGAGGTCATTTAGGTAGGGAAGAGGGTGACAAATTTAACCACGCATAATAAAATTTATGGTGTCCGGTTGGAGACCAAAAACCTTAGTCTTGAGAAATATGACCCATGACATGCTGATATCTCCTCATCTATAGACTACTAAGATCATATAGCACATAGAGTCAACAACTAACAACTCATCAAATTTTGTTTTCTTAATTAATTTCTACAGGTAGAATACAAAGTCCAATTGTCCTAAAATGTTAACCCTAGATCCATATTAATATATACTATTTTACAAAATACATACTTCCATTATTGCTATCTCAAATACTCTCATTCAATTACCTCTATTGATAATTTTATTATAAAATGTATTTTAAATTGATTCCAAAGTCAATGATCTCAATTGGGTCAAGCTAGCCCATAGTAGATTCTGATCTAATTGTATCAGAGAAAACATAAAGATTTGATTTTTTGTACACTTTAATGGCTATCCAAAATAAATTAAAATACAAATTGGGAAATAAAATTTAATTTGAAGTTTATGAGTGAAGATAATAATAAATTATCACTCAGAATAAGTATATAATCCAAAATTCAATATGTTAGAACTCTATTATCTTCATCGAGATTTCCTACTCAAAATAAAGTCCTTCTTAATAGTCATATTTATCTATAATGTTTGATCTATAAATTTTCATCATACTAATCCTGCTTGTTCAAGTGTCATCTTCAACATAATCTAGTTCTCTTCTAATTTAGTATAACCTCTGATCGTGGCAACCGAAAGATCCTCTTGATTCGTCCATTTAATTTGGTTACTTGATTTCAACTCAAATCCTATTTTGAAATGTATGTCTACAACTGAATTTATCGATTCAGATATGAGGGTTTAGATATTCAAATTTCGAGTCTAAACCATTATTAATGAATTTTAGAGTTACAACAAAAGCTTATTGGTCATGCTACAGTTATCAAGGTCAAGTATAAAACCTCATAATCTTTTACTCAATATTGTTCTCGCTACTCTTTATTTCTTGTTTTTTATTGGGTAAAGAATTTAGATATACTTAACTATTCTTTTCATGTTTGATAAGGTTTCATTTCAATGTGATGTCTAGGACATATTAGTTCTATAAAGTTTTATATGTATATGAAGGTTACAAGTTAAAAAATTTATCCTAATTCAGAATATTATTAGCTACCTCTTAACCCATATGAATCTCATTTTTACCCTCAATTTCTTAATTGTATGGTCCTGCTATGTAATTTTAAGTGATTAAATTTATATTTAATATATTGTGTAATTACATATTTACAAGGAGAACATATTTTAATCTTTTATATTGTTAGATTTTTGATTTATTATTTCTATGGGTTGTTTTATCAAAGTTATTGGTGAGCGACACTTGTCTGAGTAAATATATAGTCTATAAACATCGTTACATTTTTTAACAAGATTCATATCGAGTAGGCCTATTTTCTAATTTTCTAATATATTTTTATTTCATTTCTATAAATTGAAGGTGATTATATACACATATTTTTTGGCATTTTGAATCGGATTTCTGACTTAGTTCGAAGATTACGAGTTTTCCCAAGTAGCAAAAATTCCCTTGTCCATGTCAATTTATAAAGTGAGAACCCCTCCACTACGGATCAGGAGTGATTATGCTAACCCCATCACTAAAAAATCCTTCCTTAGACACCTCAAGTCATGTTAACTTTACTAATGATGGCTATCCTTTATTAGTTGATTCATTAGGTAGATTTTAAGTGTAAATAATTCTACCTTAGTTTCATCATAGGCACCAATTGTTTTCAATATTTGAATTATAACTTATCAAATGTGATTATATACATGAATTAAGTAATTTTAGGGCTTATTCAATCTATTCATAGAATCTTTCTACATTTTTAGATATTTGTGGATTTTGGAAACTATAAAGAAAACTAGGAAATTCTATCTACTTGTATACCACAAGAGAGGTAAAAGTGGAGTTGTAAACTCATATATCTCTAAGAGTTCCCTATCAACTATATCTTCAAGTATATTCATGCCTAGATAGGGGTCCAAAAACTAGTAGATGAGGTATATATGTTTTTGTGTGTGTTTTGGTCTCTCCTCATCAAAGGCGACTGAGATTAGTTGGTCTAAAAAGTCAATGGCTAATAAATCAAGTAAAATTGTTTTCTTAATTAATTTCTATAGGATGCATATGCAGTTCAATCAACATGAAATTTTAATCATGGATCCATTTTAGTATGTACTATTTCTATAAGACACTTCCATTATTATCATCCCAAGTCCAGTCATTTAATTATCTCCATTAATAATTAAATGAACAATTTTAATAAAATATATTTTCAATTTGATTCCATAGCTAATAACTCTTAATTGGGTCAATTTAACCTAGAGTAGGTCCTAATCTAATTGGATCAAGACAAAACATCAAGAACTAAACTTTTTGTACACTTTAATGGCTCTTTAAGAGAAATTGGAATAGAAATTGGGAGGGAAAATGATTTGAGGTTTTTGAAAGAAGAGAATAATATATTGTAGCTGAAAGTAAGCCTAGATTCTAAAATTAAGTATGTTATACATTACATGTGGAGTACTAAAATTCATTTCTTTCTCCCTTTTCCCATATTCATGTAATGAAACAAATAACTATTATCAACTATCTGTCCCTTACTCTTTTACAATGCACATATAAAACCAAACTTCTATTCCCTTATATTATCCTCCCTTCTTAATCATATCTTCAAAATCTAATAAATGCAACCTTATGCAACAAAAAAGCATAATTTTGAAAAAAAGATTGTGTAGATTCTAGGGGCATTTTTTTTAATTTAGACTGGTGGCTAAATTGTAGTTGAACTATAAATTCCAAAATCGATCTTAACTCTTAATTTTTCCTGTGTATCATAATTTAACATTTGATTAAAATCTTGAAACAAATGAAAAGAATAAATCCTAGTTTGTGTATAAATGCACTTTTTTGACTTTCTTGAAAGTATGAGAACTTAATTGCAAATGCACTAAAAATATCTAAAAAATGCTTTATCCATGTATTTCACCATGTATGATGTGGTTTTGATACCTTTGAACCTTGACTGTATAATGTTTCATCCTTGAGTTCTAACCCTAACCCTAATCTAGGGTTGTGAGATGGTTGGGGGGAGGTCAATGACCTCACCCTTGGGGGGGACAAAGGCTCATCACCACTTATCACCTAGGGTTTGAAGGTGTTGTGTTGAAGATTGGAGGATTAGGGGTAAATGGGTTGAACAATGGAGTCTTGGGGTCAATGAGTTGATGATTGAAGACTTGGGGATTGATGGGTTGAAGTTTGGAAGCTTGGAGGTTGGTGGATCTGTCTAGGTTGATGGGAGTTGTGCATTGGTAGATTAGAATTATGGGTCAATGAGAATTATGGGTTTATGAGAGGTTTGGGTCTATGGGATTTTAGCATCAATCAATGGAATTTCTGCTTTAACCATCTAGTATTCATGTTGACCAATGGAATTTCTGGGCTAATTCTGATCTCTATGGGGTTTATTTAAGGGATGTTATGACATTTCCACCTACCCTAGCCTACAAATACTACACTTCGTTAGACCTAGAATCTCATTTGCAATTAAAGATGCTTCTAAACATGGAATTGATCCAAAGGAGGTAGTTGGAATATCGAAGGAGGCCAATCAGAAAAGTTTGAAGGTTCCATGTGCATGAAATTTGGTGATCAAGATTCCTTTGGTGTTTCTAAATCAAGAGAGCTTTGTTTCTACCCTGATTCATGTAAGATCTTCTTTTCTTCTTATTCTATTTTGTTGATGTTTTATCTCTCATATCCTTCCTTTGTCTGGCTCCATGGAGAACCATAGTGGATCATGTTCCATATAAATAAAGGTCCCTTCTTTTCTCTCTTTTTGACCTAGTTGGGCATATATATTGCGTAAAGGAGCTTTCTTGGATCTTTTGTGGGCTGTTTTGAGAATGTTTGGTTCTTAGCTTGTGTTGTTCTTGGATGAAGCACATCGTTGTCACCCTAAGGTGAGTGACATAGCTTCTTTCAACATCTTTTTCCTACACTCCCTACATGCAAACCCCAAATGTGCTCAAATTCATCCAAATATGCTTAAAAGTGGATCTTTTATAGACTGTGTAAAATCATACTCAATTGACCACGAATATTGTTAGCTTACCCTACCTTCTATTGATGATATTTGGTGGTATTGTTATGCCCTCTTGACGCTGTAAGGGCTAGAATTTTAGCAAAAACATGTTTTCCCCCAAAAAATGCTATTTTTGTGACTTTTGATACCATGTTGATAATGCACAATATTCCTGTTCCCCCTATCTATTTGGATATTTATCTGATATGGAAACAAGATATTTTCCAAACTATTCTACTACTAAAATTTCATGGAATTTAAGTTGGTTACATGAAAACAATACTTTTATGCATGAACCCGACATTGTTATGTATACACTCACTTTATTAATATCTTCTTTATAGTTTGGAGTTTGTTGATATTTTGGGATGGTACTTTAGGGATGTATTGTTAACAGATATGTACCATTAGAGGCAAAGATGAGACTTTTATTAAGGCATGACCTTGTTATGGCAAAAAATGAGGAATTCTTGTATGTATGGACACTTTGATACTTGGTGCTAATCCTGATATAAAACTAGGGTTTCTTATACTTAAATTATGTTATAGTACTTATTTATGACCTATTTTTATCCTTGGTTGATCTAAATGAAAGATGATTAAATTGATCTAATTCATCAAGTAAAACCCTAATTGTGTAGTGCCTTATGACCTTAGAAATATCCCAATTTTAGGAAGGCAGGATAGTGAAGCAAGTAACTGTAAAATTTTTGGATTATGAGAAGGTGTTCAAAATCATATACTTTTGAGTAGACATGGGCCACTGATGCACATCGTTTGCACAACAAATTCACCAGAGAATATGATTCCCTAGACTTTAGTCTGTAAAGTGGCAATTAACTCACCCTCAAGCAAACAAGTTAATTGTAGTATAGAAGAGGGTCAATTCCATGGAACAACATGATTAAGAAATTTAATTGAACCAATTGATAAGAGTAATATTTTAAAAGCCAATTTTTGGAAAGTGATTAAAGCTAAAATAGGAAATGGAAATTGCAGAAGAAAACTAGTTAAGTTGAGTTTTAGTTCAATTAATCAAGAGATATTGGGGGTCTAGGGGTTTACCAACATAGATCACATATTTAATTAAACTGATTCAACTTAATTTTTATAAATTAGATTAGTACCATGCGAATTTGTGTCCTTACATAACACAAATATCGCAAGGGCATGACTTTCAACAAACCCAAGATGTAAGCATTTGTTGATCATTGTTCAACTCTTAAGTAAATCTTTATCAAGGATCTCGTCATGAGTTTACAAGTTTCAACTAGTTTTCCATCTCATGGATTTAGGATATCATCAACAAGAATTATAACTAACAAGATAAAATGGATAGATCAATCATAGATCTCCATTAGAGATCTCATTAGGAGTTTATGGGTTCATACAATGTTGGGATCCATGTTCTCTTCACCCAACAAGGATATAATTGATATAAACATAGAACAAGTACATAAATTGGAAGAAGAATTCGAGTCAATAGAATCTTGGAGTCAAATACAACTAAAATAAGATACGAGCTATGGGGATACTCCCCATATACTATTATGATGGGTGTACTCAAACATGATATGCATAAGAACAAGGGAACATATAAGAGTGGAAAGATTCATGTTGTCAGATCTAGAAACAAAGTGACCGGCCTTTTTCACACGTCCAGAAATGAATGCGGGATAAAGGAAGGAATCAAGCTTTAAATTTATAACCCGAAACCTTCTAGGCCCCCGCAACTTTATTACGGGGTCGAAGTAGATATACGGGGTCGAACACAGGGACGTGGTGACGTTTAGAACGCCACAGATCTCGTTCTTTAGTCAGATAAGCCAAGACGATAGTCGATAAAAGTAAGTGCTAGAACTAGTCTAGCGGGTTGTCATGATATAAAACAAAACAAAGAAAAGAAAACAAAACAAAACAGAGCTCATGATTCTACTAAACAGAGAAAGAGAGTTCCTAGCTATGTAACCACAAATGGGGTAGTCTATGCACTCGTTCTCGGGCATAGACAACCCTCGAACACCCAAGCAAGCATCTAGTACACACAGTGGCATCTGTCCTGTGGGGTCATCCCACTCGCTCTCACGATGCGTGACTAGAACCATCAACAATATGTCAATGACCCTCTCTTGAGGAATGACATATCAACACCTCAGAATACACTAAGTTCCCTCTCAGGTCTTAGGATATTCTGGGGTGTTAGGAACAGAATACCTTGGATCGTCCTCCTCTCGGGTTCAGATCCAAACTATCGTCTCTTAGCTATTCCTACAAAGGATCTCTCGATACAGGCAGAAACAACAGTTCAAACGAGTAAGAGATCAACCAAACTAGCAATCATAACTTGAAAAGAGAAAATAGAACATGCAACATACTAGATCTGATATGAATGTACTTTCTTAAGGAAAAAGTACATATACATGCCCAGATCAGGCTACATAGTCAAGAAGGAGCTAACCAGCCATAGACAAGCATAGCTGGCACCGAACAAAGATGGATAAACATCGTTTATACAAGAAACAAAGGAATGCAGTAGAATGAAAGAGAAGAGAGAAGAGATATAGCCCGTAGAGGAGAGGTGGCTCTCGCTCCTCGGCCTCTGTGCAGGCCGGATCTCAGCCCTTGGGTCTTCTCTTCGTCCCTCTAGACTCCTCGGCTCTCTCTCTAGACCGTATCGGGTAGACCGTATCGGGCAACCATATCGTGCAATAGACTTTTGGGGAACTCGACACACTAGCTCCTTGGTCTAGGAACTAGCTCTTGCCGGGTCCTTCCTTCGGCTCCCTCTCTTTGTAGGTTGGCAGCTGCTATTTATAGGCAGTGAGTTGATGGGAGTTGTAGCTTTTATTGGTCCACGTGTCCTTCATCCGTGGCTTCGATCTTGCAGCATCAGGTGGGCCAATATGACTGTCGCCCGAAGACCGTGTTGGGCAGGGGGGTGTCAGGCAGCTGTATCAGGTAGCCGTATCGGGCAGCCATATCGGGCAGGCCGTATCGGGCAGCCATATCAGGCGCCGTATCGGGAAGCTGTATCGGCTAGACCATATCGGGCAGCCGTATCGGCCAGGCCCTATCAGGCATCCGTATCGGCTAGGCCCTATCGGGCAACCATATCGACCAAATCATATTAGCCAACTACTGGAATTCTTGTCTTTTCAGGTTCAGTACTTGAGAGTCCCAAAATTAGCTAGTTTCGACGCCTACAAGTCAAAAATTTGCTAATTAGCTACATTATTGGCTATTTTAATACTTTTATCTAATGCGAGACAAAAAGCATAAAACATGAACAAAAGAGTGCATATTAAGACTAAAGTGGCATGAAACTATTGATAAAATGCATAGAAAATATGCGCTAATTTGGGTGTTATCAACTACCCCAAGTTTAAAACTTGCTTGTCCTCAAGCAAGACTGGGCTCAAAGAACAAAAAGATAACATCCAAATTAATCTTGGCAATAAATGCTAAGGTTAAAAAAATAGTTTAAAACATCAATTCTCCTGATCCATGTCGTTTCAGAACAAACCCCCACCAAACAAGCACAATCCTGCCAAAGCAAGATCAAAGAGTGTCCAGGCAAGATTAAGCGAATTAACTACAGCCTGCCGATACTCATGAGGGTTTGAATCATAATTATTTAAACATGAAAGAGTTGTCATGTAGGTGATCAAGCAGGTGATGAGCAATGATCCACCACCATGAATCCATGCATACCAATCTGGAACAACGCGCCTCTCACTTATTCATGTCCTAAGAAACAAAGCAAAAAGACTCTAATGACTTTTGAGGATCTCGATCTGTGTCAGGTTGGTCCATGTAACGAGCAACAATCCTTGCAGTATGAGCCATTTGGCCCAGAGCAGTGAGATGAACTCCTCGTACTACGCTTGAACCAACCCTGCTACTGAGATGATCTCATAGGTCACCTAAGGGTTCCTAGTGGCTCTCTAATGAGCTTTTAGAGTGATACTGCCAGGCACGACATACCCACGTTCATGAGCACAATCATACACCGGTTGGGCATCATCCTCAACTCTCCTAAAAGAGAAAACATCGCTCATTTATTGTTCACACTCAGGCTTTTATCATCTGCATTCTATTTTTGTGGGCTTGGGTGAGAACTATATAGATATTTTTGGGATTTTGTGGGCGGCCAAGCCTCTTTTGCACATTTTTATGTTTTTCATCTTTTTGACTCAATCTAATGTGAGAAGGCACGTAGTCCATCAAGGAAAACACTTCATCTTGATTATAGCTCAAAACTCATCATGATCCGCTTGACACCTGTGTGAAAAGTTGCAATTATGATTCAAGAATCCTTAGAATAGAGGCAAGCTTGCGAAACCGCAGCTAGGATTCTTTAATCTTGATTTAGCTCATTCCAACGGTCCTTTACCATGGATTTGCCATTCACGACATAGATCAAGGGAATTTAGCTTTAAGCTATGAAAAAGGGACATAACCTTAGATTTATTATCAAACTCAACGAAAGAGTCAAAGAGCAAGTCAAGCAGAAGGTCAAGCAATTTTTAAGATAAAACTGTGCATCTAGGCATAAAGTCAAGCATTTATCTATTAGAATCGCACCACATAGCCATAATTGCGAAGCTACAAGCTTATGCTATATGCAAGAAATAAACGTGCATGCAAGAAGGGTGAAGAGAAAGAAGGGCGAAGCCCTACCACCCCAAGCTTAAGAGTTTGCTCGTCCTCGAGCAAGACTTAAACTTGAAATAGTGAGGCAGGAATGCATGATTGTTAATGGAAGTTATTGAAGTTCTAAAGATGATGCATGGATGCAAGGATATAAAATAGTTAGAGGAAAGAAACTAACAAGAACATGAAAAGCAAAATTTATTGTAATAAAAGGTCGGGAGGGTGGGTAAAAGAAAAGGGGGGTGGTTGCCCCACGATATCGACACTGGGATCCCAAATCCTAAGTTTTGGGACCAGCGTCACTTGTGTCTTGCCGACGGGTTCCTCCACATAATATGAGTAGAATAGGCGGATGTGTTGGCCCTGCCGAATCCGAAGAAGAAAAGTGAAATCCGACGACTCGGTGAAGTCATCTTTGTGCTGGAAGTGGCTTGAACTGCACTGGGATGAATTCTTCGGCATATCATCCTCAGGGTACCTTTCATTATATGATTCTAAGAATGAAGGTCTCGGGATGTCGACATAGGATGAGATAGATGAGAGAGGTTGGACGTCATCTTGAGGTCTCATATCTTCTCTCTCCATCTCTGCACTTGAGGTTGGATGCTCAGATAACTCTTCTTGTACTGTATGAGTCATCCAATCATCTTCAGAGCAAAAAGTACCCCCTGAAGAATCAGTTTGTGGTTCTACCATCCCAAGCTTATCACCTAGCGTGGAGTCAGGGGTGTCTTCATGATCAACAACCATGTTGTAGTGAACCGTCCATCCTACCCCCTTGATGTCCACCAAGCCTTGTAAAGGGGTGGCGGCGAATGATGGCTCGTGCTGCTCCAACTCGTCTTCGTTACTATACTCACTGCTCCATGTCGAACAACTATCGTCGTCATCATCGAACAAATTGTTCCAAACCATGGTTGGCGTACTACTCAAAGCGAAATGACAAGTCTCAATATAAGAAATGTCACTCTGGTTTGGTTCAATATCTGACTCTGGTTCCTCAAACCAACCTTCTGGTTGTGAGGTCGATTGGGTTTTCGAGTCTTCATCATCGTCATCATAGACCCATTCATGTCTATGACTCATTTCTTCCATTGGTTCATCATCTAGGTCATCTGGATAGGATGAAGGGCTTCCCCAAGTGGGTGGGTCTTCACAGAAAAATCCTGGTGAATCCAGTTGATGGTCTGAATAGGATGATGGTGCATACTCCACTTCAGACCCAATGAAATGATCTTGATGACTAACGTCTTTATTGTCTTGTAATGCCAGTTGTAACTGAATTTTAACCAGATCGATGAGCTCTTGGAGCCTCCTGCCTTATTCAACATCTTTATCATGAAGTTGTTGTCCTTAAGCAACAATGCTTTCGAGACCCGTCGATTCTGCCATGCACATATAAGGGGAACCCACTATATCAAACTGATGCTTTAGGATGGATCCTTGTTCAATAGTTTGAAGTATACTACTACTGCGGTCTGCAGCCTTGGTGGCTACTTTGAGATGACGATCCTGCTCTTCTAGTAGTTGTTGCATTGGATCGACATCTTCTTGGAGATGAGGGGCTAAGGAGGTGAGTTCTTGAATACTTTCCCTAGCCAACTCCACTTCCTTAATCAGTTCTTGATCCCATGATAGCATGGGGGTCGAGGGCTGATTGACAGTCTCCTTTGTTGGAATTTCAACATATGACGACAGTGGAGGTAAGTATAACTCGACTAGCTGTAGAGCACGACCTTCAATTATTTGCCAACAGTCGGAATTGTGGAAAAACTTGGGAGGACAGGTGGACAAGATGATTTATCTTGCGGAAGCAAGGTCCATGACTGAAAAAGGTATGAGAACAAGAAAAGTGATTTAGTATATATGAACAAGTATGTGTAAAGCAAGAGGAAAACTATGCATGTATATACAGACTTATAGTGACAGAACAAAAATCTACTAAGCGTGTAAACGTGGAAAACCACGTCCCCGGCAACGACGCCAAAAAGTTGACCGAACTTTTTCACACGTCTGGAAATGAACATGGGATAAAGGAAGGAATCAAGCTTTAAATTTATAACCCGAAACCTTCTAGGCCCCCACAACTTTATTACGAGGTCGAAGTAGATATACGGGGTCAAACACAGGGACGTGGTGACGTTTTGGATGCCACATATCTCGTTCTTTAGTCAGATAAGCCAAGACGATAGTCGATAAAAGTAAGTGCTAGAACTAGTCTAGCGGGTTGTCACGATATAAAATAAAACAAAGAAAACAAAACAAAACAAAACAAAACAAAACAAAACAGAGCTTGTGATTCTACTAAACAGAGAAAGAGAGTTCCTGGCTATGTAACCACAAACAAGGCAGTCTATGCACTCATTCTTGGGCATAGACAACCCTCGAACACCCAAGCAAGCATCTAGTACACACAGTGGCATCTGTCCTGTGGGGTCGTCCCACTCGCTCTCACGATGCGTGACTAGAACCATCAACAATATGTCAATGATTCTCTCTCGAGGAATGACATATCAACACCTCAGAATACACTAAGTTCCCTCTCGGGTCTTAGGATATTCTGGGGTGTTAGGGACAGAATACCTTGGATCATCCTCCTCTCGGGTTCAGATCCAAACTATCGTCTCTTAGCTATTCCTACAATGGATCTCTCGATACAGGCAGAAACAACAGTTCAAGCGAGTAAGAGATCAACCAAACTAGCAATCATAACTTGGAAAGAGAAAATAGAACATGCAACATACTAGATCTGATATGAATCTACTTGCTTAAGGCAAAAGTACATATACATGCCCAGATCGGGCTACATAGCCAACAAGGAGCTAACTAGCCATAGACAAGCATAGCTGGCACCGAACAAAGATGGATAAACATTGTTTTTACAAGAAACAAAGGAATGCAGTAGAATGAAAGAGAAGAGAGAAGAGATATAGCCTGTAAAGGAGAGGTGGTCCTCACTCCTCGGCCTCTGTGTAGACCGGATCTCGGCCCTTGGGTCTTCTCTTCATCCCTCTGGACTCCTCAGCTCTCTCTCTAGACCATATCAGGCAGACCATATCGGGCAACCGTATCAGGCAACCGTATCAGGCAGTAGACTTTTGGGGAACTCGACACACTAGCTCCTTAGTCTAGGAACTAGCTCTTGCCAGGTCCTTCCTTCGGCTCCCCCGGCTCCCTCTCTTTGTAGGTTGGCAGCTGCTATTTATAGGCAGTGAGTTGATGGGAGTTGTAGCTTTTATTGGTCCACATGTCCTTCATCCGTGGATTCGATCTTGAGGCATCAGGTGGGCCAATATGACTGCCGCCCGAAGACCGTGTCTGGAAGGGGGGGGTGTCAGGCAGCTGTATCGGGCAGCCATATCGGGCAGGCTGTATCGGGCAACCATATCAGTCAGACCATATCAGGCAGCCGTATCGGGCAGGCCGTATCGGGCAGCCATATCGAGCGCCGTATCGGGTAGCTGTATCGGCCAGACCATATCGGGCAGCCGTATCGGCCAGGCCCTATCGGGCAGTCGTATCGGCCAGGCCCTATCGGGCAACCATATTGACCAGACCATATCAGCCAGCTGCTGGAATTCTTGTCTTTTCAGGTTCAGTACTTGAGAGTCCCAAAATTAGCTAGTTTCGGCGCCTACAAGTCAAAAATTGGCTAATTAGCTACATTATTGGCTATTTTTACTACTTTTATCTAATGCGAGATAGAAAGCATAAAACATGAATAAAAGAGTGCATATTAAGACTAAAGTGGCACAAAACTATAGATAAAATGCATAGAACATATGCGCTAATTTGGGTGTTATCACAAAGTGGCAACTGCTATGAGGAAGATGATGCTCCTCCCTTTCCTCTAGCCTTGAAAAACCATAAGAGGCTTTAGGGTGATAGATTGTGAGATATTATATTTGGCACTCCACCCTGCTTTTATAGAGAAGGAAGTGCCCAAAAAACCCTGAAACAAATCTGGTTGCAGATGGAAAGTCTGGATTCGGTGTTCCAATCAGCCAATTGTTGGCCCAACCGATTGATTGGGTCAGATTGAGACTCGGCCTGAAGGCAAGTAAGTTGACCAATTCACGGTGAGTCGATCAGTTCTGTGGATTGATGCTGAAAGATCTAGAGGGGGGGTGAATAGAGATTTGTGGAACTTTAAAATGAATTAAAAAAATCAAAACACTCAACCAAAGAAGGAGGGGGAAACAAGGAAGGCACTTGGATGTAGAGTGGTTCCTACCTTTGAAATCAAAGGTAGTCAGTTCACTACACAATTGTTTCTAATTGGGATTTTGAAAGCGATTTATTTTATTACCTCACAAGGATGTTACATAAAATACAATCACCTTCCACTCAAAGTAGCCTTCACCTCGAAGTAGCCTCAACCCCCTTGAAGCAACCTTCTTGAAGTAACCACGAGCAAACCTTGGAGCAACCTTCACCACCTTGAAGTAGCTCCACCACCTTGAGATAGCCTTCACCTAGAAGTAGCTCCAACCTAGCCTTCACCTAGAAGTAGCTCCAACCTCCTCTGAAGCAACCTTCTTGAAGTAATCTCAAGCACACCTTTGGAGCAGCCTTCTCTTTGTTTAAGTAGCACCAAAAAACCCCCTCTCAACAACCTCCAACCCTAGGAGTAGTCAAGGAGAACAAGATACAATATAGAAGAAAAAGATTAAAAGAAAGGAAATACTTCGCCAATTGAGTATAGCACTTTGATCCTATATCAAGTGTTTATATATCCTATCTACTTAGGATGGACATGGATATATGTGGTGGCTAGGAGATTGTAGCTATAGGACACAACTCTAGAGCAAATGATGAAGATAGAAAGTGAATCTTAGCTTTCTTCTCTCAAAAGTGGACGCTCAAGTGTATCTTGTGTATTGTGTATGTAAGTGATGATTTGGGTGTCCTAAGGCCTCTCCTATTTATAGAAATGGTTTACAAGTGTTTAGGGACATTTTAGGGAATGTCTAGAGTGTTCTTAGTGCTTAACTAGCTGTTAGGTAGAAAGTAGTTGGGTTGCAATGACTAAAATGCTCGTTAAATGCAAAGTTTCCAAAAGTTTTCTCGGTCGACAATATTGTCGACCGGATGAATTTTAGTACATAATATTTTTGACCGAATAACTGATTAGTTCTAATGACTAAACCTGTTACAACAACTATATTTCGGTCCACAATATTGTCGACCAAATTTTGACTCAGAACTAAAGATTTACAAAGTTTTGCAATGTGTGTGAGGTCCTATTGATGACTTATATGAAACCTATCAACCCTAAAGTATTCAGGTGAGTGTAAGATAGGGTTTTGGGTGGATAGGGAAGATCTAATTCTTGATTTAATGATATCTGAGTACTTGTACATTATATACTTGTACAAGTTTTTACATTGAGTACAATCATGAAAATATTGATCATTTAAGAACATTGATCTTCCATTTGTGTTGATCTTCAATTATCCAATTTCTTATTTCCTTGAACCCTAAAATACTCAAATAGCACGTTAGATCCACAAGAATGAAATGTTTGTCATCATCAAAACAAAGGGTATATTAATGTCCAATTTAGCAAACAATCTCCCCCTTTTTGAAAAAGAAAAACATTTCTAAAATATAATCAAAATGATTTAAATGAGATGAGTTTCATACCTGAGATTTACCTTAGATGAAGAACATATTCTTGTTTTAAAAAAATGTGTGCTAATTATTCCTAAAGAGATATGGAACATAGTATCCATCTCTTAAGGAATATAGCATCAATTAATGTTAGGCCAAGAGAGCATGAAACTCATTTATTTTGATTTATATTATTTCTCCCCCTTTGTCATTTCAAGAAGATAGCCATATAAACATTTTTCTCCCCCTGAATGAGATACTCCCCCTTAATTGTTTACTTTAACAAGAATGTCAAATTTAGCCACAATTCAAAAACAATGATTAATTTCTCAACCATTTGCAAGGGATGTTAAGCCCTAAAATGGTATGAGAATCCTTTAGGCTCATGGATATATTTTTATATTAGTTTCTCAACCATTTACAAGGGATGTTAAGACCTGAAATGACATGAGACTCTTTTAACTCATAGTGAAATCAATACATATATGTATCTCTAACCAAACACAAGATATGCTAAGCCCTAATTGGTATAGGGAATTCAATTAAGAGAAAGATATACATTATATTCAAGAATGTTGTAAGATCTCCCTTAATCTCATAACCTAAATATACTAATATATTTCAAATTATATCCTTCTAAAATCAATTGAGTAAGACTTTCTATAAATTTATAAGCAATCTTCTTTCTTAAAAGATTTCTCTTATTATAAGTATTTAACATGATAAGCAACTTTCCAGATTTAATATACCAATGTTGGTTGCAAGTAAATGACTTGATTTACAAATAAGAATTTTTTAGGCTTATTTTCGATCAACCATGACTTCAATCAGGGCGCCCCTCAGTCGAACTCCTATCAGACCGAGAGGCATTTTGTAGATTTCCAAGTAATGCATGTTTATCTAGAGTTAATAATTTTGTAATGTTTTATTAACATAAGTGACCAGTACACTTCTTTTTGTATACATATTCAATCTTGTTTCAAGTCATGTGCTTGAGGAACATAAATTTATTCTTTATTTTTACATCCTCTCAAAGGATTTGATGTACTTATGACCTCAAGTCTTGCCCATTAATGCATAAGTTGTATCGAAGTCTCTCATGATATCCTTAGATTTATTTTGTCATACTCATTTAGTTCCAATAAGTATTTTCCTTTAGGTCTAGGAGCTGAACTTATGCATTATTTTAAGCTTGTATATCCAATAATCAACTTCTTTTAGGATATGATTAAATCTTGTTGTATATAATCATCATTTGTTCTTCAATTTGCTCCGATGTAAACTTGTAAATCTTGGATGCTTTTGAATAACTTGATTTTCAATAGACAGTTTGAAGTTTTACTATGGTGACATCGTTGTTAGATAAGTAACAAAATTTGAAACAGAGATATCCTCGGTCGACAATTGTCTCCACCAAGAGAGGTCTCAGTCGAAATATTTGTCAACTGGATAAGTTTTCCAGAAAGTGTGAGTTATGTCAGAACCCCTCTTGGTCGATTATTTCCTCGACTTAGGAGTGTATCGTTTGAAGATTTTATTGACCAAGAATGGTTCTATCTGTTTTCAGTAATTTCATTAATTTCAAGTAAAACATTTGTTACTTCAATAAAGTTTTACAAGTTAAAGATTAGTTTAGTTGAGATAAGACATTATGAGTTTCAAAGTAAAACTTTAGGTCAAATCTCAACTAATCATGTTCAACATTCCTAAGTTTGGGGTTTTGGGACCCAAACTAAGTCAACATCCTTTTTCTGATATGGGCATGAAAATGAATTATGTCCAAGATGTAAGAAATAGTGACAACAGATGAAATCAACTTCATTTCTATTTTTAACATTTTGGTTATGAGTTGATTTATTTTTAGGTACATACATAAATTTTGTCTTGGGTACGTGTGTTCTTCTATTTTTAGGTTTTGATCTTTGGGTACATAACCTAAACCTCTTCTTCCAATTTGACCAGAAGAATCCTTTAGGATTTTATCAAGAATACCATTGTTTTTAAAGCTACTAATTTCCTTTTGTAACTTAGCAATTTCATTCATTTTTTTTAATATTTGACTTTTCTTGGTCTAGATTAGATGACAAACCATCTCTTTCTTTGACAATAGCATCATAATCTAAATGAGTCCGTAAGATACATTGAGTTTGAAGATCATTTATTTTAGCAAGCAATTCAACCTTTTCTTGGCAAAGAATGTTATTGTTTGTTTCTAGAGCAAGCAACTTAATATTGCAATCATTGATAGATGATTTCCAGGTAGCATTTTTAGACATAAGACTTTCCTTTTCAACAGTAAGATCATTCAATTTAGCATACAAATCTTCATTAGTTTTTGTAAGCTTTTTTAATTTCTTTTTACAATCAACATATTTATCATGTAATTCTTCAATACTAGCAACTAACTCTTCTTTAGATAAATCAAGAAGACTTACCTCATCTTCTTCTTCATTGGTTGTAGCAATGAGACATTGTACCTTGTCTTCTTTAGTCATGAGGCATTCTACTTCTTCTTCTCTACTCTCACTATCATCGCTTGAGTCATCCCATGCTGCTTTGTAGGCTTTTTCCTTTTTCTTAAGAGAGGATTTCCTTCCCTTCTTGACTTTAGAACATTCATTCTTTAAATGTCCCTTTTTGCCACATTCAAAGCACCTAGGGGAAGAGGAATAAGAAACACCAGATTTTTTTTAGATTTATATCTTCTATATTTCTTGCCATTTACAAGGGAGCCTCCTCTTCACTATCTTTTTCACTTGTATCATGACTACCTTTAGTTGTTGCCTTGAATGAAATGTCCTTCCTTTACTCCTTTTTTGTTCGGCTGCCAATCTTTCTTCTTCTTCAAGAGTGACCTCATGAGTTTCTAAATTACCAATGAGCTGCTCCATCCTCAATCTGGTGAGATCATTGGCTTCTTCAATGGCCGTCACCTTTGGCTTGTACTTTGGAGGCAAATACCTAAGAATTTTGGAGACTTGATCTTCTTCATTTATAAATTTTCCTAATGCACTTAAACCATTAATAATAGTAGAAAATATTTCATACATATCACTAATAGATTCATTTGGTTGCATACAAAATTGTTCAGATTTTTGTTTAAGCGTACTAATTTTAGATTTTTTTAACTTGAATGGTTCCTTCATGTGTAATGGAGAGTTTGTGCCATATGTCATAAGCAGTTTCACATGAAGAGATTCTATTGAACTCACTTATAGAAATAGAACAATATAGTATGCTTACCACATTAGCATTTAATTGAGCTTGTTTTACCGTGTTTGGATCCCAAGTTGCATACTTGGTTTGAGGAAGCTCATATGGTGTAGACACCATCCTCCATAGATCCCAACTGATTCCTTAGTAGTAAAATTGCATTCTTCTTTTATAGTAGGTGTAGTTATTTCCATCAAAAGGTGGTGGTTGGCTCACGTAGGTTCCTACAAGGTTGAGATTGTGAAGTACACCATCCCCCATTCTTCATGACCTGTTAGGGCTCCTTGAAGACCTGCTCTGATACCAATTGAAAGATCTAGAGGGGGGGTGAATAGAGATTTTTTGGAACTTTAAAATTAATTAAAATAATCAAAACACTCAAACAAAGAAGGAGGGGGAAACAAGGAAGGCACATGGATGTAGAGTGGTTCCTACCTTTGAAATCAAAGGTAGTCAGTCCACTACCCAATTGTTTCCAATTGGGATTTTGAAAGCGATCTATTTTATTACCTCACAAGGATGTTACATAAAATACAATCACCTTTCACTCTAAGTAGCCTTCACCTCAAAGTAGCATCAACCCCCTTGAAGCAGCCTTCTTGAAGTAACCACGGGCAAACCTTGGAGAAACCTTCACCACCTTGAAGTAGCTCCACCACCTTGAGATAACCTTCACCTAGAAGTAGCTCCAACCTCCTTTGAAGCAGCCTTCTTAAAGTAATCTCAAGCACACCTTTGGAGAAACCTTCTCTTTGTTGAAGTAGCACCATGAAACCTCCTCTCAACAACCTCCAACCCTAGGAGTAGTCAAGGAGAACAAAATACAATATAGAAGAAAACGATTGGAAAAAAGGAAATGCTTCACCAATTGAGTACAACACTTTGATCCTATTATCAAGAGTTTATATCTCCTATCCACTTAGGATGGACGTGGGTATATGTGGTGGCTAGGAGATTGTAGCTATAGGACACAACTCTAGAGCAAAGGATGAAGATAGCAAGTGAATCTTAGCTTTGTTTCTCTCAAAAGTGGATGCTCAAGTGAAGCTTGTGTATTGTGTATGCAAGTGATGATTTGAGTGTCCTAAGGCCTCTCCTATTTATAGAAATGGTTTACAAGTGTTTAGGGACATTTTAGGGAATGTCTTGAGTGTTCTTAGTGCTTAACTAGTCGTTAGGTAGAAAGTAGTTGGGTTGCAACGGCTAAAATGCTCGTTAAATGCGAAGTTTCCAGAACTTTTCTCGACGACAATATTGTCGACCAGATGAATTTCAGTCCACAATATTTTTGACCGGATGACTGACTGGTTCTGATGACTAAACCTATTACAAGGGTATAATAATGTCCAATTTAGCCAACAGATGCTTCATCCTGAAGGAAGGTCTATTAATTGATTCACAATGAGTTGATCGATTTGCCTATGAAAATAAGCCTTCTTGATTTAGTTTAAGTCAATCAACTGAGTGACAATCAACATATTCTGTTCACACCTCCTTCTGTTGAATTGAAATTTATACATTGTCCATATTTTGATGATGACTTAACCATTCCATTCATATGTATCTAATATGTCCATTTGAGGTCAATTTCAGGCATTAGGTACATGAAGAGTATGATTTGAAAAATCCTAGTTTTCTAGAAAAAAAAGTAAAAAACAATGCAAATGGATGTTTTGTGGAATAGGCTATATCTCCACTAGAATCATGTTATAAATCATTTGTATTGAATGTATGACATATATATTAAGCTTAGAAAAAAATCAAGAGCACTTAATTCAAATGTTTGAACACTTTTGGGGAATTGTAAAAAACATTTACATGTTGCTTTGTCGAATGAGTTTGTCTTGGTGACAACTCAGCCAAAGGGCTATACAGTTCTTGATAATTCTCAGGGTCGACTGAGTTTGTCCTGGTGACAATTCGACCGACACCCTGCACTTACAAAACAAATTAAAGCCATCAATTGAGTTTCTTCTAGGATAAACTCGACCGACAACTTCAAAATTTCTTTGTCATATAGTGTTGTCAGTTGAGTTACCCAAAAGATAACTCTACCTAAAGCACTGTACAGTAAAGTGCAAAGAAGTGTTTCTTGCCATTGGAGTGCTCCAAAACTCAAAACTATATTTTTTGGAACACCCATAATGGCTATAATTCATTCCTAATTGTCTCTACTGGCTATTAGGCATGCTCAACTATAAATAGGGGCCCTTGGACTTCATTTAAAGTTTGCCTTCTATGCTCCCTAGTTATAGTTGAGTGGTTTTGCCTCCAAGAGCCCCTTTCTCTCTCAAGCTTATCTAGTAATCTACATCAATTTGAGTGAGTTAGGATCATTGTAAGAGAGTTTCTTCAATGTACACCTTGTGAATCTCTCCACTCCTTTCCCAACCTCTCTCTCTCTCTCAAACTACAATGGTGAAAGATTCTCCTTGGTGAAGGTGATGAAGAAGGCTGAAAATCCAAGTCAAGAGTTGTGATTCCGTGAAGGCGGAAGACTTGGTTCAAGAGTAGATAAGTTCTTGGTGAAGGAAAGAGGCTCATTCAACAAGTGGGTAAGTCCTTGTGATAGTAGAGGACTCTTGGTCTTGGATAGGTAGGTCCTTTGTAGGTTATTGGCTCCCTTGTCCTCAAAGGTAAGGCTACATATCCTTCTCCTTGAAAATGAAGGTCATATTATATCTCTTATAATGGAATATAAGAAGTGTGCAATGGTTGAAAATCTTAGAGACTGACCCCTCTAGGTAGTGGATGTACATCTCCTAGTTTGGAGTTTGGAACCACTATACATAGCTTGTGTTACTTGTACTTGTTCAATCTCTCTCTCCCTTGCTATGTACGTTTGATTTCACTCAAATTTCATATAAGCAACCTTATCTTGTGATATACTTTGAAGGTCTAATGAATTTGAATTAAGTTTTTATATCTCTATTCACCCCTCTATAGAGCCCATAGTGCAATTGATCTATCATACAATCCTATATTGCATAGTATATTTAAACACATAGAGGTCTGCCGCCACTTCCTTTGTGACCACATTGATAAGAAAGATATCTATGTTACATGTGGATACCAAAAATATACTAGCAGACATTTTCACTAAACATCTCGCTAGAGAGCAATTTACATTTATTATATCAAAACTGCTTATAGCTTCTCTTGATGATAATTCTATGCCTTCTAGCTATGATGTTCACATACCTATATGTTATTGCTAAAAAATAGCCTATCATGCACTATCATTTGCTATATTTGCCAAGTTTTAGTGTCAGACATTTTATCACGAAATAGTAGCCAATGATGATTAAAACATGTCCAAATTTAATAAAAATATATGACATGATAGAGAAATACATTTGTGTATAAATCTAGGACTCTGAAATTTAAAATCTAATTTTTGTTATAGACCTTCATGTCGGCCGAGTTTTTCCTACGGGGAACTCAACCAATGACCTGACCAAGGGTTGAACTGCACACAGTATCAGACGAGTTCCCCAAATGACAAACTTGACCATCAACACTATACCGCTAACATTAAGTAGGGTCTATCAGCTGGTATTCTCCCTCTCAACTAGAGAAAAATGACTGACAACTCCCCCTTTCATTCACCCTTATACCCTAGCCATCTTCCAACTCTTTTCTCCACCGATCCAACCCCCATTTCTCTTCCCTAACCCATTCCTAGGTTTCCCTAGGTGGTTTTATATTGGTTGTGATCTGGTTTCTCCAGCCCTTGTTCTTTCTCTTCCTTGTGTTCAGATCCATGGCTATCAATCGGTAGAAACAATGCTCTTCTTCTAGGAATATGGTTCCTACACCTTCTTCTAGGCTTATTGTGTTTGATGAAGCATCATTCATTCATCAACAAGCTTTGAATAGGTATAAGAAGCTCCTACCACGAGCCCCCTTCCCCTTTACACCTATTTTTGTATCAAAGGATGCCTTTCTTGCTCAAGTTTTTATCTTTTTGTGTATTAATGCTTAGATGCTTTATGCATGTAGCATTTTTGCTTCTTTAATTCATACACAAGCACCAAAGCGGCTCATGAATTTCATGCCAATTTGAGTTAGAATTACTCTTCTCTTATCCCTCCAATATCTACCAAGCTGTTCTATCCAACATGGTTTCTGGGACTAGACTGACTATCTCTAAGGATGATCTTAACTCTTATTTTGTGTCTGCTATTCCCACTGTGGTAGAACAATGGCTATTCTCCTACCCATCTCACTGTGACTTGCTTTATCTTGAAGAGTTTTATGACAACTTTGAACCTAAGCTTTCCCTCTACCTATTAAGAAACCTAATATCCCTTTTAGGAAGAAGTCCATCCTTCCCTCATCCTCTTTGGACTTGAAATCCCGCATTGTTGCATTAGTAGTCAATTACAATGTACACCCTAAACGCAATCAGATGACATTGCCAAAAACACTACAATGATTGTTTATTGCATCCTTAAGGGGATTCGAGTCAAATGGACCCGATATGTTCTCTACCACATGACCTATATAGACTCGGAAAAGAACACTTGAAACTCCCAACCCCACTACCCAAACCTCATATGTGGTCTCTTCCATGCTCTCACTAAGAAATCTCTTTCTTTGGGATCTCAACTACTCTCAAAAGGGGTATACATTAGTGAGACTATGGTCAAGAAGGCTTCCCATTCTTCTGGTCCTTTTACCTCAAGTGCTTCATCCTCCTCTACCCAACCTCCACCACCACCTCCTAGACCTACACACAATCAATTTTCGATGTCAAATGAAACTTTTTGGGTTACATGATCCCCCAAAATGCATATAACATGTAGGTTCAGGAGCAGATTCATCTTTAGACCTAGTCCACATTATGAGCAACATGAACCTCTCCTACCCTCAATATTATGTGACATATCCACAACCCTCTTTCTCATCTATTGAATACGCCACCTATGCATATGATCATTTCTATCCAGCTGGTCAGTAAGAATCTTCCTTTTCCCCTCTAAACCTAGTGTTGAACCTACTTCTGCTTCCTCTTGTCCTCAGCCAAGTGTCACTAAGCTACTTTCTCTTCCACCTGGACATGCCTCTGGCGTGCTTGCCAGATTTTATGGGGTTTCTACACCCAACTTTGAGCAATCAAATGCCTTATTTGCATGTGGCATGTCCTAGGAAAAGCAACATCACAAGTGGTTGGATACTCGCTCTTTTGGACCTGATGAGGACAAGGAGATGGATGTTGAGGAGTCAAATGATGAGGATACTGATGGTGAGGTACATGGTTCTGATGATGACAATGATGGACCTTGAGATGGTGATGACTCTGCTACTACTTCCGACACCTCCAAGCACCCCGAGCCCAGTCAGTGACGAGGGCTACCAGTCTGATGAGGAGATAGACCTAGATGACCTAGATGTTTAGTTTTAGGTCTATGAATGTGTTTGCATTTTGTACGCTTAGCATGTATTATTCATCAGGCATTCATGTATGAGTCTACTATTTCCCTTTATCAGTTGTTTTCGTCATTGGTTATTTTTCTTTATAGACTACTATCATGTAGGTTGTAAAATTTATCTTTGTAGCCTTAACTCTTTACTCTGTCATTTTATGAGTTTATGCGTATGAAATCCATATTATGATTATGACTAAATGTTGTTAGTTATCACTAGTTACTTGGTGCATATATATCTATTGCTAATATGCTTGTGTTGGAAACACCCAACCCTAGCTCTTCTACCACTTCCCTTTATTGAAATGACAAAGAGGAAGAAATGGCTTGGTACCATATTGAAATTTCTCTACAAATGGCATATCTAGAAAATGTCTAGGATATGTGTGTGGTGTTTGTGGTTTTAAAGGAACGAACCATAAAAGTAAGGTTAAAAATGAATTGAGGGGGAGCAAGTAATTTTATACTATCATGTATCTCCCTACTCATCAATGGTATAAAATGGTTAAAATTTCATGTCCTTTTCAATATGTTGAGGAATGGTTTGTCATCTTCAAAAAGGGAGAATATGTTGACCTAACAATTATACATTGTCCATATTTTGATGATGACTTAACCATTCCATTCATATGTATCTAACATGTTTATTTGAGATCAATTTCATGCATTATGTACATGATGAGGATGATTTGGAAAATCCTAGTTTGTTAGAAAACAAGTCAAAAACAATGCAAATGGGTGTTTTGTGGAATGGGCTATATCTCCACTAGAATCATGTTGTAAATCATTTGTATTGATTGTGTGACTTGTAAATAAGTTTAGAAAAAAACCAAGAGCACTTAATTCACATGTTTAAACACTTTTGGGGCAATTATAAAAAATGGTTATAGGTTGCCTTGTACGTCAAGTTTGTCCTAGTGACAACTCATCTAATGTGCTATACCATTCTTGATAATTCCCAGGGTCAGTCAAGTTTATCCCAATGACAACTCGACCGATACCCTACACTTACAAAACAAATTAAAGCTGTCGGCTGAATTTCATCCAGGATAAACTCGATCGGAAACTTTAAATTGTTTTGTCATATAGTGTCATCGGTCGAGTTACCCAAAAGATAACTCAATTGAAAATACTATACGGTAAAGTATTGAAAAGTGTTTCTAGCCATTGGCATGCTCCATGACTCAAAATATATCTATTGAAACACCTAAAATGGCTAGAATTCATTCCTAAGTGTCCCTACTCGCTAGTAGGCACCCTCAACTATAAATAGGGGCCCTTGAACTTCATTCCATGTTTTCCTTCTATGCTCCCTAGTTATAGTTGAGTGATTTTTCCTCTAAGAGCCCCTTTCTCTCTCAAGCTTATCTACTAATCTACATCAGTCCAAGGGAGTTAGGATCGTTATAAGAGAGCTGCTTCAATGTACACCTCGTGAAGCTCTCCACTCCTTTCCCAACCTCTATCTCTCAAACTACAATGGTGAAAGCTTCTCCTTGGTGAAGGTGAACAAGAAGGCTGAAAATCCAAGTCAAGAGGGATGATTCCTTGAAGGAGGAAGACTTGGTGGAGGAGTAGATAAGTCCTTGGTGAAGATAAGAGGCTCATTCCATAAGTGGGTAAGTCCTTGGAAAGGTAGATGACTCTTGGTATTGTATAGGTAGGTCCTTTGTATGTTATTAGCTCCCTTGTCCTCAAAGGGAAGGTTATGTATCCTTCCCCTTAAAAAGGAAAGTCATATTGTATCTCTTATAATGGAATATAAGAAGTGTGAAATGGTTGAAAATCCTAGACATTGTCTCCTCTAGGTAGTGGAGGCACATCTCCTAGTTTGGACTTTAAAACCACTACACATAGCTTGAATTACTCATGCTTGTTCAATCTCTCTCTCCTTGCTAGTATGTTTAGCTGCACTTAAACTTCATATGAGCAACCTTGTCTTGTGATATACTTTGAAGGTCTAATAAATTTGGTTTAAGTGCTTATATCTCTATTCGCCCCCTCTAGAGATCATAGATCCAATACTTTCCAACTCAGGCTTCTAAGTCAAACATCTAGAGGGGGCCAATCGACCCAGTGGTGTCCTGGGAGGCTGAATATGTGCACTTAAGGCCTCCTAATCTTATAACTCTGTGAGTCACATTGAGGGTTCTTAATCTTTGGGAATGAAGGAGAGTAATCGAGCTGTTCTTCTTCAATAAATGAGAAAAACTAATTAAAACTTTTAGGAAACAAAAACAAACTAATGCAATTAAACTTTAAAACTAGAAAATATCAACACAATGTCCTAAATAAACAATCTAAAAGATATAGTAAAAATGAATGAATTTGCATTCACCAAATTTCCCTGAACTTGAATTTTGCTCCTCCTTGAGTAGTTCAAAAGCATCAACATACACCAAATAATACTGAAAACTTTCTCTCACTTACTTGCATAGCACTACTTTGTCCTTACCACCTTTTATGGCCAAGCAACCCTAATTTCTTATAATAAAAAAACACAATGTTTGCACATTCTCTAGTTAAAGTTATTTCACAACCTGTTTCCATTTCAAGATCTGCAAAAAAATAAATGGCACATCCCTTCTATTTTTGGTACTCTTGCATATTCTTATGAGTTCTGTAGAAGAACATAATTTAATAATTGGGTGAATTGGGGGTATGTAGATTCCCCTAGGTAGAAAAGTGGAGTAAATGAAGATTTGGTAAAAGGCGATCTCTGCTCTATTCGATTCAAGATATTTTATCTTTTGTGTTGCAATTACATTGATTGCACTTTTGTGTGTGTGCATTGACATCTTTTTCTATTGTTGGTGCACCACTTTTAAATATTAGGGGTTTGGAAGAAGCGATAGAGGGATAAGGGGTGTGCCACCCTGAACTTAGAGTTTGGCATATTTTTTGCTTTTGATTATTAAGACATGTATTATACCTATTTAAGGTTTCTTCAGAGAATCAAATTGTGATGCTTTTATTGCTCTTCCACACCTACAAGTATTACTTGTTTACTCTATATTGCATCCACTGATGTCTCACATTTTGCAAAGAATATTATTTCCTATCTTTTATTCTGCCTTATTACTTTGTTAGAAGTAGGCTTGTAAGCATATAATGTTGTCTATTGTTATATGATATTGTTGGGATGTGGGTCTCACCCTTGTGGTTATCTACATCTTTGAGGTGGTCAATACTACACCCATGTTTTCTTTGGGAATGAGCCTTTTATGGATGAACAAAAATAGACAGAGGTTGTTGGTAATATTTTTGGTGGAGTCCTATAGTCGTCCCTGTACACTCGGTCTGGATAGAGTGGTTTCATATCAGATGTATCTATGACTCAAATATTTGTCTTGTATGGCTTATATATAGCTGCTCATGTTATCATTTGTGATAAACATACTTTTCATAAAAGTTGTGACAAAGGTCACTGAATCATGTAAACTCCAATGTTTATTAATGAAAAAGATGAATCCTTTATGCATAGTTATGACATGAAATTAGAATTTGATCCTGTGTTTTCTATACTCATGGTTAATGATGCTGGTTTGATGTAAGATTGACGTTTTGTTTTGGATAATATTGCCATACTGTGGTATGCTTGCCACATGAACCATATTACGTTGACTTAAGTTGGACCAGAGTGTTAGAGTCAAATAGACCAAAGATAGCGTAAGCATGACAACGTCAAAACTAAGAACCATAAAAGTTTGTACTCCCCCCTTGGCATATAGTGATAGGTATAAAATGTTTGTTTGTGAATGCACATTTGAATATACATATATGTTGTTATAGAACATGTTAAATAACACACTCAAATATTCATTATGTTTTATATAGAAAATTCACATAATTAGGACAATATTTACGTTCCTTTTAATAAATATGTATGTTTCAAATGTCTTCACCATATAATATTTGTATTGTACACTTTTTAAAAACCAATATGTATATTAGATTCAATATATACATGCTTGTACATAAGTCTATGTGTATGGATTAAAATTATGAAATTATATATAATATTTTTGTTAGATGTATATAGTCTATATCTATATTTGTGTTATATATATATATATATATATATATATATATATATATATATATTGAGTTACATTAACAATGTACTATTTTGATATAAAACATTATATACGTGTTAGATCCAAATAATTTTATATTATACTTTATTTATTATTTTTTTTTTACTTTGCACGTTATAAATATTTGGCATAAACTTGTGCCATAGAGTGGTTTAAGAACAATCCTCAATATGAAGTTCCCCTTCTATTTGCGAGTCATTGACAATCTATTTCCAGAATAAACCTTCCTTGTTAATAGGTAGCATGTCGGGTTTGTATACGCTGAAATCTTTTAGCCCGTACCTAGGCCACACAATTCTAGATTTAGTATCGAGTTTGGTACAATCTATGTAACACATAAAAGTTAAGATTTACAAAAAATGTATAGATACATATATCTTAATAAAGCCCATTGAAAATTTTGTAAATAATCAATATGGTACTTCTTAGATTTTTTTCTTATTCAATTTTCATATTTTGTATATAATTCAAAGAGATAAATGGTTAATAATAATTGTATACGTAATACAATATAAGTATCCCATTTTTGAGTATGGTCTTACTTTAACATGGGCCCAACCATATAAAAACATATCTCAAAGTTCTTAACATGTTAGAAATATTTAAGTGTTCTTTTGAGACATGGAAATAGTATTGAGTTGGATCGCCTGGTCCGATTTGATTTGGTATTGATTTCATTTAACCATAATTTGAACGAAGTTCCCACTGTACAGATCATCAAGGAAAAGGACTGTTTTCATATTCACCGATCCGATGGGCCAATCTGATCTGATTCCCTAGAAAATCACAGATACGAAGATAAAATATGATGTAGAGAACATGATATTGGTGATTGGCTGTGAAGGAATAAATGTATTTGTCTGAACAGGATCATATGGGGAGATTATGCGGATACAGGATTCGATTTTTATAGTGGAAAGTAAAGAATAAAATGTATAAAAGTGTCGTTCTTACCAATCGATCAACCAGTAAAATGTTTGACCAGCTGAGCTAGCTGTTAAGTGCATTATTAATATCCAAACAAACAACGTTAAATTGATTGCAGGGCTAGTGGGCTCGTGAAAATGGGAAAGTTTCATTGATGAGAGAAATTTAAATGAATACAGGAGGGACGTTACTTGAGAACATAGAATATAATTAATGAGATAGTTAAAAAGGAGAAATCAAGACTCAAAGGAGTATAAAAGAAAATTATAAGAGCAAAAACAATTAAGAAGAAACAAGCATTTTGAAAACATCATGATTTTATTCAATATTTTTTAGAAAAACAAAATAAAATTAAGTCGTCATAATTTGAGAAATAAGCTCACTATAGGTTATAGTCGTAGCTATACATATTGAGGATTATTAAAAGCAAAGAAAAAAAACTAAATGAACGTTATGAATTAAGCGTGGCCTCAAATAGAAAAGAGAATTAGCACGTTTTAATTATACCGAACTTTGGTTGGTTGTCATTTTGGAGGAGAGTAAATGTCAACAAGGAGAAGTTAATGGATACAATGAATAAAAAGATAGTAAAAGTAGACAAAGGTGACGGAGGGATAGAGTTAAGCATAAGTCGGTATTTCTCTTCTCTCTTTCAGTTTTCATTATAACTTTGTTCTTAGAATTATAGACTTCGTTATTCAGAAAGGATCGTCGCTCCAATTTGTTGTTAAGCATTTTTACAAATCTTTATAATTAAATACAAATACATATAAAGACTGCAAAAGAAAAAAAAGTTCGGTTACTGTCTTAAAAATATTCATTATTAAAATAAGATATTATAAAATGCATTTGCAAAATTGTGGTCAACAAATTGGACTGCCAATTGTTTTTAGATGACAAGACCCAGGGATCTAAAAATAAAAGTATTGGATTAATAGATAGAGTGCTGATGTCCAAGAAAATATGAAAATAATAAAATGACATTGTGGAATTGTTTAAAAAAAAGGAGTACTCTTTCTATACTAGTATAGATACATAAATACATCTAAATTTAATAAGAAATCAAATATTTTGTATATAAATATTTAATTTGGTATTTTTTGATTTTTTTCTTGAAAAGTGTCATATCATATACATGGTTTAAGATTGATTATAATTGTATATGTAGTCCGGCCAGAGTAGTTTGGCTGGTTGCGGCTCGGTTAGTCCCTGAGAAGGACCCGTGTTCGAGTCATGCCGAAGGCGCTATGCGAAAGGCACTCCATCCTAATTTGGTGCGGGACGGGGGGTGACCAGACCATATTCTCTCATGCCTTGAGAGTTTACCATTTTGGTCTTGTCCTGGGTGGGTTTTCTCAGTCATCAAAAAGAAAATTGTATCCGTAATAAATATGAGAATTTTTAAGTATCGGTTTACATCGACCCAACCAGCTGAATAGGGGTGTCAAAAAACCAGCTTCAGGTCGGTTCTAGATTAGACAACAATCAAGTTGATGCAAAATAGTCAAACTTAAAACTTTATTTTTTCAAGATGTTGTACCCGGAACCAAACCCAGTTTCATAATCATTAACACTTAGATAAACTTGGAATTTATAACTTTGTTAACTACTCATGATATTAAATAAAATATACACATATATAAACCTGAAATTTATAACTTTGTTAACTACTCATGATATTAAATAAAATATACATATATATAAATTTTATTTTCTAACCTTTACAACCATATTAATGATCTATCAGGTTGGTTTTGGATGAATTCCTTTAATCACAATCCGATCAAAGTTCTGGATTGTTTAATCATTAAGAAAAACAACTCATGACAGGTGGTTCTGATCCGTTTCGCTAGGTGGCACCAACCCTGATCCACACCTAGGACGCTCAAGGCCTATTCCTTAACAGAAGCCATGTAGGTAGTGTCATTCATCCTACCATCCTCATGTATACAAACATAACAATGGGGCTACATCATCACTTAGAGCCAAGGAAGATACCACAAACCACAAAAGGAAATGGGAATCACAAAAGGCCCCTCAGACCAAGAAAAGGCCCACCAACCTCATCTATACAACTTAAATTTCCACAAGAGGTTCGACAAAAAAGGAAGTTAAGTATGTATCCATGTCCTATTGATCTATAGTAGTACTCTCTTCTCAAGGATAATCATTCCCTTGATCCTCACAGGAAGGATCAAGGGTTCCTGGATTATATGAAGATCATCAAACTACGCGACTCACTTCCCAATCTCAAAGGGCATCGAGTTGATAAAACCAAATACCTATCATACACAAATCCTCCACCATGATCTTGATCTCTCTATGCACAACACAGATTCACCAAGATGGAACCACATAACCCCAAAAAAGGTCAAACAAAAAGTCATCATCCACCTCAATCCTAAAAGTATTGAGACTATGATCCCTCACCCACATTCAGAGTGACAACCATTGCTTGAATACCTACATCCAGGTGAATATTAGCATTCAACCAAGTGTTGAAGGCCATCATGAACTCTCCTTGGGATTTTTTGGCCAACTCATCCATCCATCTATGTCTCCCTCTTGACTCCTATCTCACACCCCAAAGGTAATGTTCCAAATAAGGTTTCTCAGTTCATGCATGCTCCATCGAAGTAACTCCAACTTCCTAATCATCACACTAGGGGAATGAAGATTGATATCCCTTACTCTAGCATGAAAAAAACCCTCACTAGCCTTGTCAAAATACATCTTCTTTTACTAAGATCCACTATATGTAGGATATCTGGCCATATCCTATCAGAACCTACCAGAGAGTTCTTATACCTGGATCTACACCTGAATTTCCAAATGGAACAAAGTATGAGGTTTGAGAGTAGACAACATAGACATCCCTTTAAGACAGATAAAGAGACATAACTCTCAAAGACATGTAGAACTAGCACTGGGTCTTTTCCAACTATGTCAACCCACTCAATGTCAAGGAGACTCATCGCTTTGGACCAGATATCTACCGCCCATTCACCCATGCTAATAGATGGATCGTGGTCTCCAATTTCTGGTGGCAACAACTAGTGGTAGGCTTGGTCTGGTTTAGTCTAGTCTGACCCTAAAACCATAGACCAAACCACATATAATGATTTGAATTTTTTTAGACTAGACTCGACTATGAAAAGGGTCTAAATCAAACTTAACTTGACCGCCAAAATGTGGTCAAGTTTGATTAACTTTAGTCTGAAACCACTACTACCTAGTATTACTAGCCACACACTTAACTAAAGACAAATAAAAAATAGTTCAATACTAATTTGATTCAATTTTGATGTCAATATTGGTGCACTTTGATACAAATCATACTTTAACATGAAATAAATCTTATTATATACACATAGATGGAATGTTTTGTATATTACATGCAATAAAGAAATGCTAGATTATTTAAAATATTATATATTTGTCCACTAAAATATTAATATAATATTAGTTTTCAACACAAATAAAAATATATGTAGAGATAATTCGAAATATGATCTATACATCAACTAATCATTAATAGAATAATTTACTTGAGTATATATATATATATATATATATATATATATATATATATATATATATATATATATATAGGCTCATATTTAATACCTACCCCCTATTTTGGTTACTTTTTTTTTCAAATTTCTTACTTTCAACATGTGGAGGGTTACTTTACCTTGGAAATTGTTACTTTTCATGCATAGATAGTTCCATTTGCAATGACAGATTTCAAAATACAATTACATAAATATTTCATGTGTATTCTGCTCAGTTTTACTTTTTTAGTCATATAGTTACTTTTTTATCAACATAGTTACTTTTTGGTCCTTCCAGTTACCTTTTTTGCCATATAATTACATTCACGACTGACGGGTAGTGAAAATCCAGGCTACCCACGCGGGTATTGACTGAACAACATATATATATATGTATATATATATATATATATATATATATATATATATATATATATATATATATATATGGAAAAACTCATAAAGATATATAGAGTTTGTCAAGTTTGGTCTTTTCAATTAAGCATTGTGATTGTGCAAACTATGACTGGACCAAATAAGGATGGCCTGACCACCTTTGAACCAAACTTTACCGGAATACCCACCCAGACTAAACTTAACTAGTCAGTTTGGTCAAGTTTGGTTTGGTCTAATGGTCATGTTTGGTTTCCTATCCAACCCTAGTAACAACAATCTAATGAATGAACATTCATCATACTTTTGTTGCAGTTATTAGACCATTTTCACACCTAGATTTTTAATTTTCCTTACAAATAACTTCATTTAGTTCTAGGTAATTTTTATGGTAATGTCTTAGGAACTTGATACTTTTCTCAACTCCATTTTGTAGGTTGAATTCTACTTCTTCAGGTCAAACTCCAAGAGTTAAATCTCTAGATGGTTGATCCCATCTTGATAAACAACCCAATCAAAGATATTGGTCGAGCATTCAACAATTGACCAACACCAATCAAGCTCACTCTATCAATATGCACTACTCAACCTTTAGTTCTATCAACATGCTCTAAGCAATGGTCAAGTAAAAATAAGATCCTAAACACTCAACCTCCACATGATCGACCACCTTGGTCGAGGTACCACAACTCGAGCACTAATGACCGAGCATGAAGAAATTGAGCTCCAATGATCCAATTGCACTACCCAACCTTCATCTCTGTCAAAGGTACCCTCAACAATCAACCTCTATGTTGATTATCAGATCATGAATGCAATGTCAAGGTCATCCATCCACTAAAGCCAGTCGATCCTAAGGTTGATAACCAAGCACCACAACTCAACAGCTGACCAAAGTAGTCAACCTTGGTTGACCAAAGATGACTGAAGTACAATGCTCAACCTCTCGACCAAACACCACAATCAACCTACAACCAGAGTTTAATCAGTCCCCATAGTTCAAGAAATAATGATAGATCACCCTAGGAAATACTTCAATGACAACATAGTTTCTCAATCAACCTTCCCAGACGTGGACCCCAATCATAGTTGATCGACCTGTCACCATATTTACGGTCCAACCACCACACCATTATGCATCAACAATCAATTAACCTAGACCTCAATGTGCTTTGATTGACCTATACCCTTGCATTAGGTCTACATGTTCACACCCATTAACCTTGAGGTTAACAACTCAACCAATCCACACTCAACATCGCTTGCTCGAGCAAGAAATCAAGAAACTCGACTGTGATTATCGATCTCAACCAAATTGCAAAACCAATAAGCAAATAAGAAGTCAAATGTCCATGGGGTATGGCTACCCCATCTTCCACCTTAGTATGGAGGCCTATAATTACCCATAGTATAGCCTCTAGAAAGTAGTTCGTATCCTTAGATTTTGATTTAACCAAAGGAGATTATGACCTCTCTAGCTTTTCAAGGGTGATCAACTTGATCACATCTAGAGTGATCGACCTGATGCTAGCTACATGTGAGGACGAGGTCGACCAAACTGAAGATCTTCATTCTTTCCAAAGTCAACAACTATTTTCCTTACAATTAGAGTGATTGACCTCAAGGTGATCAATCTCCTTGTGACTGAACCTCAAGTGATTGTGTAATGAACCAAAACCTAGAATCATACCCTATTCTATGATTATAAGGCTAGTGATATTGGTTACTTAGATTTGACCAAACAAAGATAAAGTTATACTTTAATGAATAATACATATAGCATTATATGTGGCAATAGGTTCTGTAATCAACACCAACCATTTACATAATAATTTAATTATGTGCACACATGTAAGTAAATTCATTAAATGTGTCACATATATTTTCTTTGTTAACTAATATTCACATAATGGCTAAATAAGAGGATACTGTTCTTAATACATGTATTAGAATAAAATTTGGAATTTTCATATACAATCATCTAAATTAAAGTGGAACTAATAGATTAAATATTTCAACAAGTAAAATATGGAATTTGGTGCATAATAGTTAGACCTGTCAAATGGGTGGGTGGGTTGGGTTTGGGTCGGGTCATTGCGGGTTTGGGTCTCACGGGTGTGGGTAAAAAAGATTCAATGTTAAACGGGTGGAGAAGTCGCACACCCAAACCCAACCCAGCGGATTGCGGGTCGCCCGCGGGTGCCCATATAATATGTGCACAGTGAAAAGATATTGTTAGTTTCTACACTACGACAAAGAGTAGAATGATTCATTAATGATTTCAGTGTAAACATAACAAAATGAGGGCAACCTTCCACTACTTTTTGTGTCAAACACAATGTAATATCTATTATGATGTTTTGAAATAAAATGTAAGAGACAAAATAAAAAACAACCATTTCAGCAATGTACAATAAAAAAAAACTAAATGATATAGATGTTACAAATAGCATAACATATTACCATAACAACACTATATTTTGTCATCTTATGTTAAAAGTTCTTGATGTTTCATGTTCTTATGATTGTCCAATACATAAAGTGAACATAAAGAGAATATAATTGTTATGATTGAATATAAAACATGCATTACACTATATATTCATTAACATAAAAATAATATAGAAGTTAATGAATTTATTTCCACTATAGTAAACAATTAACAAAAGATATCAATAAAGAAAGTTAGACTTTAACTCTTTATGTTGTATCAATTACACGTCATCAATTTAGTTGATTGATAAATGTACATGTGTTGCATGTCTTAAGAGTCATATAGATAATATATTTATATTAATATACTATTTAGTTAAATGGGCACCCACGGATCACCCGTGAAACCCGCTAAATAAACGGGTGGGTATGGATTTGGGTGATTTCTAGCGGGTGGCAAATTTCGCCACCCAAACCCAACTTAAACGGATCGACCCATGGACGCCCGCGGATTTTGACCCAGTTTGACAGGTGTAATAATAGTCGAAGATATCTCTTTCGGTAGTAATTTGAGGACAATGAGACTCTAAAATAATAAATAATGAACATAATGATATAATGTTCTAACGATGATGCGCCTAAAAATGTAATTATATTGTAACTCATAGAAGTAAATATCAAAATATGAAATATAATGGTAAACTCATGATCTTTGGGTCCCAATTATCTTGGTGCCAAGTTTCACATGTTTAAACAATAATAACTATCCTAATATCAATTAGAAAAGAAAATAAGTGATAAGACAAAAAATATTAAATGAATTATTTAATAACTTCAAAAGTGAAAACAAATCCCAAAATCATATTTTACATACCAAAATTAGTCTCTTTGTGAATTCTCACATTAATTGAACAATCTTATCTATCCTAGTTTTATTTAGGAGTGAGAATATAACTTAAGGTCCAAAATATTAAACAAAATAGTAAACAATCCTAAAAGGGAAAAATAATGGTAAAATTAGATTTTATATGTCTTAATTAGACAAGGTGTCGGATTTGGTATTAATTTATCTTTATTTGGTTCCCCAAATAGATAGTAATAAAATACACTTTAAAATGTTTTATGCTTCCATTATATATTCAATTTAACCAATTTTGCAAATGTTTCAGTTTATTTTTCCCTTCATGCGATTACTCTCAGTTTTCCTAAGTGCATCTGTCATGCCTAGTTTCTATATACAAATGCGAATCTAAACACCTGATCCCGAGCGAACGATGTCGGTATTGTCTCCTACCTTTGGTAGGAGGCCTATTTGCACTGAATTTTAGCTTAGGATCCTTTATTTGTATTTTATCTCTCATCTTACAACCTTCCTCTTTGATTTCTTATCCATTAGTTTCTCCAAGATTTTCTTCGTTGTCAAATCCCTACTATTCATAACTTTCATTTTCCCTAGAAAAAACCCCCAAAACCTCTCCTCTCTACCACTTCTGTAGAAGTTAGAAACCTCTACTATCCCTATATATATACATATATATACATATATATATATATACATACACACACACACACACATATATATATATATATATATATATATATATATATATGTATGTATGTATGTATATATATATAGGCTGAATTCTCTTGCACCCTCGAGTCCCATAAAACCTCTACGATCCACCAAGTGTCCCTATAATCCCTTCCTCAATCCCCAACCAACCAAACCATCTTCCTCAAGGTACAACACTCGACATTGCTTGCAGGCACCATTGTCCATCAATCAAACTCACCTACACCACCTACTACCATCCAATAAACTTTCCCCACATCAGTTTTGCCTTGTGACTTTCCCTGGACTCCTCCCCATCTTTGGCTACCTCTGTTCATAGGTATGGTTTGGGGACAAAGTACTGAACAAATTTGGATGGTGGAAACAACACTTCTAGTTTCACTTTTCATCCGCGAATCTTTTACAATGATTTAACCTTCATGTTATCTGGTAATTCATTACTTTACAATTTCATTTTTTTAGTTTGAGGCAAGGGCCTGTCCTGGTTTATTTCTTCATGGTTTTCATTCTTATTTGTATCTATGCCTAGCAAGGACCTTCTGCATGATCCAATGATCTTTTGGGCGAGTTTTCCTCAGGTTTGTGACTGCACATCTTGCCATAATTGTATAGAAGCACATATCTTGTGCCCAATTCCTGGTGACCGGGATGAACATCCTAGGTGCAATTTTTACAATATTGATCTCAATTGCTTCCGATATATGTCATTCTTATATGGGTCTTTTGGTCTTATCGTTGTTTTCATTTTGGCTCGATTGCACGATTTTGATCATGGGAAATGTACTTATATGTCTCTATCATGCAACATGATTATAAATCATATGTGGGGGTGTATTGGTAATTGGTCTATTTGATTTTGTTTAATAAATCAGTAAATACTAGTATCTTAGATAATACATAATAATTGGTTGATATGTTCAAAAATAAAAACAAATTATGTTTCAAAATTTTGGTATTTTTTCTAAATAATGATATATTTTTACCAACTAATTACAATATTATAAATATATGATATGGATTTTTCTAATTTTTTATAGTTTACACAATTTATATCTAATAATATATATGTCGGAAAATAAAGTAATATATGATGTGAACTTAGAAAATAATATAAAATATGATATGACTTTGGTAACACTAATTCCATAATAATAATAAAAGATGAATTTAGGGTTTATCAAAATTGATGTAAACCTAACCCTAATCTCATATATGCCTTTAATTGGTTGTTTGTAAACTGAGATGGAATTGGTGTTTTCTCCTTGGACATAGGTAGACTTCATAAAAGGTACGTTGCATCTCCAAATCATATTGACTAAATTTTGACGTCTCTCTCTTAATGAATGTTGCATATCCAAATCATATTGAGAAATTTCTCATCTTGCTCATGATATATGTTGCATACTCTTGATCAAGTTAAATAAATTATCTAATTTTCCATTCTATTGATGTATGTTACCTTCTACTATTCAATATTGGGCAATTGCATTTTTTTCTTCACTTGGTCTATTTGGAACATGAAAACCCTAATCTTCATAGTGAAGTTAATTCCTTGGATTATTCTTATTTGAAACATTCCTTTTTGTTACCAATTTCTCTTTTAATAATGGAATGGTTGGATCTTCTTTTATGGATCCTTTGACCCAACTTAATATTCAATGGATGTTCTCATCCTTCATATTTTGATTTAGACTTGCTTATTCTTATATATGCATCATGTGGTGACTACTAGTATAATGTGACATGTGTTATTTTATGTGGATATGTAAATTCCCACACTTGATCATGTAGAGGTGATAATTCCTGCAAATGATACTATTAGAGTAGATGTGTATCCTGTCCTTTTCATATCAAATGTGATAATTCCTACAAGTGATATTATTAGAGCAGATGTGTATCCTATCCTACTCATAGCAGAGATGTATATGTTCTTGCTCACTCCATATTCATGGTAGATGGGTTATTTCGTAACAACATATTTATATTGTTATAGTATTGTCACATGTAAAATACATGGATGCCTTGATCTTATTTATCATCTTATGGCAATTCTCATTCTTTTCATGTCCACTTGGATAGTATTTTTCCTCTTTTATGGGAAGCCTTATTATACTTGATGTCCTTTTTTCTTATATTTCTTAATCCATAATTTTAAGCACATATCAACTTTTATGCTGACAACTTCCATTTTTGTCTTCTCTTCTGGGGTATACTTCCAACCCCATGTGTAGGACTCGAAATACTGAACATGGTGTTATGGACTTGCTAGGTGGAGCTCTCAGGGAGATAGATTCTAGATAGTTGGATATATCTATACTTAGATACTTATGTTGTAACTTGCACATAAGCCCTATATGGGACATGATAATTTACTTTTGTAAAATTGAACATAGTCATAAAATATCATTCCACCACCATACATTGGTCCTTTGTATATCATCATTTAAGAAATGAAAATTTTCAACTTATTCTAGCAAACCCTTTGTGTATGTATCGAATAGATGGATTTATTCCTCAGATTAAGTAGGGAGTGGATCCCCTCTTGGGCCCCACTCCTTACAAGATGGTATCAAAGCCCATGGTAGTTAGATTCTAACAATTTCAATTTTGTATCACTAATTTGAACCCTTACCTTACATAGTCACCCTCTAAGTGAGATTCATACCCTAGAATTGTCCTATTATATTCATGAGATGATGAAAGGTCATTTTAGAATTATATTAGATACACATAAGATCATGTTTAGCAAGCCCTAATGTGTGGATATCTATAAGCTCATGTAGGTCCGTAGTTACATCTCTCTTCAAATGTTAATATCTAACTTTAGGATGGATTTTGGCATGAGGATGCAAAAAGTAGTTGTTAACGAGATACTATATGAAACACTTATCTCTTGGTTCTCGAATTTATTTTTTCCCAACATATTTGTTTTATCTAGTAATGTTTTTTATCACAAAAATTATTTTTATTATACTATGTACCAAAGAAATTTTCTAAATTTTATAAAAGCTTTCTTCGACTAAGTCACAAAGAAGAGATGTGTGGAGTCTTAATAGAGAAACCCTATAATTAGGTAGAGTAGAAATATTGAACCCTAGTTTTGAATTGAAGTGATGACTGGGAATATGAGGCTTGTGCTGAACGTTTAGTTGACCTACCCTTTTACATCCTATGGCTTCTTGAATGCTCTTTTGAATCTTAGGTTTGTTAGGTTAGAAAACTAAGGACCTAAAGTTCAACCCTGGGTGGGTATGACCAATTAGTTGTATAAATGAACTATGAACCACACAATCCCCTAAAATATTCCCAACTGAAGATGCATAACAACCCTTGTACCTTGATGTTGTTTAGCCCGACCTATTAGGTTAAATATTTTAAGGGATGGAGGGAAGTTGGTCATTAAGGATGGATGGATTTTGGGGACAAATCCCTCTTTAAATGGTGGAGTGTTGTAACAAACCAAAACCTAGAATCATACCCTATTTTAGGATTAGTAGGCAAGTGACATTGGTTCCTTAGATTTGACCAAATAAAGACAAAGTTATACCTTATTGAATAACACATATATCATTATATGTGTCAATAGGTTCTGTAATCAACATCACACATTTAATAATAACCTAATTATGTAAAAACATGTAAATACATGCATTCAATGTGTTGCATATATTTTCTTTGTTAGCTAATATTCACATAATGACTAAATAAGAGGATAGTGTGCTTAACACATGTATTAGAATAACAATTTGATTTTCTATGTATAATCATCTAAATTAGAGTGGAATTAATATATTAAATATGTTAAATAGGTAAAAACTGGAATTTCGTGCATAATAGTCAAAAGTAACTCTTTTGGTAGTAATGAGAGGAAAATGGGACTCTAAAATAATAAATAATGAACATAATGATTCAATGTTATAATGATGATGGGCCTAAAATCATAATTGTATTATAATTCAGAGAACTAAATCTCAATAGTGAAATATAATGGTATAATGGTGATCTTTGTGTCCCAATAAGTTTGGGTGCCTAGTTTAACATTATTTGAATAATAATAGCTATCTAATTTCATTTAAAAAAGAAAATAAGAGATACGACCAAAAATATTAAGTGAATTATTTAATAACTTCAAAAGTGTAAACAAATACCAAGATCATATTCTACATACCAAAGTTAGTCTATGTGTGAATTTTCATATTAATTGAACAATCTTATCTATCCTAGTTTTATTTAGGGGAGAGAATATAACTTGACATCCAAAATATTAAATAAAATCGTAAACAATTCCACAAGATAAAAGTAATGGAAAAATCAGTTTCTATATGTCTTAATTAGACAAGGTGCCAAATTTGGTATTATTTGATCCTTGTTTGTCCCCCAAATAGGATTGGAAATAAAATACACTTTAAAATGCTTATAGTTTCGATTTTTTAATCAATATAACCAAATTTTTTAATGTTTTAATTTATTTTCTCTGTCACACGATTTCCTCTCAGTTTTCCTAAAGTGGAACAATCACACCATGTTTCCATACATATATGTGACTCTGAACCACCAGATCCTGATCAGAAGATGTCAGGATCGTCTCATACCTTTGGTAGGAGGTTTGTTTCTGCAGAATTTTAGCACATATCCTTTATTTGCATTTTCTTTCTTTTCGTTCAACCTTTCTCTTTGATTTCTTTTTCATTAGTTTATCTAGGCTTTTATGCATTATCCATTCCCTATTTTCCATAAATTTTGTTTTCCCTCGCAATCTCCCCCCCCCCCCCAAAAAAAACCCTATCCTCTTTGCCACATCTAAAGAAGTCAGAAACCTTATACACACATACACACACAAATATATATATATATATATATATATATATATATATATACCCACACACACCATATATATATATATATATATATATATATATATATATATATATATATATATATATATACCCACACACACCATATATATATATATGGGTTGATTTATCTATCACCCTCGAATCCCACAAAACCTCTACGATCCACCAATTTTTACTGTAACACCTTCCTCGATCCCCAACCAATCCAACCATCTTCCTCAAGGTATCAGACTATACATTTCCTACAGACGCCATTGTCCATCAATCAAACTCACCTACACCACCTACTACCAGACACTAGGCTTTCCTTGTGCTTCTTTTGCCTTGTGGTTTTCCCTAGACTCCTCCCCAACTCCGTCTACCTCTATTTAGAGGTCTAGTTTGGGGAAAAAGTACTGAACAATGTTGGATAGCGAAAACAACGCTTCAGGCTTCGATTTTCATCCATGAATCTTCTATAATGATCCAACCTCCATCTTATCTTATAACTCATTACTTCCCAATTCTATTTTTCTGGATTGAGGCAACAACCTTCTCTTGGTTCATTTCTCCATGGTTTTTGTCTTTGTCTCTATGGCCTCACGAGGACCTTCAGAACATGATTTGATGATCTTTTGTGTGATTTTTCCTCTAGTCTTTGATTGCACATCTCGCCTGAATTGCATAGAAGTGCATATCTTGTGTGTGGATCCTGGTGATCAGGATGAACATCCCAGGTGTACTTTTTATGATATTGTACTCAATTGCTTCCGATGTATGCCACACTTATGTCGTTTTCATTTTGGCCTGGTTGCATGATTTTGATTATGGGAAATGTACTAATACATCTCTATCATGCAATATGATAATAAGATAATTCATAATAATTGATGGGCATGTCAGAAACTAAAAATAAAATATGTTTTAGAATTGTGGGATTCTTCTCTACACAATGATATAGTTTTTACCAACTAATTATAATATTTTAAATATATAATTTTAATTTATTTTCCTATTTGGGCATAATCTACAAAATTCATATTGAATATAAGTCAATGAAATAAAGTAAAATATGCTCTAAACTTAGAAAAATGTAATCTTAAAGTTGATATGATTTTGGTAACACTAATTCAATACTAATAAATGGTTAGATATTCTTTTATGGGTCTTTGACCCAATTTAATATTCAACGGATGTTCCCATCCCTCATATTTTGATTTAGACTTGCTTATTCTTTTATATGCATCATGTGGTGACTACTGGTATAATGTGACATGTGTTATTTTATGTGGATATGTAAATTCCCACACTTGATCATGAAGGGGTGATAATTCCTACAAGTGATACTATTAGAGCATATCTGTATCATGTCTTACTCATAACGGAGGTGTATATATTCCTTCTCATTCCATATTCATGGTAGATGTGTTATTTTGTACCAACATATTTATATTGTTCTAGAATTGTCACATGTAAAACACATGGATTCCTTGCTCTTATTTATCATCTTATTGCAATTCGTATTCTTTTCATGTCTACTTGGATATTATTTTTCCTCTTTTATGGGAAGCCTTGTTATACTTGATGACCTTTTTTCTTATATTGCTTAATCCATTATTTTATACACATACCGACTTTTATGCTGACAACTTCCATTTTTGTCTTTTGTTTTGGGGTATGCTTCCAACCCCATGTCTAGGACTTAGAAGATTGAACACGGTGTGATGGACCTTCTAGGTGGAGCTCTCAGGGAGATACATTTGAGATAGTTTGATATCCCTCTACTTAGATCCTTATGTTGTAACTTTCACATAAACCCTATACGGGACATGGTAGTGTACTTTTGTAAAATTGAATATAGTCATAAAATATCATCCACCGCTATACTTTAGTCTTTTGTATATCATCATTTGAGAAATAAAAAATTTAAACCTATTCTAGCATACCTTTTGAGTATGTATGGAATAGATGGATTTATTACTCACATTAAGTAGGGAGTGGATCCCCTCTTGGGTCCCACCCCTTACAAGATGGTATTAGAGCCCATGGTAGTCATATTCAGACTATTTCAATTTTGTCTCCCTAATTTGAACCCTTACCTTATATAGTCACCCTCCAAGTGAGATGCTTACCCTAGAATTGACCTATGATATTGATAAGATGATGAAAGGTCATTTTATAATAATATGAGGTACACATAAGATCATGATTAGTAAACCTTAATGTGTGGATATCTATAAGCTCGTGTAGGTTAGTGGTTACATCTCTCTCCGAATGTTAATATCTAACTTTTGGATGGATTGTGGCATGAGGATGAGAAAAGTAGTTGTTAAGGAGATACTATATGGAGCACTTGTGATTTGGTTCTCAAATTTATTTTTGCTCAACATATTTGTTTTATCTCACAATGTTTCTTATCATCAAAAATGTTTTCATTATACTTTGTACCAAAGAATGTTTTCTAAATTTTATCAAGGTTTTCTTCGACTCAGTCACAAAGAAGAGATGATTTAAGTCCTAATAGAGAAACCCTATAATTAGGTAGAGTATAAATATTGAACCCTAATTTTGAATTGAAGTGATGACTAGGAAATGTGTAATTGATCTGCCCTTTTGCATCCTATGACTTCTTGTATGCTCATGTGAATCTTAGGGTTTTTAGGATATAAACCTAAGGACCTAAAGTTCAACCCTGGGTGGGTATGACCATTTATCTTTATACACGAACTATGAACCACATGATCGCTAAAATATTAACAACTAAAAGATGCATAACAACGCTAGTACATTGATGTTGTTTAGACCGACCTATTAGGTTAAATCTTTTAAGGGGTGGAGGGAAGTTGGTCGTGTGTGTAAGGATGGCTGGATTTTAGGGTCAAAATCCTCTTTAAAGGTGGAGTATTGTAACGAACCAAAACCTAGAATCATACCATATTCTAAGATTAGAAGGATAGCGATATTTGTTCCTTAGATTTGACCAAACAAAGATAAAGTTATACCTTATAGAACAACACATATATCATTATATGTGGCAATAGGTTTTGTAATCAACATCACACATATAATAATAACCTAATTATGTACAAACATGTAAGTAGATCCATTAAACGTGTTACATATATTTTCTTTGTTAACTAATATTCACATAATGAGTAAATAAGAGGATAATGTACTTAACACATGTATTAGAATAACAATTTGAATTTCTATGTACAATCATCTAAATTAAAGTGGAATGAATAGACTAAATATGTTAAATAGGTAAAAAATGGAATTTTGTGCGAAAGAGTCAAAAGTAACTCTTTTGGCTGTAATGTGAGGACAATTGGACTCTAAAATAATAAATAATGAACATAATGATCCAATGTTATAATGATGATGGGACTAAAATCATACTTGTATTATAATTTAGAGAACTAAATCTCAATGCTGTAATGGGGTACTTTGTGCCCAAAGTTTTGGTAATATAGTAACACACTTTTTGGACCGACAAAAAAAAAGAGAACGAAATCTCAATAGTGAAGTATAATGGTAAAATTGTGATATTTGGGTCCCAATTAGTTTGGGTGCCAAATTTCACATTATTTGAACAATAATTACTATCTAATTTCATTTAGAAAAGAAAAGAAGAGATGGGTATGTTAGAAAATAAAAATAAAATATGTTTCATAATCGTGGGAATTTTCTCTACACAATGATATAGTTTTTACCTACTAATTATAACATTTAAATATATAATTTAAGTGATTTTACTTATTGGTCATAATCTACAAAATTCATATCGAATAATATATAAGTCATAAAAATAAAGTAAAATATGCTGTAAACTTAAAAAAATATAACCTTAAAGATGATATGATTTTGGTAACACTAATTCAATAATACTAAAAGACAACTTTTTTTGGAAAAAAATTATTGTAAACCTCACCCTAGTGTAATACATGCCTTTAATAGGTTTCTTGTGGACAAAGATGGAATTAGAGTTTTGACCTTGGACATAGGTATGCTTTATATAAGGTATGTTGCATCTCCAAATCATATTGGGAAAATTCTAATTTCTCTCTCTTAATGTATGTTGCATCTCCAAATCATGTCTAGCAATTTCTGTTCTCTCTCAGGATGTATGTTGCATCCCCTCAATCAAGTTGAACAATATATCTAATTTTCCTTTCTATTGATGTATATTGTCTTCTACTATTCAATATTAGGCAATTGGAATCTTTTTTCTCTTGGTCTATTTGGAAAAATAAAACCCTAATATTTGTAATGAAGTTAATTCCTTGGATTATTCTTAATTGAAAGATCCCTTTTTGTTACTAATTTCTCTTTCATCATTGAAATGGTTGGATATTCTTTTGAGGATCTTTGACCCAACTTAATATTAAATGGATGTTCTCATCCATCATATTTTGATTTAGACTTACTTATTCTTTTATATGCATCTTGTGGTGAGTAGTGGTATAATGTGACACGTGCTTTTTAAGTGGATGTGTTAAGTACGACACTTGATAATGCATAGGTGATAATTTCTGCAAGCAATATTATTAGAGCAAATGTGTTTTGTGTCCTTCTCAGAGAAGATATGTATATGTTCCTACTCTCTCCATATTCATGGTAGATGAGTTATTTCCTACCAACATGTTTATATTGTTCTAGTATTGTCACATGTAAAATAGATGCATGCCTTGCTCTTATTTATCATCTTATTGCAATTCTTATTCTTTTTATGTCCACTTGGATAGTACTTTTCCTCTGTATGGGAATCCTTATTATACTTGATGTCCTTTCTCCTTATATTTCTTAATCCATATTTTTACACACATACCGAATTTTATGATAACAACTTCCATTTTATCTTTTCTTTTGACATATGCTTCCAATCTCGTGTAGGACTTGGAAGACTGGACATGGTGTTATGGACCTTCTAGGTGGAGCTCTCGGGGAGATATATTTGAGATAGATGGATATCCATCTACTTAGATCCTTATGTTGCAACTTTTACGTAAACCCTATATGAGAGATGATAATGTACTTTTGTAAAATTTAATATAGTCATGAAATATTATTTCACTTCTATACTTTGGTCTTTTGTATATCATTATTTGGGAAATGAAAAATTTACACATATTCCGGGATAGATTTTGAGTATGTATGGAATAGATGGATTTATTCCTCAAATTAAGTAGGGAGTAGATCCCCTCTTGGGTTCCACTCCTTACATGTTGACCTCCTTGAACAAGAGTAATAATAACCTCCATCCACATCCAGCCTAGCGGGCCGATTGACCAAAATCAATCTATCAGACCACTACTGCCTTCCTTCAACCATGTTTGAGATTGTCTAAACTATCCCTGTGGTTCTAAAAATCTTGCTACGAGGAGCAAGTAGTTCTTTCATTCCAGTGTGGGGTCTAGTATAACTACCCATACTTTACAATTTTATTTGATTGTTCACTGGCTTGAATGAATATTGTTTAAGTCTTTGTTAATCATTTATTGCAAGATTTTTTGACTTATTACCCATTTTACGTGATATATGATAATCTTAGGCTGAGAGAAATTTGATGTTAACAATTTGAATACCGATTAACTTTGGTTGATATCCCAAGAGAAGTTGGATGGGAAGTCCTTACAATAGTGAATATGGGATCCTAAGTAACGAGGCATCAAGCTTATGGTGATATTCACTTATAAAAATTTCTCTAGCCAGAAGGATGAAAATTGTAATGTCTCAAGATTTGAGGCATTGGATAAATGATCTTAAAATGAATGATTGGACTATCCATATAACCAAGGTGCACCTCCTTTTCAGGGAGCACTTCAATAAATAACTTTGTGGTTAAGCGTGTTCAGCCCGAAGTAGTACTAGGATTGGTGAACGGTCGGGAAGTTAATCTAGGGTTGTGTGTGAGTGAGGACAAAATGCCTAATTAAGTCTAGTGGTGGTCTATGGGGCCAGTCGTCATTCCTAAAACTCTACTAGAGCCTTGGTTAGTGGGCCAAGGCATCATAAGTGGTATTAGAGCTAGATACCCTCTAGTACGTGGGGCTCATGTGGGCATGACATGCTAGTATTAAGCCATTCAGTTTGGGCATGCTGGAAAGGGCTATCCTAGTTGATGGAGTTACCCATGCACCTGTATCCATGGATGGGATCTGAGTGTACATGTTCCATTCAGGATTTGCACTAAAATGGATAAATATTATGAGACCATATAGTTGAACCTTGCTGAGGACATCAAGAGTCTAAGTGGGGGGAGATCGTAACATCACAAGATTTGAGGCCTTGGATAAGTGATATTAAAAGGAATGATTGAACTACCCATATCACATTGGTGCACCTCCTTTTTAGGTAGCCCTTCACTAAAGAACTCTATGGTTAAGTATGCTCAACCTAGATTAGTACTAAGATGGGTGACCATTCAGGAAGTTAATCTCAGCTTGCATGTGAGTAAGTACAAAGTGCGTAGTTAAGGCTAGTGGTGGTCAGTGGGACCAATCATCATTCTTAAAACTCTACTAGATCCTTGGGCAGTGGGCCCAAGCACTACAAAATTTTCATAAATCCAAATCACCGTACAAGTCTAAATATGAAATAGATGCAAAAATGTGAGTAGTGGTGGTGAAACTCGATTCCACCCTAGTGCTTTCCATCATTAATATTGATTCTTTTTTATGTCAAACATTTAATTTCCCTACAATTGGTTTAATAAAATCAACTAAAACCTTGTCCTTAAAATTGGTCTTAGTTTGAGTGAATAAAAACTAGCAAGTTTCTTCAAAAAATTGTCCTTTGGGTTTGATCCCTAAGCTAAATGTGATAAGACCCATCTACTTGTAGGTTGTGATAATTACATGTTCATCATCTTCATCATCACCATCAGCCTCAATACCAATTATGTTATAACCCCAATTTTTTGGGTTCAATTGGTGAGAAATGTAATTTCTCATATTAAAGATATTTGAACAAATAATGATATAATTTGCTTCAAATAAATGGATTTCGTTTAAAATAGCCTTGTTGTTTGATTTGTGGCTTTATTGGCTATTGGGCCCAATAACAAGGAAATAACAAAGAAAATGCAATTAGTGAATGAATAATTGAATAATTGATAAAAGAAATATGTGGAAACCTCTAGAAGGCAAATCCAAAGAGGATTTCGTTCCTCTTGGGTTCCTTGGGAACCAAGAAGTCCAAAGTTGCAAAGAAAAGGCAATAAGAAAAGAAAAGTTTAATTAAGTATTTATTTAATAAGAAAGAGATTGAAAATAATGTTAAAATGTTGGAAATAAGTGGGAAAAGGTGTAGTTAGGAGATCCTTTGTGGAATTTCGTGTTCCAAGGATTCCTAATGATAAAGGGAATAGTAATGAGGAAAATAAAAGAGAAATAAATAAAGATTCTCAAAAAGAGTTATTTTAATGAGAAATAGACAAGATAATGTGAAATAATGCATAAAGATGCATCTAGAAGGATAATAAGTATCCAATAAAAAGAATTTCGAAATAATGGAGTATCTTGGGATCCAAGGAGTCCCAATAAAGAGGAAAGAAAGAGAAAATACTAAAGAGGCAAAATAAGAGGATAATGTGTTGCTTTATTAATGAATTATGTGATATTGTTTAAAAGATGATATTTTCTATAAAGGAAAATAGGAATTCATGCCAAAGAATTAAAAAGCAACCATAAAGTAGATAAGGGAAAGGGAATTTCGAATTTCCTAATATCCACATAATAGAGAATATCAAAAGGTTTAAGAAGAGAGAAAAGGATTTCTTCTCCTTGAAGAAATAGGAGTCCTTATGGGAGTGGGACTTGTCCCCACTTAGAGGGCCACGTTAGGGCATGTATGAACTCCCCTATAAAAGGGGTAGAGCTCAGGGGGAGTTTGGAGGAGTTGCACATATCCTTTCTCCCTTCTTTTTCTTCATCTTCTTGGGCAAAACCCTAATCCACGAGTAGTGCTTTCCTGGAGCAACAGAGATCCGTGGAGTCACCTGGGTGGATGAGAGAAGTGATACGATGCCAAGGAGGGCTCTACCATCGTCTCCATGACCATAAACGCTGTGCCGAGCCTGCAGAAGGCCGGAGCCATGGCTACAGGTCGCACACCTGCCCTGCCCAAACCGAATGCCTAGATTGCGAGCTGGGAGGCGCCCAGATGTTGCGGAGGCCGTCGGAGCAGGGCGGAGGGTGGCAACGTGTTTCAGACCTTAGAGAGGAAGGGGGATAGACCTCGACGCGCAGCAGGTGCGGCTGCAACTAAGGGAGAACCCCACACTTTTTCAGATGTGTTGGCCATGCTTCGCAGCATGGTTGGCTGCGACAGGGTGGGGTGGAGGCAGGGAGGAGAAACTAGCAGGGCGCGAGCCTCGAGGAAGTGGGAGGAAGGCCGCGAAGGCTGCAGGCAGTAGCTAGGGCGGCGGCCTGGTCCGCTCGCGAGGTAGAAGAAACCAAATCAACTTTGGACGGTTATACCCCTCCCAGGTAAGAAGAAGCCGGCCACTTAGGCAGGGGCAAAAGAGTCATTCAATTCTAATTCCGAATGGAAATAGACACGTGGCACTCTCCGATTGGCTGTGGTAAGTGGTTTATTGCAAAAATCGTATCTCATGATTCGTAACTTGGATTAAAACAAGTTATATATGAATTTTGATCAGGAGAACACAAGGAATCCAATAAAAATAATTTTATAGACTGAATTTGATCATAGTTAGAAATATAGTGTAAATTATCATCTTTAATGAATTAAAGATTAAGAAACCCTATTTTGATATGATTAATGTGTTTAATAGGGTTTAATGGATCTTTAGAGTTGATATTAACCTGTTAAATGTAAAAAGGTACATTATGTTAAAAAAGGAAGAACTTTGCACATGATTTGTCTAATTTAGAGTTTATATGCTTGAAATTGGAAAAGTACATAAAGTTATCATCTTTAATGATTTAATTAAAGAAAAACCCTTAGATTTGATGATAGATGGATTTAATCTTATTCAATGGATAATTCAAGCTGATATTAACCTATTGTTAATAAAAGAGAAAATCGGATCTAAAAAGATGATCTTTTTATATATTTGGTTTAATTTAGGGTTTCGTCCATGATTATGCATTAATGAACTTGAAAACCCTTATTTTGGTGAATATGTCTTTTAATTGGTTTAATTGTGTAAATCCATGAAAAAAATAGAGATGTGATGATCCTAATCCAATTTGAGCATAAAAGATCCTTAATGTGGATAATTTGAGTAATTAGGGTTTTTATGAGTGGAAAAGTTGTTTTAGGGTTTGTTGACCTAAAAAGGATAAAGTTTGAGAAATTAATCTAAGAAACCCTAATGCATCCTAATGAGACTTAGAAACCTTAGAAAGGTGTTCCAAGTCAATAAGGAGTTGTTTGGGATATGCTTGTGACAATTAGACATTATACATGTTTTCAGGATCAATGTTTGCTTGATTGATTGATTGGCTTGCTTGATTGGACATCTAGTTGGATTTAGATAAATTGTTGCTTGAGATCTCCAAGACAGGTATTTGGTTACGATTATGAATAACCGCTTTAGTTTCCCGATGGATTCTCGGATGTTTTATCGCATTGAATGCAACTAAACTGTTGAATGTTTGTTTATTTCTTGCAACTATAAAGTGACTACGATTATCACATAAGATATGTACCTACTAGCTCAGATCCTGGTCCCCTCTGTGTCGTAATGGCTGACCTAGTACATGGCTACCTAGAGGGTAGGTCCATTAGGTCATGAAAGACTTTGGCTGCCTAGAGGGTAGGTCCATCAAGTCACCTTTATAGAGGTACCATATAAGTCCTTACAGGGACAACACATAGTTGTGGATAGGTATGGATTGAGTAGTTTGGATTAAAACGTAATCTTGATTGTTAAATGATCAATTGAGTGATTACATTGTTACCATAGTTGCATGTTTATTTGTTTCCCCCCCACATACCAGCTACGGCTGACCGACGTTTTGTTTGTCGGCGTTTTAGGTACAATGAAAAGAACAAACAGTAAAGTGGCACATGTGATACTAAATGAGAATTAAAGTGCAAAGGAGGATTAGATAGATTAGTATCGGTATGGATAGAAGTTTAGAGATCCAAGTTTTCAAAAGGTATGCAAAAATTTATTTTCTTACAGCTTTCAGTATAGTATGTTAAAATTTGATAATTATTCTTGGTTAATTGCCGAACCTTTGATCCGGAAGTCATGGGTGCGGCTTCGACCTCTCAGTCTCCCTTAATTGGGGGTTATCGGGAGGTGGGGTCGTAACATTTGGTATCAGAGCATAGGTTCCTCATTTAACCATTAATAATTATTAAATTTTACAAACTCCATAGGACCCAAGGGAGTTACTAGAGGAGTATCCGAAAGGCGGAGGTGTCTAGAAAGGGATCACGACCGGGGGCTGGCAAGATTTTCCTCCGCACCGCTAGTCAGAATACGAGGACTCCCGGACCCGTGTGACTTCCTGGCCAAAGTCTTAGGGTATGAATCGAAATAAGATACCTTTAGGACTTCTCATCTTATTCATCCCTTCTCATCACAAAATTCTGATAAGGACATAAAGGATTAGGGTTTTCTTTCTTCTCCTCACCCTCTTGAGGTATGGGTAAGGTTAATAAGGTTTAAGGAATCCTCCATTAAATTAATGAAAGGCATGTAAATAAGATGTCATGGACATAAGCTTAATAGATTAAGCGCAAAATAAATAATAGATACATGCTTAGGATGTATGACATAAGATGTCATGTCCTCAGAAGAGACCTGAGGCTAGACCTTCATGACAGGAGGATAAGTTAGTCTTGGAGATAAAGATCTCCATTTCAAGTAGAGACCTGGCACATCCTCTGAGGATGATGTTAACCCTAACCCTAAGTGAAGGTTAGAGAGAGATGAGCTGGACCAGGTGTTTGAAAGGACATGCCTTTGGGATGCCATATGACCCATGGGTGACCAAGCACCTTTGGCAACCCAAGCCTGGGAAGGGTCGTGCATGTTAGGGTAAAGGATAGCTCCTTAGATGATGATGTTAGTGAAGGATCATAGAAATCCTATGGGCTTGTGCAAGTAGGGTATAGCTGGCACCTAGGACACATCATAGTGCTGACGATAGGATGAAACCCTAGATAAGGAATTATGATGGAGCATAAAGGGTTATGGATGATCTTGAGCAACCATAAGTTTGAACCTAGGCTTCACCCATGTAGAGCATGCCTTTGAGGTTGATCCTTCATGAAGAAAGGACCTCTAATGGTGAGGTTGGATGTGGGGTGAGCTCTAGAGAGAGCAGGAAACCCAGCAAGAAGGTTGGAAGCCTAAAACCCTGAACAATGGATGATAGTGGTTGCCTCATGATCGATCCCTAAAAGTTGATGATATCTTGGTTGCCTTTAGAGGGACCAACCCTAGAGAATGAAGATGAAGCATCTGGTGCCTATGTGCCTACATTATAGGTGTTTACCTTCTGAGGTAGGAAGAAGAGTTCCTTAGACCTAGAGAGGTTTAGTGAACAGGTTCCGAGGCCTTGTACCTTGTTGGTTGTCCTTAAGGAGGATCCAACTCTAAGTGTTGATCGAGTTGAAGGATGACAAGAAGTGCATGTCATGCCTTTTGCATGCTTGGTTCGTGGTTAAGATATGGGGCATGCAATTGAACACCTACAAGTAAACCTAGGGTTCCTAGGCCTAAGAGGGGAAGTGGTGTACCTAAGGCTCATGATGAGAAGTCGAGTTCCTATAGAAGCGAGCATGGTACTCCTCATGTATAGAGAAAAAAGGGGAAGCCCTTAAGTTTACGGTTGATGTGTTCCTATAGAAGTTGAGGTCCTTAGAACCCCTCACAACTAGGTTGATGATAAAGGGAAAGTTTGATCTTGATCCAACATCGAGGAAAGAAGGATAAGTATGACCTAGCATGATACAGTAAGTGATCTGCTTGTGCCTTAATGGCTTGCTAGGGTTAAGTAGGCTCGTGGGGATGTAAACCCTAGACCTAAGAGCTTTTGTGACCTTAGAGATAGTTTTCCTCCCATCCTGGGAGAGGGACCCCTTTGGAAGGGTGTATACCAGTTTTATTGGTTCAAGGTAACCTAAAGAGGTCTCATAGGATCTTGAGAAGCTAAGTGAAAAGTACATGGTATGAGAATGAACCTGTAGACCCATAGATATCCATCTCTAAGTGCATATGAATGTGTTACCATGGAAGTAACCGGTATGGGGCTTGACCAAGGTAGGCAGGTTGCCATGATCCCAATGAAAGGATGAAAGTCAGCCCATGAATATAGAAAGAGAGATGATGAAGACTTGGGTAAGGTTCTAAATGAACATGTACTGTAGTGGAGAATCCTAAGTCTATCCTAGGGTCAGGTAGGGATAAGACCGACGAAAGTAGGAGTTGCCTAATTCCCCAGTTGCACATGACCATAGGGTCGGGAGGTAACATCTATCATTGTCTGAGGGCCATGGGTTAGGAGATTGATCACCTTCATGAACTCATGGGACCCAAAGGGCAGATGAGTAGGGCACTCTCTTGATGCATGAGGGAAGAGGGATGACCCCAAAAGATTCGGTACCCTATAGACCTAGAGGAGATGACCAAGGATATAAACCTCAGTAGGTTCAAGACTAGTTTGATATCATGATGTTTGTGATGAAGAGACATATGTGGCACGTTGCAACTTAGATTTAAAGGTGTAGTGGCAAGGTGGGATGCACCATCTCTACTCTTGGAACAGGAAGAACTCTGTATTTGGACTGCAGCCAAATGCTTATTTCCTCTTGTTATGGGGGTGAGAGATAGTACATTATGCATGTCATACACCAAGGATAAGAGATGATGTAGGTTGGAACGTTGCCACGAGAAATGGGGATAGAGAAGATAATCTACCCTGGTAAAGTGAATGATACATGGATGGTTTGCAAATGCTAAGAGGAATGAGGTAGTCATCTTATGAGGATGTTTTGTCATGATGCATGATGACCCTATTTTCTTATTTCATAGAAAATATTATGGAAATTTTTATCGATGATTTTAGTGTATATGGAAATTCCTTTGACGATTGCTTGTTAAATTTAACTAAAGTTTTGCAACGATGTAAACAGGTCAACCTTGTATTCAATTGGGAAAAGTGCCATTTCATGGTAAAATTGGGAGTTTTACATGGTCTTGTCACTTCAAGAAAAAGGATAGAGGTTGATAGAGCAAAATTAGAAGACAATGAGAAGATGTCAATTCCAACAAAAGTGAAAGAGATTTGAAGTTTTCCAGGACATGTAGGGTTCTACAGAAGATTCATTAAAGATTTTTCAAAGATTGCAAAGCCTCACTGCTTCTTGTTATCAAATGATGTTGAATTCATATTCAATGAGGAAAGTAAAATAGTATTCTAGATATTAAAGGATTCTCTTATCTCATCCCCTATCATTCAACCACCAGACTAGAGTGACCCTTTTGAAATAATATGTGATGCGAGAGACTATGCCATAGGGGCTGTCTTAGGATGTAGGAAAGATAACAAGCTTCATGTCATTCATTATGCAAACAAAACATTAGACAATGCTCAAATCAATTATGCTACCATAGACAAGGAGATGCTTTCCACACTCTATGCTTTTGATAAGTTCTACCAATATCTCGTTGGGTCCAAAGTCATTGTATATATAGACCATGTTGCAATTAGATATCTTATGAACAAGAAGGATGCCAAACCCTATCTTATCTGTTGGATACTATTGCTACAGGAATTTGATTTGGAAATCAACGACAGGAAAGGGACAGAAAACAATGTAGTTGATCATCTTTCATGCCTCACCAAAAGTGTTGAGGACAAGATTCATATTGATAACAATCTACCCATTGAGAAGTTGTATGCAGTGAATTCATCTGTGAAACCATGGTTTTCCAATTTTGAAAATTATCTCACCACCGGATGCCTTTCTCCTAATATTACTTATCAACTAGAAAAAGAAGTTCCTTTAGGATGTGCAATTTTACCATTGGGATGATCTAGTATTGTTTAAATAATGTGTGGGCGGGCTAATCAGGAGATGCATTCCATATGAGGAGATTCTGAATGTGATTTCAGAATGTAACTCCTCTCCCTATGAAGGACATTTTGGAGGAGATGAAATTCAAATAAAATTCTACAAGCATTTTTTTATTGGCCAACTCTATTTCAGGATGTACATGCATATGTTAAAGCATGCGATAGGTGTCAAAGATCAAGAGGGATTCAAAGAAGGATGATATTCCACTAAACTCAATTCAAGATATTGAAGTTTTTGATGTATGGGGCATAGACTATATGGGCCTATTCCCTTCTTCATGTAGCTATAAGTTCATCCTAGTGGTGTGTGACTATGTGTCAAAGTGGGTGGAGGCAATTCCCACAAGCTCCAGATGCAAAATCAGTGATGAATTTATTCCAAAAGATCATTTTTCCAAGATTTAGTGTTCCAAGAGCAGTCATATCAGATGGAGGTAGCCATTTCAATGAGAGAAACATTAACAACCTGCTGAGTAAATATGGTGTTAAGCATAAGATCTCCATGCCATACCATCAACAAACTTCATGGAAAACTCAAATCTCAAATAGGAAATTAAAGCAATATTAGAGAAGTCAGTCTCTAACTCAAGAATAGATTGTGCATCAAAATTATATGATGCATTGTGGGCTTATAGGACAACTTACAAAACATCTATTGGCATGAATCCATTCAAGCTGGTCTATGGAAAGTCTTGTCATCTGCATATAGAACTTAATCATAGATCATTGTGGGAAATCAAATTTCTCAACTATGATCTAAAGAAAGCAAGAGAAAGAAGGCTGCTACAACTCCAAAAACTAGAAGAGTTGAGATTAGATGCATATGAAAATGCCAAGATCTATAAGGAGAAAACCAAGAGATGGCATGATAAAAGGATTTGTAGAAAAGATTTTAAAGAAGGAGATCAAGTTTTGTTGTTCAACTCCAAGCTTAAGTTCTTTCCATACAAGATGTGTTCTAAATGGTCCAGTCCTTTCCTAGTGTTGATAGATTACCCCTATGGAACCATGGAGATGCAAGGAAAAGAAGACTGGTTCAAAGTTAATGGCCAACATTGCAAACTATACACTGAGGGAAGATAAACCAGGGAACCTCCTTCTCCCTCCCAAATGTTTGATGTAGTTGTCTCAAGTCTCACTCAAGACTTTAAATGGAGGACCTCTTGGAAGTTGACCCCACATTTAGGATAGTTTTTATTTAAAGCATTCACTCCATAACTTTCCCTTTCTAGGATAAATTTGCCATGGATGAATATAATAATCTAGACCCTCATGAAGTATATATCATTGTCATTGCATGTGCCAAATACTTGACAAAGAAAAGAACTTATTTTTGTAGAAACTTAAGCAAACACAGTGTGTTTAGCACAACACACGACATGTCAACCTTCAAAAATAAGTTCAAGGAAATTTCCTTGGAAAACACAACATGTTCAAAGTCCTACACGCTATGTTTTGTTCCAAAAATTAATAGAAAAGTTTAGGGAATCTTCACACGCCATGCATACATATGGACACGATGTGTCACATTGGTCATTTCTCAATGAGATATTTTCTAGGAGCTGACATGCTATGTGAGAAATTGTACACTCTGTGTCCTCATTAACCTGAAGACAACAATAAATCCACTAGAAACTTACACGGCGCGTGTAACATCCAACACATTGTGCCTCAAAGGTCATTTGAAATTGATTGTCTATTGAAAAGGTACACGACTTGTGTTAACTAACAAATGGTGTGTCCCTAATAACCTGGAGATATGCACAAGTCGCTTGAGTTGAACACAATAGAACAATGTGTGTATTGCAATACACGACGCGTACCAGAGTTTGAACTAGGGTTTTTAACCATAATTCAACACATTTCTTTCCACCCTTTTGTCCACCTATGATATGTTTGAGAGAGAATGACTAGATCTATCATGCACCCCCAAGTCGTGTGCTCCCTTGTTTGCATCTACTCTAGTCACCAAAGAGCTCCAGATCTGCCATTGCTGCCTCTAACTCTAACATCCACACCACCGTCCATCTTCAGATCTACATCGACCAGTAGTCATTGACTCCTTCAGCCAAGGCATCATGGATCCTAGTTGACAAGCACCCAAAGGTACCCACCACGGGCCCTTCCAAGCCCACCTTCTCTAATATCTTGCTAGTCGGGCACACCACCGCCATTGATCACGGGCTACCCATTGTAATAAAGTCAACACACGAAGTGACACCTCAGTCATCTCCGACCTTCAAAAATGCCCAATCTACATAAAACACGTCGTGTATTTCTCAGAACACTGCATGTCCATCCATCCATTCTCCTTGATTTAACCACTTCTCCGAGCCAAAAAAGACACAACATGTGAGTCATAGTACACAGTGTTTACCAGTGCTATAAATCTCAATAAAGATGTCAATGGTACCCATCAAACAAGCAGAAAAGCCCCATAGGGGGGAGAGTTCTTCCTCAACCCAGAGTATGTCTCCTCCATGCAGTTCAGGGTCACAGAGGAGGAGGAAAAAACCTACCAAACAATGATCACTCATAGGATCTTGCCTACCATATTTGTCTATGAAGAGACTTTAGAGGCAGTCAACTTTAAAGATGAAGTTCTAGGACTACTTTACGAGCTTGGACTCAAGTACACCTATTGCATAGTAAGAAACACCTACCCTAGGCTTGCTTATGAATTTTTGACTACTCTGAAGGTTGAGGATGGTCCCAGAAAGCCACACAAGCCTTTTTCTATCATCACTTTCTGACTTTTGGGTTGCGATTACAAGCTTACTTTTAAACAATTTTGTGATGCTTTTCGGTGCCACCATGGAGGAGCAATTTCATACCCACTTGAATTTAAAAGTGATGAATTCTAGAGGGGAATTATTGATGATGACATTCATGAAGCTACAAAGTCTAGGGCAGTGCATATCCACAACCCCATTTTTACTATCCACACAAGATTCTCAGTACTTGTGTATTTGCAATGAAAGAAATGCAGGGAGTATGTGGTAAGAAGGATCTATTTTTCTTGTGGGGTATGGTAAACAACATCAAAATTAATGTTGGCCACTTCATCCTCACCCATTTCTTTGAGACAAAGCATAGCAAATTAGGCAACATCATGATTGGAGGATTGATCACCCGCATTGCCAACAAGGTTAATGTTGAACTTACAGGACTAGAAGTTGCTCCTAGGAGGAACTTAATTGATCTCAAACTCTTTATCTCTTCTAGCTTGATTGTTAAATGCCCTTCTAATGATGAAAAAATCAGGCATTATTTTGTTGGTCATGAGGTCTTCATTGAACTCCCTTGTTAGCCTACAGTCACCCTAACAAACAAGGACAATTAGAAATTCAACCTTGATGATGAAAAATGATTCTGAAGACAAAAATGAGGCTTCAAATGTAGCTATATATTCATCTCTACCTCCCTCCATTGGCACACAAATAAAATATAGCTAGGCTATGCCTAACATCCAACATTTGTATGGTTATGTTCAACAGTGCTTTCATCAGCAAGACACTCGTTTTGACATCATGCCTCAGTAGTACTCTGACATGCACAACATGCTCTAGAGGATGGATACATGGCATATCTCTCAAGGCCACTATACCATGCCTCCAAAACCATCATCAACACCTCATCCTAAGCATCCTATGGATAATCCTGATGATGGTCTTCTGAACCAACACTTCACAACTAGAAATGACGACACTGGACCTTCTTCTTGATTCACCACGGAAGGTACCCAGTTGATACCAACTTGAGTTTAATTGATGCAGTGAGGACACTACAAATTTCAAGTTTATGGGGGGCAACCTGTCAGTAATGTAGTTGTGGTTTTTTTTCATCATGTTGTTGCGTACTTTTTTTTGTTTTGTTTCTGTTTGTAGAAAATATCGTATCATTTAAGTCTTATTCCATGTGTTGGGATTAAAATCCATTTTTATGATTGAACTATTTGTCATATCTTGTATGGAGAAATATATTTTGAAGAAAGGAAGTTAAATCATACATCATTTAAATGGAATATTTCACCAACAACCTTGGTTTCATCTTGGTTTATTTCTTTTAGCCACATGTTCACCTTTCACACTCTTTCCACATAATGAAAGTAACAACAAAAATATTCTTAGACTAATACTCTTCACAACCTTATTTAGCTTCCTAGATTACTTTATCAAATTTGTAGTGCATTTTCAATGAAACTCCCAATGAATTGTTTTAATAAATGAATGAAATCGTATTAACTAAACGATCTAGCCAACTCTTCTATGCTTTGGGTAAAAAGTTTTTAGTTTAAGGCCTCATGGTTCTAAAGTAGAACCCGACTAACTCTTGATCATTATGGGATAATTCTTGTATTCAGCCCTATAAAAGATGGCTAAATTGCCTATGTAAAATGCTAACCTAGTCTAAGTCTGATCTGGATGTAATGATTAGGTTTTATGTCTTAAAAGAGGATAAATAACCCCACCAACATTCCACATGTGCATAAGTCTACATCATATGTCGAGTGAAGTAATCCATGCTTTATTTTTATCTAAGGGAAAAAAGGTTGTTGATGGACTGTTTGGTTAATTTGGTTTTCATCCTTTACATCTTTAATAATTGAGAGAATTAGGTTTCATAGTCACTACTCAATTGGTCTAGTCATCTAAGTTCTGCCTAATGTTGTTTTGTTCATTCCTCCATTTAGAATTTTGCACTTTTGCTGAACCAAACTACAATGTAGAGTGTTTAAGGTGGCCCTATGAAGACTTGCAATAAATTTTGTCAATGGTTGAATTGGTTTGACATAATATTTCCAATTCATTTAATTAATCCATAAGCTTGACAATTTCTTCATTTGTGTTTCCATGTTCTTTTTCTTGAGGACAAGTAATAGTTCAAGCTTAGGGGGAATTGATGTGAACATTTTATATAGACTTTTTACCCACTTTTTCACACTCTTTCAATCCATTTTGTACCTCATTTTGCCTCTAATTATACTTGATTCTCCACCTTTTTAGTTATTTTAATTGCCTCATGTTTGTGATTGCATGTACATAATTTTGAAGAGGAAATGGGACCAATCCAACTGACATCCAACCTTAATTGGATCCCTAAGGAGATTACATATTTCATAGAGAACTTCTTGAAGATTTTGATGTAAACATAGTGTGTTCTATTTAACACATGGTGTGTAAGTTTATAGAAGATTTCCACCCCCTTGAAGAGTTGTGACACGTCCTGTCCGTAAAATACATGGCGTGTCCACTAGAACCTGATCCACCCAAAAATTAATCAACTATCAGATACACGACGTGTTCGACATTTTACACACTGTGTGCATCTTGATCAGAGCAATTCCAATAAGAAGTTATATATGAGGACATCATTTTTCTAACTTATTATACACCGTGTCTCCACCAATTTCTACAAATGTTGAAAACAATTGCCACTCATTTTGGATACAAGAAATCTCATATTGAGCGGTTATCTATCGTCATTTGGCAGCACTATTCGACCATAGAGCAGTTTAGATCAAGGAAGATGCAATTTTGGGGAGAGAGTAGTGGTTTCTTAGGAGAGAACCTCCATTCTTCTCCATTGTTCTTCAAGGAGTGCAGTAGAAGCTTCTCTACTTTGCCCATAGCTCTCGCGAGAGAATGTTGTCCAATTTGATGCACCAGAAAGGTGGAATTTTATCCCCAAGACAGAGTTCTACCTTTCCCTTCCTCATTTTTTGGGTTTCCTTACTCTTTCCTTCTCTAAACATGTTAAACTCTGAAATATGTAGCAAGTTTTTGTGTTTCATGACCATGTACGGTAGTTTACCTTTTCTTGGGCATGGGAGAGTATCTCCCATGCCTTTACTCATATGAACTCTTATTCCTTAACCAATGTTAGTTAATTTGCTTCTCTAAGAGATTCTATGATGTTAATTGCTTATATGCTTGCCTGACCAGCTTGCCTACATGTTTAATGCTTCTTTATATGATCTGGGAAGATTTGTAGAGATGTAGGGAGTAGTTCTCTTGGCAATGAATCCTTGACAATGGAAGTGGCTCAGATACATAGATGACCTAAGGTTATAGTTTGATTCTTAACCTAAGTACGGGAGCACTATGTAGCGATAAGAACCATCTCATATCACTGTGAGGTGTATGATGAGGCCAACCTCCTTTGCTAGTTAGTTAATTTGTTAATTTCATGGTTAGATGTAAGTAATGGTATGGAAGTTGAAATTTTATGACCAATATCCATTAAAAATCTGATCTAAATCTTTTTGTAGTGTTTAACTCTCTTAGTTTCTTTTAAGTTGTTAATTAGTGGAATCACAAACCAAACCAAACTTTTGTAAATCGATGTAGATTGTTGAACTTTAACACACTTGCACCTAACGGTACCTTGCTCCCTTGGATAATCTCAAATTTACTACATGCACCCATATACTTGTAGGGTAGTGCTAAACTTATAATTATTAAAACATGTGCATTTAAGCTTATGGGGATGACGCCTATCTGGCCCAACAAGTCAACCACATGGCCTAGCTCGTTCTTGTAGCCTACGTGGCTAGTCAACAAAACCAAAGTGTCAATGTACCTTAATACCTTAGTTATGCCTAGCATAAAAATATATATATTTGGGGCTAAGTATGCCAAAGTGACATCCTAATTGATCAAACTAGTTAATGAGCACAGATGGAACAAGTAGTGACATTGATCCCCAAACCACCAACATTGGATTTCTCCTTAGAAACAAATTCCCCACCCTCTGTCAAAGTTAGAAAGCCATGAGTTGAGATAATTGGTGATCAAGAGGGGTGAGAACTTCATCATGCCATGGCTTCTCAGTGGTGATGGTAAGGAAGTGGAAAAACATTACATTTCACACAAAACCAAGAGAACCAGTAGCTTCATTATTCAAAGTTGAAGTCGTGTTTGTAGAAAATGAGGAAAACACCATCCTAGATGCTGGAATTGCTCTTTGGTCTCAACACTAAGGAAAAAGGGGGAAATCATAACCTACATATTGGGGCAGTGTTGAGTATTAGAGGAGTTTCTTGGGAGAAAAGGAACCAATCCAAGGCTACTACTAGAGACATAATGGCTGGAGTCACTATGTCGATGAGATGGGTTGGGAAACATGGGTGGTCTCACAATTAATAAGAAAGGAAGTATCACAGGGAGAGGGAAGGATAGGTTTGAGTCTTGGGTTTCCACTGATAGATGTCAGTGGATTACTTATGTGGATGGATGTTCAGGAAGATCTAGGAATACTTTGGTCATGAGAAGTTCGTGTTGAGATAGGTGTCACTCATAGTCTAGGCATTGTTGTGGGTAAATCCATGTGAAAGTATGGATCCACATATCTAGGATGTGACAACAAATGTGAATTTTGTAGTTGTATATGAGCTTCAAGTATTTAGGAGATAGAGATCAATAAGGGAGTTGGCGACTATAGACTCCTCTATTGGCCTATGGTCAGGTGAGGGAGAGGGTCCACTAGCCGTCAAACAAATATGTGATCTCCTAGATAAAACAAGAGCCACTGCATCATAAAGAAAATAGAAAAGGAGTGTGTGACAGTGATATCATGCGAGACCATAGGAAAAGTGACACGTCACATAAATTATTTGGGCATGTAGTCTTACAAACCATATACTTCTGATTTTATTTAAATTAAGGGGTATACACTAATCTTGTTGAAACTAAAATCGGTAGGTCAACTAAACAAAACATGAGGATTCCAAAAAACAAGCTTGTTTCTTGATTTGAGAGTTATAATTATTTGTCCTCAGGTTTTTAGGATAAACATGTATTTTTTTTATAGGATTATCTATGAACAATTAACGACATATATTCGACAAAGTCATTTATTTTGCCATTAAGCTCATAAAATAAATTGAATAGGTCTTAATATGGATAATAATTAAGTCAATTGTGTTCACTTGAGAGTTCTACATTGTCCATATTTTATAATTACCTAACCATTTCATTTCTATGTATCTAATATGTTTGTTCAATATTGATTTTAGGCTTTAGGTACATGAAAATGATCAAATTACACAAGCCCTAGCTTGTTCAAGTTCAAGTCAAAATCAATGCAAATGCGTGTTTTGGGATATCACTCCAAATGACCTTAGATGATTTTTGTAATCATGTGTATTGATTATATGACTTGTAACTAAGATGAGAAAAATCAAGGACACTTAATTCCAATGTTTGATCACTCAAATATCAATTTAGAAAATTTGTCATAGGTTGTTTATCAATCGAGTTGGAAACTCGACCAATCTGATGATGGATTTTCTGAAGAGACCAATCGGTCGAGTTGCACGCTCAATGAACTCAATTGACTGACTCACTGAGCAAAACTGATTTTAGTTCATTGGTTGAGTTTTCCAAAACAAACTCGACTGATAGTTTGAAAATTAGCTTTGTCATTTAGTGGATCAGTTGAGTTACCTTTATTGAAACTCGATCAAATGTACTATATGAAAAACATAGAAAAAGTGATTATAACCATTGGTGAGTTGTTTTGAGCGAGAATAGATCTGTTGCAACTTGGAAAATGGCTATATTTCTACCTTAAGTGATCCCACATTCAAGGTAACACCCCCATCTATAAATATGACCCTTTGGAGTTCATTCCAAGTTTGCTCATTCATGCAATTCTAAGTCCTGCTATAGTTGAGTGTGTTGCAACTCCTTGAGCCCCTTTTCTCTCTCATTTACATAGCATTTTATGATTATGAGTGAGTCAGGCCAATTGTAAGAGAGCTACTTCCTTGTTCTTGTAAAACTCTCATTCCATTCCATCTTCCCTACCCCTTTGCTCAAAGAAGCAAAGCTGAAGCAAGCTACTTCGAGTGAAGGTGGAGTTGTTGTTTTTGTTCTTCAAGGTTGAAGAAGAGGTGAAGTCTTCTCCAGGTGAAGGAAAAGGCAAAGGCTGAAGATCCAAGAATAGTGGGTAATCCCTTGAAGGATAAAAACTTGTGCAAGAGTAGGTAAATCCTTGGAAGAAGGTAGAAGACGCTTGCAAACTGGGTAAGTCCTTGGTAAGGTTGAAGACTCTTTGTATTGGATTGATAAGTCCTTTGGTGGGTCTTGTGTTGTAACTCTTATTGGTGAATATATAGAGGAAAACACTAGCAAAGTTCTAGAGGTTGACCTCTCTAGGTAGTGGATTGACTCTCTCCTAAACGACCTCATCCAAGTGCTTGTTTGATTTTCTCTCATCCTTGATATGCTTGTTAGTTAGGACTTCAAACTACACTTAAGCTATTGGTTTTGATTGATATTATTTGAAGGTCTAATCTATCTTGTGAGAATTTTTGAAGCTCTATTCACCCCCCTAGAGACCTAGATCCAACAAGTGGTATCAGAGCCAAAGATCTTCTCCAACAATCTCCCACGAGACAAGAAGATGGGTGACAACCTACTTTGTTCACTCGGCCTAGAGGGAGGCTTCTCCATGCGTCCTCCGGTCTTTGACGGAACTAACTTCCTCTATTAGAAGAGGCACATGCAATTCTACATTCAAGGCATGAACTTTGATATGTGGAAGGTGATGGTCACACCGTACAAGGATCCAACCAGAGTTGTTGCAACATGGAGTGAAGTTGCACTTAAAGAATCCCCAGATCAATGCCAAAGCCATTAGCATCCTCTATGCATCCCTTACCCCAACGGAGTTCAACCACATCTCATCTTGGGACACCGCTATGAGATTTAGGACAAATTGTGCATAACTTATGAGGGCGCAAAGCAAGTCAAGGAGGCTAAGATCTACATGCTGAACAGTCTTCTAGAGAACTTCAAGATGGGTAAGAAAGAAGGGATTGTGGAAATGTACTCTAGGCTCAATGTCATCATCAATGGACTAGCTTCTTTAGACAACACTTTGTATAGAGGTGTAATCAACTCCAAGATCTTGAGGACTCTACCAAAGATATGGGAGTTAAAGGTGACCTCCATTGAAGTAGTAAGGAGCCTTGGTGACATCCCAACCGAAGAGCTCATTGACAACCTCCAAGCTCATGAGCCAAGTCTTGACACGGAAGAAGAAGAACCCAAGCAAGAAGAGAAGGAAGACAAGAAGATCAAAGATAGTGATTTCAAAGAACAAGTGGAGGAGGTCATCCTTCAACAACAACTTGCTTTCCGGACTTCTCCTTCCTCCTCTAGTGAAGATGATGGCCCAAGTGAGCATGAAGCTAACTACATCAAGGGCAAACACTTAAAGGGAAAGCAAGCCTCCTCCTCTACTCCTAGATGCTACAAGTGTGGAAAAAAGCAACACTACAAGAGTGAATGTCCCAAGTCAAGAAAGTCACACCACAAGGGAATCTCAAAGAAGGAGGAAGACTACAAGAAGGAGAGAAAGTACAAGAGGAAGGAAAAGAAGGAGAAAAGACACAAGAATGTAGCTCATGCAGCTTGGGAAGCTTCATCCTCAAGTAGCTCAAGCTCCAAAGAAGATGGAGAGTGCCACCTTGCACCCATGGCCTCTACTAGTGAAGAAATTGGTGAGGTAAGTGAGGTGAGCTTGCATGAGTTATCTAAGGAAGCTATTATTGATATGCTTGTTTCTACCCATTCTTCTTTTGCTAAGTGTAAATCTAAAAGAAAAAGGTTAGGAAAAATTATTGATGATTGGTATGCTAAACTTGAAACTATTGAGCTTAATGAAAAAACTCATCTTGAGTGCATTGATAACTTGCAAGGACAATATCTTGATCTTGAGCTCCAATACAATGGAGTTGAGGTAGAGAATGGTATCTATCTTAAGAACATTTAGACTCTTAAGGAAGATAACAAAAAGTGCCTAAAGGAGCTTGAAACTCTTAAAACTAAAAATGTTGAATTTAAGCTTCTTGTTGATGCTCGTAAGGATGAAAGAGATGTTTATCTTAAGGAAATTCAAGTGCTTAAATTTGAAAATGCTATGTTGCTTAGTCAAGTTAATGATTTATATTCTAGACCTATCTTTCCTAATAATGATATTGTTTCTATCTCTCTTGAGAAAGATTCTTATTTGACTAAAGCCCTCTATCTAGAGGTCAAACGTATTCATGCTAGAGATGATATTGCTAGTTTGTCTTCTACTATCATATCTCTTAATGATGATAATCATAGACTAAGGGCCTCTCTACAAAAATTCCTCAAAGGGAAAAACTCCCTAAATGAAATCCATGTACACTCTACCAAACAAAGTGGTACTAGTGGCTTGGGATTTGTAGGGGGAGAACCAAAGGGCAAGAACAAAGACAAAGGTAAGAAAATTAGCAAGGAGACCTCTTTCTTTATTGGAGAATCTTCCGGCACTAAGAATTCTATACTTTGTTCTTATTGAAATTGTGATGATCATTACTCTACTTATTGTCCTTACAAGCCTAAGGGAACCAACCCAAAGATGAAATGGATCCCCAAACTAACTCCAGATCCCAAAGTTTGAGTTGGGAACCGACACTCTCCTTTCTTACAGGAAAAAGGGAGATGGATTGTTGATAGTGGCTGCACTAAGCATATGATAGGTGATATAAGCCATTTCAACAACTTCACCAAAAATAAAGAAGGTTCGGTTACCTTAGGGGACAACAAGAAAGGTAAATTCAAAGGTGATGGTGATGTAGGTGAGTCCTTGTGTATCAAGAATGTTCTTTTTGTGGATGGCCTACATCATAATTTAATTAGTGTTAGTCAATTATGTGACAATGGTTACCTTGTGTTATTTACTTCCTTTGAATGCTTGATTCTAGATTCCCTCACCTATCAAGTTATATATAAGGGAACTAGAAGTGGTAATCTTTATAATATTGTTCTTGACTATATTAATCTTGTTGTTGGTAGATGCCTAGTAGTCAATTTAAATGATATTTCTCTTAGGCATCGTCAGCTTGGTCTTGTAAATATGCATAAGTTGAAGAAGTTGAGCAAAAAGGACTTGGTCAAGGGACTTCTCAAATTGGTTCTGAAAAGGATGAGGAATGCCAACCTTGTACCCAAGGAAAGCAAACCAAGTCTTCCTTCAAATCCAAAGGAGTCCTTAGTACCAAGAGATATCTTGAACTTCTTCACATTAATCTGCCAATGAAAACTCAATCGCTTCATGGTTCCAAGTATTGCCTTGTTATTTTAAATTATTTCTCTAGATATACTTGAACCTTCTTTCTCATTTCCAAGAGCAACATGCTTGATGTTTTCTCGAGATTTTGTAAATGAGTTGAGAATTAAGTCTCTTGCCACATTGTTTCCATCTGTAGTGATCATGGGGAAGAATTTGAAAATGATATTTTTGAACGTTTTTGTCAAGAATCTGGTTATGCACATAACTTCTTTTCACCTCGAACACCTCAACAAAATGGGGTTGAAGAGAGGAAGAATAGGTCACTACAGGATATGGATAGGACCATGCTTTTAGAGTATGACACTCCAAAGAAGTTTTGGGTCAAAGCTGTCAGTACCTCATGTTTTGTGCAAAATCGGGTTTTTACACACCCTTCTTTGAAGAAAACCCCCTATGAGCTATGGAGTGGTAGGAAGCCTTCTATCGAGTATTTCAATATTTTCAGATGTCCTTTTTTTTAATATGAAAGATTCTCTCAACAAGTTTGATATGAAATCTAATAAGGATTTCTTTTTGGCTATAGCACTACTAGCAAGGCTTATAAAGTGTTTAATCTTGATCGTGCAAAAATAGAAGAATCTATAAATGTTATGTTTATTGAGACTAACCCCTCTATTCCCAAAGATATTGTTCCAAATGATGATGTTGCAGGTGAAGTAATTCCTATTCTAAAAGAGCTCAACATCACCCAAAAGGGAAAAGAGGTGGCCACTCAAGAAGAAGAGAAAGATGAAGAAAAGAAGGATCCAACTCCCCGGTTAGCAAAGAATCATCCAAAAGAGTTGATTTTAGGTGATCCATTTGAAAGAGTGAAGATGCGGGCTGCATTCAACTAAGAACAAGCCAACAATGCCTTCATCTCACAACTTGAGCCAAAGAACGTCAAGGAAGCTCTTGGAGAAGATGAGTGGATCCTATCTATATAAGAAGAGTTGGAGCAATTTGAAAAGAACAAAGTATGAACCCTAGTGCCAAGACCAAGTGATAGAAAGATCATTGGCACCAAGTGGGTCTACCGCAACAAGATTGATGAAAGCAGCAAAGTGGTAAGGAACAAAGCAAGGTTAGTGGCTCAAGGCTACAATCAACAGGAAGGTATAGATTTTGATGAAACATATGCACATGTAGCTAGATTTGAGTCCATTCATATGTTACTTGCATTTTCCAGTTATAAAAACTTTCTTCTCTATTAAATTGATGTTAAAAGTTTGTTTTTGAATGGTACAATTGAGGAGGAAGTGTATGTTGCACAACCTCCTGGATTTGAACATGATAATCTACCTAACCATGTTTATTTGTTGCAAAAAGATCTCTATGGACTCAAACAAACACCTCAAGCTTAGTATGAGAAATTAAAGAACTTTTTGTTAGATCATGGGTATATCATGGGCAAAGTAGATTCTACCTTATTTCTAAAGATCACTTCTAACAATTTTCTTATCATTCAAATATATGTTGATGAAATCATTTTTGTACTTAACCTTGATCTTTGTAAAGAATTTAGTGATCTTATGCAGAGTGAATTTGAAATGAGTATGATGGGTGAGCTCACGTTCTTCCTCAGCTTCCAAATCAAGAAAACTAAAGATGGCAACTTCATCAACCAAGGCAAGTACACAAATGAGCTACTTAAGTGCTTTGTGATGGAGAACACCAAGACAATGGACACACCCATGTCAAACACTGCCAAACTTGGTAAGGATGAAGAAGGTAAGAAGGTAGATGAGAAGCTCTATAGAGGTATGATTGGAAGTTTACTTTATCTAACTACCTCTAGACCTGATATCATGTTTAGTGTTGGCTTGTGTGCTTGATTTCAATCAAATCCTAAGAAATCACATCTTATAGATATTAAGAGGATTTTAAGGTACTTAGCCAAAACCCAACATTTTGGACTATGGTATCCCAAGTCAGGGGATGTGGATTATGTAGGTTGTTTGATTGATAGAAAGTGCACAAGTGGCACTTTCTTCCTCCTAGGACCATGCTTGGTGTCTTGGTTCTTCAAGAAACATAGCACAGTGGCATTATGAACTGTCGAGGCTGAACACAATGCAGTCGGGAGTTGTTGTGCCTAGGTCCTATGGATGAATCAAATGCTCCAAGACATCAACATTCATTTTGATGCTTCTCCTATCTATTTTGATAATAGTAGTGCAATTAACTTGTCATATAATCCTATCTTGCATAGTAGAGATTAGCATATAGAGGTTCTCCATAATTTTCTTCGTGACCACATTGCCAAAAAGGATATCTATATCACACATGTGGAAACAGAAAATCAGTTGGCAGACATTTTCACTAAACCTCTAGCTAGAGAGAAATTTAACTTTATTAGATGGAAACTGCTCATAACTACTTCGAATGAATCTGATATGCCTTCTAGCTAATTGTCATCTATCCTATTTTCTTTGCCTATGTTTTGATCACCATTGCTTGCTAATATGCCAAAAATTATTTTTCGTGTTCCTTTTGCCTTGTTTTTCTCTTGTATTTTTGCAAACGCTTGTATTATCACAAAATAGTACCAATGATGAGTGATATGGGCCTAAGTATGTTTGAAATGCAAAATGTATTTGAAAATAAATTTAATTAGCACACTAATGGCAAGAAATTAGAATTTCTAAAGTTGGTTCAGGTTGACCATCGGTCGAGTTGCCAACTCGACCGATCAGTGGCCGAGAGCTTTTTTAAAGAGCCTATCGGCCACGTTTCTTAGTCACAAAACTTAATTGATGGTCGGTCTAGAGAAAAATAAAGATATGTTTGGCCTACTTTTCTCCCTCTCAACTAGAGAAAAGTCAACTGATACAACCTCTAGCTCCCTCAAGCTCTCAACCCTCACCCCGACCTTCCTCTCCCTAGCCCTAGTTTGACCTAGAACGACCTCCCTTGACCTTCTCCCTATCAACCGTAGGTCGTTGCATGTGTTTTGGTGGTGGTTCTTTAGATTTTTCTCTCTTCTTCCTCTCCTTTTCATCTCCATGGCATCCAATAGGAGGAAGCAGCCCGCCCCAACTAATGCACCTTCATCTTCGTCCAACTCTCTCTTGATTCCCTTTGATGACACCTTCTTTGTCACAAATGAGACTCTAAATAGGTACAAGGAGCTCCTTCCTTGGAACCCTTTTCCTTTTTGTTCCCTATTTGAGCCACAACCACGAAGAAAATAGGTCATGGATCAAGTAGCGGAGTTGTTGTACGACCACCATCTCTCAGCCTTGATTGTTGAACATGTGTGCTATAACAATTCCATCACAAGCACTAAAGTTGTTCACAAATTCTATGCAAATTTGCTTTGTAATTATGACACCCTCGTACCCCCACCTAATACTCAAGTAGTCCTCACATCTATGATATCCGGGAAGAAATTCCAAGTCTTTGAGGATACCCTAAACATCTTCTTTTTGGGTACTGAAGTGACTGACACCTGGCGTAAGGACTATCTCGGGTATTTTGACCTTGACACCTTCTAATAAGAAATATGATCTTACTCTCCTTGATATTCATAAGTTCTTGAAGAAGCCCCAATTCCCATATAGGAATATGTGCACCCTTCCCTCCTCTACCTTAGACCTCTAGAGACACATACTTGCCTTAGTTGTTTACTGCAATATTCATCCAAAGAAAAATCAGATTGAAATTGCATAAAACACTACGGTAATTATGTACTGTCTCTTGAAGAACATAGGAGTCAAGTGGAATAGATATGTTCTCCATCATATGACCTACTTTGAGTCAAATAAGAACACTCTTGGCACCCACCCACCCTACATAAGGCTGATATGTGGTCTATTCCAGCTTGCCATTGGAAAATCTCTTTTCCATGACCTGCACTACAAACAAGCCTAGAAAGGAGTTTGCATTAGTGAGACCACACTTCAAAAGTATGTGCCTATCCTCTACCACACCTTGTGCCTCTACCTCTCATGCACCTCCACCACCTCAGCTTATCCGACCTACCCATGCCTCATTCCATGTATCCAATGAAACCCTTATGGGCTTCATGATGCATCAATAGGCATATAACATTTAGGTTCAGGACCACTTGCATCAAGACCTCTATGCTATCATGTCTAACATGAACATGTCCTATGCTCACATTTACCCTGCCTACCATCCCTACCCAAGAGGTGACTATGCATCTTTTACATATCATCACTTTTACCCTACCCCTCCACTAGCTGCTTCTATTGCTACACCCTCTACTGTTGGTGGATCTACTAGCATGATGCCTCTGATAGCTAGCTCCTTGGCCACTCTACTTGCCATTCTTGATAGTCCTGCTCCTTCCCATAGACCAATGAGCTCCATGCTCTTGGTATGTCTGGGATGAGCAGAATGCCCGTTGGCCCGGTCAAGGTTTTGGTTCTCTTACTGTTGAGGAGATGCTAGACCAAGCTGATGAGGCAGATGTTGCTATTGATGAGGAGGCTGATGAGGATGATGATGATGGCCTAGTTGGTGACTCTGGTGATGAGGATGTTGTTGTCTCTGATGCACCTTTTGAAAAAGATGATGACTACGAGCCATATGCCTCTGATGATGAGGATGATGATGTTGTGGACATAGATATCTTAGATGTTTAGTTGTTATAGTTTTTAGTCTAGATGTTGATCATATATATCTTTCTATGCTATTTTGTATCAAAAACATGTAGGCACATTATCTTAGTTGTACTATTTCATCATCTAGTTTTCATCATTTTGGCTTGTAGTTGTTTTTAAGAACATGCTTTCTAGGTTGTAATCTTAATCATGTGCACACTTACTCTTTGATTTCCTATATCTCATGAGTTGGTGCCATGTTTACCATATTTTGATTATGACTTAGATTGTTTGTTTCTCTCTTCTCTTTTTGGTGTATGCTTTGAGATTACATGTTTTGGATGTATGTTTGGTTGTGCTTGGAGAAGACCCATTTCTATACTTCTTAACCCCCTTACCTTTTTGATAATGTCAAAAGGGGGATAGAAGTTCAAAGTTTTGAAGCTCAACCATATTGCTTCTATTACCTATGTGATCCTTTTCTTTTCCATTATATGCTTTATCATGTGACTTGCTAAAGGATTATATAGTATATATATGTCATGATGCCTTTTATAGATAGACTAATATTCAGGCTAGAGTAAGCATAGATTGAGGGGGAGAAATTCACATTATTCAAATCTTGAACCCCCCCTGCAATTCACAAGGCAGAGGTATAACTTTACATATCCTTTTTGATATGATTGAGGAATGGTTTGTCATTGTAAAAAAGGATGAGAATGTTGACTTGAGAGTTATATATTGTCCATATTTTGATAATGACTTAACCATTCCATTTCCATGTATATAATATCTTTGTTTAAGATTGATTTCAGGCTTTAGGTACATGAAAAGGATCAAATTACACAAGCTCTAGCTTGTTCAAGTTCAAGTCAAAAGCAATGTATGTGCATGTTTTAGCATATCACTCCAAATGACCTTAGATGATTTTTGTAATCACTTGTATTGATGATATGACTTGCAACTAAGATGAGAAAAAATAAGGGACACTTAATTCCAACATTTAATCACTCAAATATCAATTTAGAACATTTGTCACAGGTTGTTTATCGGTCGAGTTGGAAACTCAAATGATCCAGTGATGGATTTTCTAAAGAGAACAATCGATCGATTTGCACACTCATGAACTCGACCAACCGACTCACTAAGAAAAAATGATTCTAGCTCATCGATCAAGTTTCCCAGAACAAACTCGACTGATAGTTTAAAAATTGGCTTTGTCATTTAGTGGATCGGTCGAGTTACCTTTATTGAAACTCGACTGAATGTACTATATGGAAAACATAGAAAAAGTGATTATAACCATTAATGAATTATTTTGAGCGAGAATAGATCTATTGAAACTCAGAAAATGGTTATATTTCTCCCTTATGTGATCCCACACTCAAGGGAACACCCCCAACTATAAATAGGACCCCTTTAGTTCATTCCAAGTTTGCTCATTCATGCTATTCTAAGTCCTTCCTATAGTTGAGTGAGTTACAACTCCTTGAGCCCCTTTCTCTCTCTCTCTCTCATTTACATAGCATTTAGTGATTATAAGTGAATTAGGCCAATTGTAAGAGATCTACTTCCTTGTTCTTGTAAATCTCTCATTCCATTCCATCTTCCCTACCCCTTTCCTCAAAGAAGCAAAGGTGAAGCAAGCTACTCCAAGTGAAGGTGGAGGTGTTGCTATTCTTCTTTAAGGTTGAAGAAGAGGTGAAGATCTTCTCTAGGTGAAGGAGAAGGCAAAGGTTGAAGATCCCAAAAGAGTGGGTAATCCCTTGAAGGCTTAAGACTCGTGTAAGAGTAGGTAACTCCTTCGAAGAAGGCAGAAGACACTTGCAAAGTGGGTAAGTCCTTGGTAAGGTTGAATACTCTTTGTATTGGATAGGTAAGTCCTTTGGTGGGTCTTGTGTTGTAACTCTTATTGGTAAATATATAGAGGAAATTACTTACAAATTCCTATAGGTTGATCTCTCTAGTTAGTGGATTAACTCTCTCCTAGTTCAGAGAGTTGAACAACTCTAAACGACCTTGTCCAAGTGCTTGTTTCATTTTTTTCTCATCCTTGCTATGATTGTTAGTTAGAACTTCAAATTGCACTTAAGCTATTGGTTTTGATTGATATAATTTGAAGGTCTAATCTATCTTGTGAGAATTTTTAAAACTCTATTCACCCCCCTCTAGTGCCCTAGATCCAACAAATTGCACATTTAACTCTAACACGTCAAATTCATTTTTAGGGTTTTAGTTCATGTAATTAAAATTTGACAAGAGATATTAGGTGCAAACCATACTAGGATTCAATGTGTATCATTATCATCTCAATACACTTCACTTAGTTTAAGTATTAGGGTGTGACCTAGGGAAGATTATCTTCAAAATACGAAGTTAGGGTTTAGGCTTATTTGAGAATATGTTTACAAAATTAGGACTGCTACAACCACCACTCATCCTTCTTGTGTAAGACTCTCTCTCTATGCTATGATGCCAGATTCACTCTTTGCGAAATCTATTTCTCATCCATTCTGGTTCTATTTTCTCTAGGGATGTCAAAAAAAATATCGAAACCCGTGAACCCGAAAAATAATGCTCATGTTTAGTTATGATGTTTTGGGTCAATTTCAGGGTTGAGATCACATGTCTAGATCTAACCAAATCAGGTATGGGTTTAGAAACCAAAAAAATGGGGTTCAAAATATTAACTTATATTCATATATTTATGGCAGAAGCTGTGCTTTAAAGTGGTATATGTGTTTTTTTGGTATAATATATGTGATGTTGCAACAAATTTTACTTTTGGTATGATATGTGTTATTTTTTAATAGTATTTTGATAGTGTTGTCCTGTTAGAATTAAATTATGTGTTAGATAACATGATGATGCATTTTGTTATATACATATTTTTATGGTGTAATATAAATGTTGTTTTGGTATGTTATAGTCATCTCAATTGATTTAAGACAAAATTTTGATGTGATATATGTGTTATTTTGGTTTGGTATAAGTTATGTTGCAACATACTTTGTTGTGATATTTGTGTTGTTATAGTTTGATATATGTGACATTGCAACTGCTTTGATATTTCCATGCATTTAGACGATGTTGATGTTTTATTGTTAAAATTATTTTTCTCTAGCAAAAGATGAGGAAAAATAATACTAAGATTTGTAAAGTACATGATTGTCATTTATACTTTTCAAGTTTTTTTACATAACAAAATTATTTCCAATCATATGGGTGATTCAATCAGAGAATTGTTTTTTCTAAAAAAATCATATCCAAATTGGGTTCGGTTTTGGTTCTGGGTTTAGATTTCTCAATCCATGTTAATTCTGGGTTGAGATGTCTGAACAAAATTTGGGTCTATGTCTTGGATCGGGTTTGACAACCAAACAATATGGGTGATTCAATCAAAGAATTGTTTTTTCTACAGAATCATATCCAAATTGGGTTCGGTTTTGGTTTTGGGTTTAGATTTCTGAATCCATGTTAGTTATGGGTTCAGATGTTAGAACAAATTTTGGGTCTGGGTCTGGGGTCAAGTTTGACAACCAAACAATCTGTCTTGGATTTTTTAACCGAAAACCAACCCGGACCTGATTTTTGACACCCCTAGTTTTCTCTATTTAGATTCTTGAAAGTTTAGTCTATCATAGGGTCAAAGTTTGGTGTAGGTCGCACTATGGGAGTGTTGTGTGCACTAACTTGTGGCACCTGAGATGAAATTTTTTCCATAGTCCAACTGGATATAGGAATTTAGAATCATGTGAATATGTAATATCAATGGTAAAATAAAAAATCCTAAATTAATCTTAGTAAAACTAGACTAAACTAGACGATTCTTTTGTCCCCAGAAATGGCGCTAAAATTTTATTTGGATGTTCTCATATTAACAAATTCACCTACGGTAAAGTCCCTAGATTTTTACCCAATATGAACAAGTAATTATCAAGAGTGGGCACTTACTTTCAACAGTGGGCACAATTGATTACTTTCAAGAGTGGGTTGATATGTCTGCATAAAATTTGATGTGGATGTTATCACATTTTTACCTATTAAGATTACTTTCAAAAGTGGGTACAATTGTAGCCAAATTGGTTATCTCCTTATGAGGCGAGTGGATTGTAAACTATGCAAAGATTCTAAAGTGAGTTCTGGCAAAGAACTCCCTATACAACATAGGTTGGAAGTTTTGGGTATTGACATGGAGATCAATAAAGGCAAGCATAAAAGAAACCAAGATAGCAGGATCAAGTGGTGGAATCTTAAAGGAGAAAAGAAATTGAATTTTCATGATAAACCCATCAAAGAGGGAATTTGTAACTTGGAGTCTGATCTTAATACTATGTGGCATAACAACAGCTCCTGCATAACAAAATTGCCAAAAAGGTTTTGGGGAAGTCTAAAGGTTGTGGGCCTCCATAGAAAGAGATTTGGTGGTGGAATGATGAATTACAGAAGGCTATTAAACTAAAAAGGGAGATGTATAGGAGTTTGCCCAAATCTAGAGAGGATGCAACGTTCCAGAGATACAAGCAAGCAAAGAAAGAAGCCAAAAGTTTGTTCATGAGGAAAGGTCTAGATACTTTGATGATATATATAAGAATTTGCATGCAAGAGAAGGGGAAAAAGATATATATATATATATATATATATATATATATATATATATTGGCTTGTATAAGAGAAAGGAAAGGAAGAGACTTGAGTCAAGTAAAATGCATTAAGAATGAAGATGGAAGAGTGTTGGTGAAGGACGATGATATCAAGAGCCAATGAAGAAATTACTTCCATAATATTTTCAATGGAGATATTGTAAATAATGTTAAGGACTTATGTGACATGAATACAAGAGATATCATTTGCACACGACAAGTTTCACTATTTGAGGTCAAGAATGCTTTGAAAAGGATGAAAATGAAAAAGGCATGTGGACCAGACAATATTCTCATTGATGTATGGAAGAGCATGGGGGGTGAAGGAGTTATGTGGTAAATCAATTTCTTTAAAAAGATCATTAAGACCAAGACAAGGCCAGATGAGTGGAGAAATAGTAATGTAGTCTCCATCTACAAGAACAAAGGTGATGTTTAGAGCTGCACAAACTACAGAGGTATCAAGTTGATGAGTCACAAAATGAAGCTTTGTGAGAGGATTATTGAGTAGAGGCTAAGATCTATAATGCAAATATCAAACAAACAATTTTGTTTCATGCTTGAAAGATCAAAAATAGATGTTATCTTTCTAATAAGGAGGCCTATGGAAAAGTATAGAGAAAGCAAAAGAGATCTTCATATGAGTTTTATTGATTTGGAAAAGGCTTATGATTGAGTACCTAAGGAAGTGTTGTGGATGGTTTTGAATAAAAAGGGTGTGATAGTCCAATACATTGACTTGATTAAAGACATGTATGATATCTCTATTGCAAGTGTGAAGACTCCTAGAGGAGAGACACCAACTTTTCCTATAACAGTTGGGGTACATTAGGGATCTACACTCAGCCCATATCTGTTCATTCTTGTTATGGATGAGTTGACAAAGAATGTTCAAGATGATATTCCTCGGTGTATGTTATTTTCTAATGATATTGGATTATTCATGAAACTAAAGATGGATTGAATGATAAAGTTGAACTTTAGAGAAAGGCATTGGAATCAAATGGGTTGATGATTAATAGGAGAAAAACTTAGTATATGCATTGCAATTTCAGCCAATCACACAGTGTGAATGGTGGAGCCAAGTTGCACAAAGTAGACATACCAAAATGTGATAAATTTTGTTAGTTAGGTTCTCTTATTCAAATATATGGGGATTTCAAAAAGGATGTTTGTCATTGGATCAGTGCAGGATGGTTGAAATGGAGGAGTGCAATGGGAGTATTATGTGATCCGAAGATCTGTCTCAGATTAAAAAGCAAGTTTTATAGAATTACTATACAGCCAGCCATGCTCTATGAGAGTGAATGTTGGGTTGTAAAGAAATAATGTCTCAATAAGATGAACGTAGTTGAAATCCATATGTTGAGATGGATGTGTGGGAAGACAAGAAAAGATCACTTGAGAAATGGCTATATTAGGAATAAAGTGGGGGTGGTGAGCATTGAGGACAATTTGTGCGAGGCTGACTCATATGGTATGACATGTGCAATGCAGATTGACTAATGCGCCTATACAAAGTAATGCTATTGAGTCAAGCACAATTAATAGAAGAAAAGAAGGCCTAAATTAACATTGGGAGATCTTATAAAGAGATATTTTAAATCTCTACATCTCAACTAGAATATGATCCATGATAGAGAAGAATGGAAATGAAGGATCCATGTAGTCGATCCCAACATTATTTGTTACGACCCCACCTCCCGATAACCCCCAATTAAGGGAGACCGAGAGGTCGAAGCCGCACCCATGACTTCCGGATCAAAGGTTTGGCAATTAACCAAGAATAATTATCAAATTTTAACATACTATACTGAAAGTTGTAAGAAAATAAATTTTTGCATACCTTTTGAAAACTTGGATCTCTAAACTTCTATCCATACTGATAATAATCTATCTAATCCTCCTTTGCACTTTAATTCTCATTTAGTATCACATGTGCCACTTTATTGTTTGTTCTTTTCATTGTACCTAAAATTCTGACAAACAAAACGTCGGTCAGCCGTAGTTGGTATGTGGGGGGAACAAATAAACATGCAACTATGGTAACAATGTAATCACTCAATTGATCATTTAACAATCAAGATTACATTTTAATCCAAACTACTCAATCCATACCTATCCACAACTCTGTGTTGTCCCTGTAAGGACTTATATGGTACCTCTATAAAGGTGACTTGATGGACCTACCCTCTAGGTAGCCAAAGTCTTTCATGACCTGATGGACCTACCCTCTAGGTAGCCATGTACTAGGTCAGCCATTACGACACAGAGGGGACCAGGATCTGAGCTAGTAGGTACATATCTTATGTGATAATCGTAGTCACTTTATAGTTGCAAGAAATAAATAAACATTCAACAGTTTAGTTGCATTCAATGCGATAAAACATCTGAGAATCCATCGGGAAACTAAAGCGGTTATTCATAATCGTAACCACATACCTGTCTTGGATATCTCAAGCAACAATTTATCCAAGTCCAACTAGATGTCCAATCAAGCAAGCCAATCAATCAATCAAGCAAACATTGATCCTGAAAACATGTATAATGTCTAATTGTCACAAGCATATCCCAAACAACTCCTTATTGACTTGGGACACCTTTCTAAGGTTTCTAAGTCTCATTAGGATGCATTAGGGTTTCTTAGATTAATTTCTCAAACTTTATCCTTTTTAGGTCAACAAACCCTAAAACAACTTTTCCACTCATAAAAACCCTAATTACTCAAATTATCCACATTAAGGATCTTTTATGCTCAAATTGGATTAGGATCATCACATCTATATTTTATTCATGGATTTACACAATTAAACCAATTAAAAGACATATTCACCAAAATTAGGGTTTTCAAGCTCATTAATGCATAATCATGCACGAAACCCTAAATTAAACCAAATATATAAAAAGATCATCTTTTTAGATCCGATTTTCTCTTTTATTAACAATAGGTTAATATCAGCTTGAATTATCCATTGAATAAGATTAAATCCATCTATCATCAAATCTAAGGGTTTTTCTTTAATTAAATCATTAAAGATGATAACTTTATGTACTTTTCCAATTTCAAGCATATAAACTCTAAATTAGACAAATCATGTGCAAAGTTCTTCCTTTTTGAACATAATGTACCTTTTTACATTTAATAGGTTAATATCAACTCTAAAGATCCATTAAACTCTATTAAACACATTAATCATATCAAAATAGGGTTTCTTAATCTTTAATTCATTAAAGATGATAATTTACACTATATTTCGAACTATGATCAGATTCAGGCTATGAAACTATTTTTATTGGATTCCTTGTGTTCTCCTGATCAAAATTCATATATAACTTGTTTTAATCCGAGTTACAAATCATGAGATACAATTTTTGCAATAAACCACTTACCATAGCCAATCGGAGAGCGCCACGTGTCTATTTCCATTCGGAATTAGAATTGAATGGCTCTTTTGCCCCTGCCTAAGTGGCCGGCTTCTTCTTACCTGGGAGGGGTATAACCGTCCAAAGTTGATTTGGTTTCTTCTACCTCGTGAGCGGACCAGGCCGCCGCCCTAGCCGTTTCCTGCAGCCTTCGCGACCTTCCTCCCACTTCCTCGAGGTCACGCCCTGCTAGTTTCTCCTCCCTGCCTCCGCCCCACCCTGTCGCAGCCAACCATGCTGCGAAGCATGGCCAACACGTCTGAAAAAGCGTGGGGTTCTCCCTTAGTTGCAGCCGCACCTGCTGCGCGTCGAGGTCTGTCCCCCTTCCTTTCTAAGGTCTGAAACACGTTGCCACCCTCCGCCCTTGCTCCGACAGCCTCCGCAACATCTGGGCACCTCCCAGCTCGCAATCTAGGTGTTCGGTTTGGGCAGGGCAGGTGTGCGACCTGCAGCCATGGCTCCAGCCTTCTACAGGCTCGGCACGACGTTTATGGTCATGGAGACGATGGCAGAGCCCTCCTTGGCATCGTATCACTTCTCTCATCCACCCAGGTGACTCCACGGATCTCTATTGCTCCAGGAAAGCACTACTCGTGGATTAGGGTTTTTCCCAAGAAGATGAAGAAAAAGAAGGGAGAAAGGATATGTGCAACTCCTCCAAACTCCCCTTGAGCTCTACCCCTTTTATAGGGGAGTTCATACATGCCCTAACGTGGCCCTCTAAGTGGGGACAAGTCCCACTCCCATAAGGACTCCTATTTCTTCAAGGAGAAGAAATCCTTTTCTCTCTTCTTAAACCTTTTGATATTCTCTATTATGTGGATATTAGGAAATTCGAAATTCCCTTTCCCTTATCTACTTTATGGTTGCTTTTTAATTCTTTGGCACGAATTCCTATTTTCCTTTATAGAAAATATCATCTTTTAAATAATACCACATAATTCATTAATAAAGAAACACATTATCCTCTTATTTTGCCTCTTTAGTATTTTCTCTTTCTTTCCTCTTTATTGGGACTCCTTGGATCCCAAGATACTCCATTATTTCGAAATTCTTTTTATTGGATACTTATTATCCTTCTAGATGCATCTTTATGCATTATTTCACATTATCTTGTCTATTTCTCATTAAAATAACTCTTTTTGAGAATCTTACTTTATTTCTCTTTTATTTTCCTCATTACTATTCCCTTTATCACTAGGAATCCTTGGAACACTAAATTCCACAAAGGATCTCCTAACTACACCTTTTCCCACTTATTTTCAACATTTTAACATTATTTTCAATCTCTTTCTTATTAAATAAATACTTAATTAAACTTTTCTTTTCTTATTGCCTTTTCTTTGCAACTTTGGACTTCTTGGTGCCCAAGGAACCCAAGAGGCATGAAATCCTCTTTGGATTTGCCTTCTAGAGGTTTCCACATATTTCTTTTATCAATTATTCAATTATTCATTCACTAATTGCATTTTCTTTGTTATTTCCTTGTTATTGGGCCCAATAGCCAATAAAGCCCACAAATCAAACAACAAGGCTATTTTAAACGAAATCCATTTATTTGAAGCAAATTATATCATTATTTGTTCAAATATCTTTAATATGAGAAATTACATTTCTCACCAATTGAACCAAAAAATTGGGGTTATAACATCCTTCCCCTCTTATAGGAATTTTGTCCTCAAAATTCAGGCAAGCAAACAAACAATTCAGGATAAGACTTTTCCATGTCCATCATTGGCCCATATGTGGCTTTTCCGTACTCATGGCGTTTCCAAAGAACCTTTATCATCACATATTCTTTTCTCTGAGTTCTTTCATCCTGGCGTCTATAAACTACACAGGTGACTCAGGCCATTTCAGCCTCCCTTGGGGCTCACTAGGTTCATTGCTCAGCACATGGTCGGGGTACCTCACATAGTGCTCTAAATTGGACATATGGAAAACATCTCCCATTACTCTATCCTGAGGGGTAGGGTCAAACCTAACCTTCTCCACCCATCCATCTCTAATGGACCCATGTATCAGGGACTCATCTCTCTTAGTTATAACTTAGAGGGGTCGGATTTTCATGTCACATTTTCTCCCACAGTAACTTGTATGTCAGTCTACTTTGCATCTGCTCACGACTCTCATCGTCTCTAGGCTCCTTTCATCCCTTGCACGATCAAAGTGACTTCATCTACACGCACTGGGGTCCCTTTTTCTAACCATCATGTGGTACTTTTCTAACCATCATGTGGTCCTTTTCACCAACATCACCTTACTGAAGTGGTGACCGACACAACCTCCCTTATAGAGCTTCTTATAAAACTCGATACTGGCTATGGTGGTCATCATCACATCTTTCACAGGACGGGAACTGTCCCTAGCTATCACCCTGAACGCGCACATATGCTCTCATCAGACCCTTTAGTCTGGATCATATTAACCATAGTTAGGGTGATAAATTATACTAACATTGAGTTCTTCATGTACTTACTTCCACTTTATGGAAGTGAACCTTTAGGTCAAACTCAAGAACCTTTGAACTCGCTTCATGGTGTAGTTGAATCATCTCTCATGGGTAGTTCAACTAGATCTGTCCCTTAACATAACTCTTTCTTTCTCCTTTCATTTAGGTAAGGAGACTTACCATAACCCATATTGCATCTCGACCTTCTTTGACCCAGGGAAGACCTATCACAACATCCATAGTGTTGAGCTCTCATTCCCTCTCAGGGATTCTTTTGTCCTCTATATCGATACACTGGGTTACTGGGGTTCGTCCTTTACCTCCTGGATTGCATGGTCATAAACCACGTGCAACTTCATCTTAAGCATCTAAAGTGCTATTGCCATTTTCCATGGTGTATCATGATTTCATGTATGTCATGATTTTTCAAGATCGATTCCTCCAAAACCCTAAACCACTCTAGTCGGGGTTTCATCACCTTCTCTTCCAAAGAAGTACATCTGAGGTTTTACCACCATCCTTTCATTGCATCCAGGACTAGACTGGCTAACCAAACAACCATAACTTTTCAATGTATCTTGTTACATCTGAGTGTTACCCAAACACCTCTCCTTTTCGAACTTAAGGTTAACCAATCAACCGTTTCTAGCTTCTGGTCAAACAAGTCAGATGTCAGGTGCATTACATAACCCAAAAGGCATTCACTTATAGGCATATGTCCCATAAGAGCACGTGAAGGTTGTTTTTTCTTGATCAGGCGGATAGATAGGAATCTGGAAAAATTCGATGTACCCATCTAAATAGCAAAAAATGACAATGATTCACAAGTCTCTCTAATATTAAGTCAATAATAGGTAGAGGGAAATGGTATTTTCTTATGGCTTTATTAGTTTTCTATAATCAATACACATTCGTCACCCAGTTACCACCCTTGTTTGGATTAGTTTATTGTCCCCTTTCATTATAGTGGTTCCTAGCTTTTCAGGTACAACATGTATGGAACTTACCCATGGACTATCATTGCTAGGATATATTATCCCTGCATTTCTAAACTTAAATATTTTTTTCTTAACAAATTCCATCATGTTTTGATTTAAGATTATCGGTGTATCTATGCATGGCTTAACATCTTATTCTAAGGTTATGCATTCATGCAAATGGAAGGATTAATTCCTTTTAGATCATAAATAGAATAACCTATCATATCTTTGTATAGTCTAAGTTCTTTCAACAACTTATCCTCTTGTTCTTGAGTCAAATCATCATTTATTATGTAATGAGAAGAGAGATTCAGGTCCAAGAAAGCAACCTTGGTGGGAGGGACTTAAGTTCTACCTTTTTCTTGATGTGGTGGTGTCACTTGCCTCCTTATTGGTTGATACTTCATTGGGTGATGAGGTTGATGCAACTTCTAAATTTTCTTCATTGAGAACAATCATCGAGTCTGCTTTGTCTTCTTCACCTTGTTGTGAATTTCCAACATTTTTCTTCCTTTAGTTCACAATAGTATCCTCTTGGGTTGTGTCAATAACTTCTATATAATTCATCTTTGAAGGTGGTGAGGATCCTCCAGTCACCTCCCCACTCCTCAAAATCACAAACTTGCATGTATCTTTAGGCTTCATCTCCAGTCGGCTAGACAAGGAACCAAAAGGTATTCTTTGATTAGCTAGAGCTTGTTGAGCAATTTGGTACTCCAACATCTTGGTGTGAGTTTTAATTTCGTCCACTTTGGAAGAAAGTTGTTGGATGACATCCTTCATGAGCTGAATGTGTTGGCAGAATTCCTCATTTTGTTTCAATTGGGCTAAAAAAAACCTTCAAGAAGAGATTCTTAGTTGGACTTTGGTTGCTGCTGCTGGTTGACATGCATATTGAGATTGTTGTTGAAGCCTAGAGGTTTATTTTCCATTGGTGGCTTGCTCCCCAAAGCAATGGTTGTTGACCTTGAGCTTGTTCAGGATTTTAATAATTTATTATTGCGGCAGGAAAAGTTCAGATGATCATGCCAACTTGGATTATAGATATTGGAATATGGATTATATGGATTTTGTTTTTCGAAAACTCACTGTTACATTGCATTGCTCCACATTCTCCTCAGATGGGATACAAGAAGAGTATTTTGAAAAAGCTACTTGTCCCATGACTTCATTTGCATCACATATCAGGTTTACAGTTTGAGAGGGTTGAGCACTCAACCTCTCAAACTTTTGTGTCAAGGCATCTAACTTGGTAGAAATTAGATAAACAACATCAACAAAATGGACACTGGCTTGTTTCCTAAAAGCAATAGAAGATGAAAGTGGTTGATTATTCCTTTCAAAACTCCATTAACAATTATTGAATGACATGTCTTCTATTTAGAATATGTCTCCATGTAGGACTTTTTCATTAAATCCCCATTTGCTACAACATCTATAGACATCTTGAAAGTTTGAAGAAGTAGCCAGTTGCTAAGACCATGGTGAGGGAAATATATCAGAGGTCCTTGAACCTTTCCCATGTGTCATACAAAGTCTCTCCATATTGTTGAAAGAAGTTGGTCAATTGGCTTCTCAACTGAGTCATCTTGCTTGGTGGAAAGTACTTGGCTAAGAAATCTTTAAGAAGTTCATCTCAGCTTTTGGTGGAGTTTCTTGGCAAAGAAGAGAGCCATGCCTCATCTCTATCCCTTAGAGAGAATATGAACAATAGTAGGTGTATGCCATCTGGAGCAATGCCATTAATTATGAAAGTGTTCATATATTGCAAGTATTCAACTACATGAAGATTGGGGTCTTGCATAGGATTCCCTTCAAAGAGATTTTGTTGAATCATTTGCATGATTTTTCGGCTGATAGAGAAACTTTTTACCTTGATCTATGGACTGTTGATAGCCCCATGTATGTTTACTACATCTAGAATGACAAAGTCCTTAAGAGGATGGTTGTTTTCCATCATTGGTGCTTGGGTGTCTGGTGAAGATAGCAGTGAAGAATGAGGTGATGATTGTTGTGAGTCTCCCAAACATGAAGAGTCTTCACTCCTCCTTGCTCGTATACAGATTCTAAGACTACGTTCAATTTTAGGGTCTAAGAACATGGATGGTTGAAGACCTCATTTTGAACGCCACATGCATAATTCGCAAGTAGTGAGAACATTTAATAAATAATGGAAGATATGAAAGATGATATAAATGATGATGGAATGATGAAACATGGGTTTAGTCTAGTCTTGCTTATTAATCAACACTTCTTACTCTTATAGGAAAAAAATACAGATGCTCCCTGGAAATGGTGCCAAAAACTTGTTAGCTCAAATGCACAAGTTTTAATATTTATAACTTGAGCACTACCCTGCAAGTATATGGATGCATGTACAAAATTTGAGATCATCTAAGGGAGCAAGGAGCCGTTAGGCGCAAGTGTGTTAGAGTTCAACAATCTAGATGAATTTACAAAAGTTTGGTTTGGTTTGTGATTTTAATAATTAGCAACTTAAGTACACTATGAGAGTTAAACACTTAGAAAGATTTAGATCATTTTTTAAAGGATATTGGTCATAAAATTTCAACTTCCATACCATTACTCACATACAACCCTAAAATTAACAAATTAACTAACTAGCAAGGAGGTTGACATCATCATACACCTCCCGGTGATATGAGATGGTACTTATCTCTAAATAGCACTCCCGTACTTATGTTAAGACTCAAACTATAACCTTAGATCATCAATGTATCCAAGCCACTTCCATGTTCAAGGATTCATTGCCAAGAGAACTACTCCCTACTTCTCTACAAATCTTTGTAGATCATATAAAGAAGCATAAACATGTAGGAAAGATGACCAAGCAAGCATACAAGCAATTAACATCATATAATCTCTTGGATAAGCAAATTAACTGACATTAGTTAAAGAATACAAGTTCACATGAGTAATGGCATGGGAGCTACTCTCCCATGTCCAAGAAAATGGAAACTACTCGTCCATGATCATGAAACACATAAACATGCTAAAGATTTTAGAGTTTAACATGATTAGAGAAGGAAAGAGCAAAGAAAACCCAAGGAACAAGGAAGGGAACGATAGAACTCCTACTTGGGAATGAAATTCCATGCTTTCTGGTGCTTCGACTCAGACAACCTTCTCTCCCTAGATGTCTGGGTGCAGTAGAGAAGCTCCCATTGCACACCTTGAAGAAGAATGAATGTTCTCCCCCAAGAAAACCACTTATTCCTCCCCAAAATTGCCTCTTCCTTGCTCTGAACTACTCTCTAGTCGAAGAGTGCTTCCAAATGATAATAGATTCCCAATTTGTATGAGAGTTCTTGTATTTGAAATGAGGGCCATTTTTTTTTCAAAAATTGTAGAAACTAATGGAGACATGATGTGTACTAAGGTAGACATGGCATGTCCTTGTATATAACTACTTGTTGGAACTGGTTTGATTGGGTTACACATGATGTGTAAAATGCCGAACACATTGTGTATCTGGGAGTTGATTGATTTCTTGGTAGATCAGGTTGTGGTGGACACATCGTGTATTTTATAGACACGACATGTCATAACTCTTCAAGGGTGATGTAAATATTTTGTAAACTTACATGTCGTGTGTTAATAGCACACACCGTGTTTACATCAGAATCTTCAAGAAATTCTCCATGACATATGTAAAATCCTTGGGTATCCAACTAAGGTGAGATTTTGGTTGGATTGGCCCCATTTCCTCGTCAAAATCATGTACCTAGGATCACAAACATGAGGTGAGTAAAACAACTAAAAAGGTGGATAATCAAGGTATGGTTAGAGGTAAAATGAGGTACAAAATAGATTGAAAGAGTGTGTAAAAGTGGGTAAAAAGTATATATAAAATGTGCACATCGGTCTAGCATCTGGATAATGATCACATGATTTATAAAATGGTTTTCTATAATTCTTTATTAGTCTAAACTTCAGCCATTTACCATTAACTCATCCAGTGCCAGAGAAATTCACATAAATGGTCATTGGAAAGAATTTTGAATAAGGAAGCCAATTTTACAATTTACAACATCACTCAATCATCACATTTGATGTTTTCCTATAAGGTCTAGTTTAAGGTTAATCTTAATTATGATGGGAATTAATGAAATATATTAATATTAGGACTTTACTATTTCAGTAAACCTCAAGAGAATTTACAGTGGTTTTTCTCTCATCAGTAAGTGGATCATGCACTGTGAGTAACAAGTATGGGCAGATGTCTTTTATTCATTTATATTCATAGAATTTCAATTATAATGATATAAAGTACATGAATACTTGTATTAATTGTGACTACAAATCAAATTATGATTTTCTAGCATATTGTTCTCATTTATGATCATGACCATGATATTTTCATATTTATTTAATTATGATTCAATACTCTAAGGTATAATGATCAAGATTTATGTTAAGACAAAGATAGTTGATGCATGTTGTTCCTTCCAAGTTGTTTGCCTCTTTGGCATAGTTATTTATTAGCTCTATGTGAGTAGTGAGAACTTGGGTGCATAAGATCTGTGTGAGTAATGATCTCTTGGGAGAAATTTATCCTTCATTGTACATAAAATCTATGAGAGCTATAAATTGGATGAAGGACAACATAGACAAAGATAATAATATCAATTATAAAGACAAATATATATCAAAACATATGATTTGAAAAGTGTTCAATGCTTACAATGTTTGATTCAAGTTTTGCCAAAAGTATAATTAATATTTCAGTTCGTATATTGTTATTCAGTGCTAGTTACTACAATGCATTTTTCATTCGCTTTTCATGGTTGGGGATGTGATATCCATAGGAGAGAAGGATAAGGGAGCTTAGAAAAGGAAGTTATACCTTAAGGAGAAATCTAGGAGTATAAATTTGGTGGGGTGCCAACTATCATTGAATAATTAGTCTATATTTCTTTTCAAGTTATGATAAGTATGTACTCATTTAAAGTGGAGTTTTATGTGGTGGACCTCAAGAATCAAAACTATTACTTTTTCCAATGAATTTATATTTTTATGCAATGTTTATCATGTTTGTGACTTTTCTAATGAGAATTATGCTTCCTCTCAGTAATGTATATGCTTTAGAAAATTGGGATGTTATAGATATACAATAGGAAATATGTATAACCTAAGCTGTTGCACATGAGGCTGGGCAATAGAAAGAGCTTTGGGAGTTCTAAATCCCTAAACATACAAATGTTCATCACCTTGTTAGGCCATACCATATCAAGGACGCTCAACTTGAGATATGGGTGCAATGGGTTGCATTTCTTCAAAACTATGCCTTTTTCGGTAGTCAAGAGGAGAATTTTTAAGAGCACATCTTGAAATTCATTAACATATTTGTGATTAGTAAGCAAAACTGAGTTTCTAATGATGCTATTAGACTCTATCTCTTCAAATATTCACTATCAAACATAGCAAGGTGTTGGTTGAATGCTTTGATAGGAGACCCTATCACCTCATTGGACAAGGTCTAGAATAATTTCCTTGAAAATTTCTATCCTCACATACACAATTATAGGATAGATAACTTAGTTCACATAGGTACCTAGTAAATCTCTATTAAAAGGGTGGGAGAGGTACAATGAGATCCTTCACAAGTGTCTACACCATGGTATTTCTAAAAATAAACTCCTCAATTTCTTCTATGGAGGTAAGGATGATGAGATACAAGATATTATAGTCATCATAAACACAGAAGAAGTCAACTGTGAAAATTTGACAACTACAAGTGATGGTACCTCAGAGCCAATTGTTCCAATATATAGGCCACTCCCTTCATACCAAGCTTGGCTAAGGAAAATGCAGTTAGACACTCATTTTGTGAATTTCAAGGAGGCCATGAAAAAGCTTCATGTAGATATCACTTTCTTGGATGCCCTAGAAGAATTGCATGCATGGTCAAAATAATTGAAGAGGCTTCTCACAAGAAAATACAAAATTGTTGAGTATGAGATGGTCAAGCATATCAAACAACATATAATTTTGAACAAAATGCCAAAGAAGAAGAAGGATCCTGGTTCTTTTTGGATCACATGTTACATTGGTAACTCTACATGCAAGAAGGGATTAGGTGATCCCCGATCCAGTATATCCATTATGTCCCATAAACTTTTTAGGAGGCTAGTAATCAAATAGTTACTACCAACTAGAATGACAATACGACTAGTTGATTCTGTGATGATCATGTTGATGGGAATCATTGAAGATGTTCCAATCAAGGTAGGAAATGACTCTATGTCCCATGTGATTTCCTTTTCTAGACATATAGGATGATCTTAGATACCCTAGCATGGTTGACCGTGCTTTCCTATCCACAACAATAGGTTTAATTAATGTTGAGGTAGGGACCCTACTTCTGAGATTAACAATAGAAACCCTAGAATTTAGGGGTTTTGATAGTATGAAGGGGCCAAAAATGCATGAAGAGGTTCTTTTTGTTAGATTATATAGAAAAGATGTCACCTTTCTAATAAGAATATCTATAGTCCTATTATCCTATGAAGATTTCCCTTGTTGACCTTGAGTCTGGTGATCATGTTGATGAACATGTGAAGTAGTAAATACTCCACCTCGACATAGTTGAGGAAGATCCATAATCCAAGTTCAAAGAATCAAAGTCTATCTCTTTTGTTGAGGAACTAGTTGAAGCACCAAAAACCCCATAATTGAGAACCTTACCAGAAGGATTTAAGTGCATCTTCCTTGATGACTTGTAGGTGTTCTTAGTGATAATCAATTCTGATCTAACATCTGAGCAAGAAGATAAGTTGCTATCTAAATTAAGAAAAAAGTAGAAGGCACAAGGTTATAAAATGCTTTTTCTCATAGGAGTGAGTCAAGTGCAATGCATGTATAAGATTCCTATGGTGGAAGATTTCAAACCATCAATAGAACACCAAAGAAAATTGAACCAGAACATGAAGGAAGTGGTTTTCCTCAAATTCACAAAATGACTTGAATGTCACCTCTAAGAGTCAAGCTACTCAAGTTTGGTATTACTTTCCCCATCTATGACTTACCATGGCATGATCCATGTCCAGTTCATTCCAAAGAAAGGAGGCACCAATGTTGTGCACAATGAAAATAGTGAACTCATCCCCACTCACACTAGCACTGGGTGGAGGATGTGCATCTACTATAGGAAGTTGAATAAAGCTAGGTGCAAGGATCATTTTTTATTACACTTCTTGGACCATGTTTTGGAGAACCTAACTCATCAAGAATACTTCTAATTATTATTCTAGATTTTACCAAATATCAATTCACCCAGATGACCAGGATAAGACAATCGTCATGTGTCCCTTTGGGACCTATATTTTCATAAGAATGCCCTTTGGGCGTTGCAATGTGCTAGCCATGTTTAGATGATGCATGGAAACCATCTTCTCCAGATTAACTAAAACAATTACAGAGGTCTTCATGGATGATTTTTTCATCTATGGAGATTCATTTGACTTATTCCTAGTTCATGTATATATGGTCCTTCAAAGCCATGAGGAAGCAGATTCAGTGCTCAATGAGGAGAAATGTCACTTTATGGTGCAAGAAGGCATCATGTTAGGTCACAAAGTCAGTAGCAGAGGATTTGAGGTAGATAAAGAAAAAACATAGGTGATCGCCAATCTTGCTCCTGTCACTATAGAGAATGAAGTCAACACCTTCCTTGGTCATGTAGGTTTATATAGAATATTTATTAAGTGTTTTCAAAGATAGCTAAGCTGATAATGAATCCAATGCTCAAAGATGTTGATTTCCTTTTTGATGAAGAATGCATGAGGAGTTTCAATAATTTGAAAGCTTCTCTTATCTCAACTCCTATCATTGGAGTGTCAGACTGGTCTCAATCTTTTGAGATTATGTGTGACAAAAGTGATTTGTTGTGGGAGACATCTTGGGACAACACATAGAAAAGAAACATCACATTATCTATTATAACTCCAAGACTCTAGACAAAGCCCAAAGAAATTATGCAACGATCAAGAAGAGATTACTAGCAGTTGTGTACAATCCTAATAAATTTTCATCATATCTTGTGGGTTCAAAGGTTATAGTTTATATTTTTTTTATAGCAAGCAGAATGATTCATTACTCAATACACCATACGACATATAAAAGAAAAGAGTACAACACTGCCAGACCATACAAAGAGTTGATCCAGTAACAAATAAACACTGCAACTCATATCAGAAAGAAAATAATGCACTGTTGTGTTGATTCCTCTTCTGTGATACTGACACAAGCAGTTTATCATGAGAAATTCCTTCAACCTAAGCTTAGAGTAGTGAATTAAGAACTCAAACAACATGATGTTCTGAAGATGGGTAATCTCCTCAAACAAAACCAGATGAACCAAGCAACAAGATCAAACTATGGAAAAAAAGAGATCTAGACTAACAAGAAATCTCTTCACTCTCCTGAAGAGAGGATCACAGGAAGGTGGACTAGCCAACACCAATAAACAATGACAGAACACCCCAACGCCGATAAATGGTGACAGAAAAGGCAGATAAGCTTCCACAGACCCAACCAAACAACGAAGAAAACCAAAAATAGAAAAAAAGGAAAGTAGAGGAAAGGGGGAAAGATCCAAGCCGTGAGGGCTAGCTCAATGGAGGATAGGGCCAGATTCTCCTGAGGGGGCAGCAAGGAAAACCACTGAGGCTCACCCCAGCCATTACCACATCCACCAAGATCTACCACCATAGATGCCTGAGTGAGGTCTGACCCGAGGTACGAACTCCACCGTCGAAGGATAGGAGACGTGAGGCTGAATCTGGACTAAACCGTCGCCGTGAGCTGGAGCCGAGCGACCTACAGTGGAAGAGTGGCCCGGGGGGAGCAGGCAGGCGCTCACCGGTAGCCCCTCCCCCAAGCCATCCATGTCTCAGGGGAGCCCTAGTTGCCCTTTTTTGGCAGAGCGGAGCAGAGAACTAGAGTAAATAATGGCCATGTTATAGTTTATATTAATCATGCTGCAATTGAGTACTTGTTGACAAAGAAGGATGGAAAGAGGAGATTGAATAGACAGATCCTTCTTCTATAAGAGTTTGACCTCGAGATGTGATGCAACCCTATTTTAGTGCTTCATCTTGTGTCTTTTTGCACTCTTATCACCTCTAAACATTGTTAGAATGCAAGTTATTACCCTAATATGTAATTTCATATCAAATGCACTTATGATCAATCTTTGCATGTTTTTCTGGTACTTGGACCATGCCTTGGATGCACAAGAGAAGGAAGGTGTTCTAGGATTCCTCCAACCATTGAGGGGTCCAAAGAAGGCCCCAGAGATCCTCCAACCTACCCCTAGTGGCCAAGAGTGAACTCAAGCAAATAAGTCCGTGGATCATAAAATTTGAAGCTTAAAGTTCAAGCAAAGCCCCCATCACAGTCGTGGTGACAGGGAATGAATGTGATGTAAATGAATAATTTATAGTAGAAATTCTTGTTTTGACAAGATACAACAACCTCAATAGAACGATCATGCTATCCAACATGGGCACACTAAGGAGCCCTCAAAATGGCCATGCCAACCAACATGGTCGAGCTACCAAAGATTAAAACAAGTGAGTTGAAGAGAACGACCTCCAACCAACTCACCCAACACAGCCGTGCTATGTAGCCCCCACCACGACCATGCTACCAACCTCCATTTCCCCACATTCATATCGTAACTTTGCCTCCACCAAACACAACTATTCCCTACCACCACAACCATTCTACACTTCACCCACCACGCCCGTGCTGCCACCAAAAATCGTACTTTTTCTACACCGTTTTCCCCATTTTTCCCACACTTAACTTAGTTCTTTCCACCACCTATATATACTAGGGTGACGGCCGTAGCATAGAGTATAGCTTTTATTGCATCCCCCCTTAGCATTCAAGATCTCTCACCTACCTACATCCACCCCACTCCATTTCCACCTTCCACTACCTCAAAACCCTAGTTTTCTAGGGTTTCCACCACCAAACCTCATACTTCCATGCCATATACTCACCTTGGAGGAAGAAGCTCATACTACAACATCTAGTAGGCAAAGAAGGACGAGTCTTCACCGCGTTCTTTGGCCCCATACTCCTCTACTCCTTGTTCTTTCTCTTCTTTTTCTTGTTTTTTGTCTAGATAAGCCCCCTTGGTGGGTTGTTTGGGGGGTAAAACGATACTTTTGATACCATGTTGGGGGAACTTATCTTGTAAAACTATATATTTTCATTCCAGGATGATTGATTTATACTTCTATCTTACTTCCCATGTTTCTACTTGTGGTTTATTCCTAAAAATATGAATTGTTTATGGTTTTATGTTTGAAACCACCTAAGTCTAGGAGAAGATAGCATATGTGAGGCTATTTTGGGATTTGCTACTAGGTGCAACTTGTGGATCCCAAGATAGCACCCCATATTCCCACACATATAGCCATTTCCTTACTCCTAGGTGTAAGATCTAAGTAGCTAGTATAGGATGGCTTAGTGTAATTGCCTAGGAGTTTGCTGAAAGCTAGATGGTAAGTAATGTGAGGTGAAATACCCTTACCTCTACTCCCCATTCCTACCTTTGTCTCTCAATTACACTAAACATTCTGATCCTAGAAACCTAGATTAGTCAAATCCCATTGAAATCCCACCTAACCTTGGTCCAATTGATCCTCGTAAGGCTATATATGGTGTGCAAGGGTGCATTTCCCCTTACCACACTCTATTCTATCCATGGCCAACCAATAGTCTAGGGTGGTTTCCTTGCATTTGACTACTTGTTTAGTTTAGAAATCTAGAATGAATGGTTAGGTTTTTCATGAGATGTTACCCCAATTAATATCGTAGTATCATTCCCCAAACAACCCACTCTTCCCATAACTTGCTTAAAAACATCTTGCTTTATTGCTAGTTTATGCTTGCATAGTTGCTTAGTTTATTGCTCCTTCAATTAATTGCTTAGTCTTGGTAGTTAATCCTTGCGAGGATAGTTAGTGATTCTGTGTGTTTGTTCAATCTAGTTAATGGTAGTTTAGAGTTCTAATTGCTTTAGTAAGTTCTTTCTAATCTAGTATAGTCTTGTGCTCTTGCTCAAGTAGTTTCCTTCTTTCTTAATTAGAATTCTATGTTTAGGGTTTAACTACAGTTATTTGTTATCTTGTCTTCCTTTCTTGTTCAATTGCTTTCATCTTAGTGTAATCAACCCAAATCAAGATTAAACCCTAATCTTGTCTTTAGGAACATAGCCCACACTAACTAAGCTCTAGTGCCCCCTCTTTCCCTGTGGATTGACCTTTATCTTGCCATATGCCTATACTATAAGATGACCCCCTGCACTTGTTGGTGATGTGTGATCGGTCTAAGTGACTGTGTTAGATTAGGTCCTTTATAGGTGAGTGTCGCTACAAGTAGAAGACATGCTACCGTTGTCAACAAGAGGGACATCTCCAAGCTGATTGTCCTCTGCCAGATCTAAGAGGACCAGGACCAGTAGCAGCCCCACCTGTGGCAGCCCCGCCTGTAGCTGTAGCCCCACCTACTGGAGAAAGAAGACAAGCTCGAGTGTTTGATATTGAGAATAAGGAAGCTCAAGCTAATGCTAATCAGTTGATCGAGGGTAATAACCCTTTGATTTTTCTTTTATGTTATAAGATAAGCATGTAATAGTCTAATGTATGGTGAAAAACAATGTAGACATGCTTGAAGTCATGGGACACAATGTAAAAGCTTTATTTGATTCTGGATCTACTAATACTTTCATTTCGAGGAATCTCACAACTATGCTTTGTTTGGATATCAAGGAATTAGGGTATGTCTTAGATGTTACAACCCTGAGCGGTCGAATCTTTACATCCCTTTTAAAAACTCCGATGATACCTGTTAAATACCGAGATCATGAGTTTCCTACAGACATTATCCTTCTTGACATGAATGACTTTGATGTGATCATTGGTATGGATTGGCTTTATACTTATAGGGACAATATTAACTGTAGGGAGAAGAAGGTAATCATTAAGAAACCAGGTCACCCACCTTTCATCATTAAGGGTAGGAAGGATGCCACCACCATCCTGTATCTGTCAGCCTTGAAGGCAGAGCGGATGATAATTAAAGGTTGTCAAGCTTTCCTAGCAGTAGTTACTGAGCTAGAGCCCAAGGTGAAACCCTAAGAGGAAATAGAGGTAGTCAAGGACTATGCAGATGTTTTCCCAGATGATCTACCTGGGATTCCTCCTGAGAGAGAGGTAGATTTTTTGATAGAGCTAGCTCCCGGGACAAGCCCTATTTCACGAACACCTTATAGGATGACCCTTGCTGAGTTGCTTGAGTTGAAGAAACAATTGTAGGAATTGCAAGACAAGGGTTTTATCTGCCCTAGCACATCACCATGGGGAGCACCGATTCTCTTTGTGAAGAAAAAGGACGGTTCTCTCAGAATGTGCATAGACTACTGAATGATCAACCAAGCTACCATTAAGAATAAATACCCTTTACCCTGGATAGATGACCTATTTGACCAGTTGAGGTCAGCTCGAGTCTTTTCCAAGATTGACTTGAGATCGGGATACCACCAGTTGAGGGTCAAGAATGAGGACATTCCGAAAACCACTTTTAGAACATGTTATGGCCACTAAGAGTTTGTGGTTATGCCTTTTGGGTTGTCTAATGCACCCAGTGTCTTCATGAACCTTATGAACAATGTGTTTCAACCCTTCCTTGACTTGTTTTTCATTGTGTTCATAAACGACATCCTTGTCTATTCCGATGACTTAGAACAACACCGAGACCACCTGAGTAGAGTCCTTGATATCTTGAGAAAGTAGAAGTTTTACGAGAAATTCTCCAAATGTGAGTTTTGGATAGACCGAGTCATGTTTCTCGGACACATCCTCTCAGGAGGAACGATCACCGTAGATCCAACTAAAGTGTCAACAGTTCAAGACTGGCCTGCACCGAAGAACCCCTCCGAGATTCACAGCTTCTTGGGGTTAGCAAGATACTATCAGTGCTTCATCACAGATTTATCAAAGACCGCCTTGCCATTGACCGTGTTGACTCAGAAGGATGTGAAGTTTGTGTGGTCCGATGTATGTGAGGTTCATTTCCAGGATCTGAAGGAGAAGCTGACCACTACCCCAGTGTTGACCCTACCTTTCGGTAATGAGGGTTTTATGATATTCATCGACACATCAAAGATGGGACTTGGATGTGTGTTGGAATATAATCGGCATGTGGTTACCTATGCCTCCCGATATCTCAAGCCCAATGAGGTGAACTACCCGACGCATGACTTAGAACTGGCTTCTATCATCTATGTGTTGAAGATTTGGTGGCATTACCTGTATGGGGATACCTTTGAGATTCTCACCGACCATAAGAGCAACAAGATGGAAAACGTTAGAATTTCACTTAATCACTTGATAATTGGTATTTAGATAAAAAGGTTGATTTGGTTGTTTAAAGCTAGATGCAAGTAAAGTAAAGGCAAGAAAGTAAACTTACGTTGTTAACAATGATAAGGAATCACTAGGGTGTGATCGGTTTTCACCACCACTACACATGGATCAACACATGCAACATAAAAGCATAACCTGCAATAAGAGTTAGATCAGTTAGTATCTTTGTAGACTTAGCTTCCTTTCGGATAACTAACTACGAGGAGCGTGGGAATATTGTAACGCCAGCCATCCATGTAGGTATGGTCACTTACTTTACAACATTCCCTTTGCAAAGTGTGTTCCTCGACTTACCAAGGTTGTACTTTCACACGTCAACTGATCCCATTTCATAGCATGAAAGTACAGCGATGGGAGTGAGTATACTCCACTTCTTGAAAGACACTCCTAGATACCGAAATAGATGCATGGTGGATACATGCACCAAGGACCAACATGCAAATGGGTTTCAAATCTAATAGTACAAACATAGACAATTCATACTAAAAGATAAAAGATAACACAAGTTGGTGATCAAGCAACAAGCATTCATTAAACGTTTGATGTTGAACTGCAAAGATATAAACTCTATATTACAAACTTATGGATTACATTTGCATGATATGAAAACATGGGTAGCGAGGCTACTCCCCGCACCCTAGTGAGAGAGACTACTCGCTCATGACTAGGACAAAGAAGGAGGTAAGAAGAGAGAGAGAGCGTCATCCCCACAAAGGAGAGAGGAAAGTAAACCCCTTGGAGAGAGAGAAATGATCCACCATCTTCACAGGTTGCTTGATGACGAGATCTCCCTCTTCCCACCTTCTTTGGTGGAGAGAGAGAAAGCAGCTTCGAGATGGAGTGTGGGTCTCAGACCGGCAGCCCCTGGGCGGAGGATGGAAGTCAGATTTGCTCTGGAGAGATTGAGGCAGCCTTTGGACGTATGAAAACTTCTTTTTCGTGATGGACCCTTGGGGTCTTATTTATAGGCCTTAAGTGAAGTCCAAACGGTTTGGAGACCGTTTGGACCTCAGGACCATTTGGACCTTGAGACTGTTTGGACCTCGAGACTGTTTGGACCTCAAGACCGTTTGGACCTCAAGACCGTTTGGATCTCAAGACCGTTTGGGTCTCAAGGTCGTTTGGACCTCAAGACCGTTTGGATCTCAAGACCGTTTGGATCTCAAGACTGTTTAGACCTCAAGACCGTTTAGACCTCAAGACTGTTTGGACCTTGAGACTGTTTGGCTTCATGCGGTCTCGGGACCGTTTGACTCCATGCGGTCTCGGGACCGTTTGGCTTCATGCGGTCTTGGGACCGTTTGACTCCATGTAGTCTCGGGATCGTTTGGCTTCATGCGGTCTTGGGACCGTTTGGCTTCATGCGGTCTTGGGATCATTTGACTCCATGCGGTCTCGGGACCGATTGGCTTCATGCGGTCTCGAGATCGTGTGACTCCATGCGGTCTCGGGACCGTTTGGCTTGATGCGGTCTTGGGACCATTTGACTCCATGCGGTCTCGGGACCGTTTGGCTTCATGCAGTCTTGGGACCGTTTGACTCCATGCGGTCTCGAGATCGATTGGCTTCATGCGGTCTTGGGACCGTTTGAGTCCATGCGGTCTTGAGGCTGGTTTAGTCTTTTATGATTTTTTTGTGTCTTTTTCTGCAGATATAAAGAGGAAAAGTTAGTCTGATGGTATATCTACAATAAGAGGGAAAATTTAGGGATTATGTCTAATTCTAATTAAGAAAGAGTGTGGAAAAACTAAAGAAAAGACTAAGATAACATCCAAAATTGGAGGTTATCACCCCCCCTAACTTAGAGTCTAGCTTGTCCTCAAGTTAGATAGAGCTGAGGCATGTAATGGCGAGGCGATTTTATTTAGTTAGGATTTCCATACTCTTGCTTCAATTCTCAACCTGAGTTCTCCTAAGGTCATATCATGTCTTATTGCTTGCCTTACTCTTTCAGGTTTCGAGAGTTTCTTGGGTCTCAGGTTCCTTCCGTATCTTGTAGCTCGCATCGGGACCACCTTTATTCTGTGCATGTTGTTGACTCTAATCAGCTTTATACCTCTCTGAAGGACCTACTGGAAGCTAGAGAGGGTATGAGGGTTGGCTAAAGGCTTGGAGTGTAACTACCCCTTCAAGTGGGGGAGGGGTTGTCTATGCTTTTAGGGTCTCACTACCGGGCACGACACATCTGCCTTTGTGAGGGCAGCTGAATGTACCGGCCGGGTGAGTCCTTTATAAGCCTTTCATATATTTAGATACCTTAGGGTTTTACTACTGGGCACGACACATCTGCCTTTGTGAGGGCAGCTGAATGTGCCGACCGGGTGAGACCTTCATTGGTTCTTTATATAGATCCTTATTTATGGCACAACTCTCATGATTTTATTTGACTCTCTGGCTTTTATTTGAAGACTCACAGGCTTGGGTTTTGGGGTTTTGTTTGGGAAATTATTTTGGGCGGCCAAGCCTCTTTTATTTTGAAGAGAGGAAAGCTGTTCTTGGAGTTTTTCAACATGCACTTATTTGGTTTGTGGCCCACTTGCAGAACTTCTTGATTTGGAAGTTTCCTGATGCCCCTCTTAGCCTTGAGAGCCTGGCTTATTTTTGCCTTGATGTTGACCTGTGGAGAGACAGGTAAAGAAGTGAAACAAAAGCATGAAAATCAATAGTGGAGGGACATTATTAAATTGCCATTATATGTCTAAGTGCTATTTACTTTTGAGGACTGACATGATTCTCAAGTTAACTGAGGGTGACTTTTTTTTCAAAAAAGAAGAAAGTTAAAAAGAAAATATGTGCAAACAGAGAAGGGAGGAAATGGAAAAGGAGGGATTTAGAAATGATACCTCACCCTTGTCTAATGTACCCCCCTAACTTATCACTCACTCCGTCCTCAGAGTGTCAAAGTGATAGGTTGAGAAGTACGATGACAAGGGCTGCAGGCTAAGTTAAGTCCAAATTTGCCGCTGGTGATTGAAGTAGGTTAGCTGCAAACTGTCCACGTAGAGCGTGATAATCCACGTCAGTCATATCCTCTACTGGTCTTTGGAGGACGATGATGGTGTACATCCAATAGAGGATGTGGAAGCCGCAGTCATTTGATTCTTGGATTTGCTGGGGACATTTGTGACAGAAGGAAGGGCGATGAAAATGTTCTTTGTCATAAGCCCTTATGTGCTGACTGAGAAAGGCGATTAATTTGTCAGCACAGTCCTTCGCCACTACCTCTATTGGCGTCCTTGGTGTCACGACATAGTTCTTCTGTCGTGGATTGTACTGGCTATCGAAACTGTTATGTATTGTAGTTGTTCCATCTGGTAGGTTTGTTGCCAGGAGCATCCAGTGCTCATCATAAAGGAAGGGTAACATGATGAACTTCGGCGTTGTGTGCTGTAGAAAGGAGATCAGTGCTTCAATTGTGCCGAAGTTCTTGAGCTTTAAAAGATCATCCTTCATGTATGGGGATGCCATATATGTAGTGGGGTTATTTTGGCCGAGTAGAAGCTGATAAGCGGTCATTAGGATGACGGAGAGGGATCCTTTAAACTATAAAGTCTCTCGAAGCGTGTCTGCCATAACTAAAATGTCCCCAGACATGAATACGAGCTCATCCTTCTCGGCTGAAAGCCGCACCATAATGAGTTGTAGTTCGATGTTGTTGAGACCTTTGCAAGCATTGTGATCGAAGTCAGGAAAGGTTGGTTCTATGGCAGACAAAGGATCGATGTCTTCTTTACTTTGCTCGGTAGCTAAGGCTGGCTCCTTTGATTTCTCCAACTCTTTCAGGGTTTGTCGGAAAGGTCGCTTCTTCGGGCGTTGGACAGCTGAAAAGAGGTAACGAGGGACGTCATATGGTGCCATTGTCGGGTCCTAGAAGAACCTTCTATCACAGATGAGCTCCATGGCGTAACGCCCTCGCAAAGAGTGAAAATCTTCAGCAACTAGGTCAGTGAAAGGGATTTCGTCGTTCAACGCTTGGATGTGACGTATGGTGCAGAAATCGCAATCCCCAGATCCTTCGGCAGCTTGAATTTTAGGGTTAATTATTTGGAACCAGGGCTGGCTCCAGTCTTGGCGGAGAGACGGGTGTGCGGCCCAGATTAACTTAAGCAGCCGGAAGGGTATGCATCTTGCTTCAATTGCTGCTTCACCAACGAAGTTTATTGTACCAGCGGGTAGCTCAGCGCCGCAAAAATTATAGACCTTGGCATCCCGAGCTTCGGTGTCGATGATCATAAATAGCCAATGATCCGTTATTTGAAAGGGCACGGTGAGATAACGTGCCCGTCGTGCTAAACCAGCACGCATCCGCTCGATTGATTTTGCTCTTATGTCTTTGTATAAAAGGCCAATAGACAAAGCAGGGGAGGCGTTGAAAACCGGCTGTTGCCTCTTAGAACTTCTATACATTTCTATACAGTTGGCGAGAAGGACACGAAAGATTGCCATCGGCATCGTGGACCGAGGTCGCAGGATGTGGCGGAAGTCTTCTCGTGTCATCTTGCGCCTAGTTTTGGTGTTGTTGTAGATGATGTCTTCCCCTGCCTTTACATCGTCCACAATAGTGTTCAGTATAAAAATGTCCTGAGCATCTAATGTGGAGATGGCCGCCATATCAAGATCATGCATTTTGTTCGGTAGAGGTGGTGGCGGGGGAAGCTCCTGCAGAGTGGGAGAAGTGGGTTGTACCAAAGCTTCAGCATGGTCTTGTAGATCATCGTCCGAGTCAGAGGCAGAATCGAGGTCTTCATCTGTGTCTAGGCTTACTCGTTCTGTCTCTTCCTGGTCAGGGGGGAAGGCACTGCTTTGTCAAGAGCGGAGGGAGGTTGAGCGGTTGTTGTTGGTGGGTTTGTGCTGGTTCCTAATATACATTGGTGTAACTCAGCAAAAGTCGCGTATTTGGCAGACTCCCCGATGGATCCCAAAGCAGAATAATCCAGGAATTGGTCCCCATATGACATGTTGACATTTTCGTTGTGGGGGGACCTGGGGTCTTTATTGTCCTGTTTTGATGCAGCTCCTCGACTTGTGCCCTCCCCAACATTGCCTGGGTTGCCAGATTTGTCCTCTGAGGAGGTGCTATTATTGGAATTAGCTGTGGAGTCAGATTCCTCATCATCGTCTTCTTCATCCTCATCTTTGTCAGCCGCTGCCTTTTCTGCTGGCTTCTTGCGTGCGGTCTGTTTACACCGTCGATGGACGGCTTGCAACTCATCGAATGCCACTTGTACATGCTCGTGTGTTTCGAGCAGTGCGTCGTGGGTTTCTTTGAGGTCATTATATCGGCCTTCGGCGGAGAGGAGATGTGTTGTAAGTTCTGTTACTTGAGCACGTAGTTGCTGGATTTCGTTATTAGTGGACTCCTCTTGGCGATTGTTTAGCTGTGTGAGGGTGCTACTAATGGTGTCCAAGCGCGTACTAAGAGCTGCTTGTTGCTGCTTGAGCTCACGGAGAGTCTCGGGCAGAGGTTGGGTCTGTGTAGAGATCTCATCGACTTGCTTAGCCATCGCTTCTTGCTGGTGCTTCGCTCCAAGGACCAGCTCGGGTAGGTTGTTGTAGTGGTTGTTGATATGATCAACTTGCTTCGCCACCTCAAGTTGTCGTTGCTAAAAACCTTGGAGGATGTTGGGCAAGGCGCGGTTCTGTTCGTCGATCGTGGCCACCTATTTGGATAATCCCTGCACACAAGAAAAAATAGAATGTAAGATGTTAGAAGGATCGGTGAGGAGGTTTCGGATGACGTCAAATTGACGTCCGAATTCCTCACTGATATTGGAAAAGTGGGCCCCAGGGGTGGAGGGGTGGGGTGGCTGGGGCCTGCGTGGGACGGTGGTAGTGTCTTGCGGAAGAGACACTGATGGTGCCCCGAACTGTGTGGTGACTATGGATGGGGTCACCAGCGGTGTCGGGGTGGTGGTGGATGTGAAAGGTGGTGGTGTTGATAGTGATGGGGTAGAGACTGTGGAGGTGGATGGGAAAGTGGTAAAGTCGGGCATAGGGATGGATAAGGGGAAGTCCGAAGGGAAAAGGGGTGAAGAAGAGGATGTGTGTGGTACCGTGGTTGTGGGGAAAGAAGGAAGGGTGGTGGGTGTTGGAAAGGTGGAAGGGAGTGAGGTGGTGGCGGTTAGTTCAACATTTAGACTCATAATGAAAGAGTCTAAAGATGAGGTGGTGATGTGCTCGTCGAGGAGGGGTTTGTCTTCTGGATGTGGCTTTGATGTCGGTGTACCCGACAGCTGTTGTGCCTTCAACTGCCTTCTCGAAGGTTGTTTGACAGGTATTTTTGATGGTCGAGCTGCCGGGGCTGTGATACTTAGCTCCATCTGTCCCGCAGTTGCTTTCTTTTCGGTTGCTTTAACCGAAGCTAAGAGTTGTGAAAGCTCCTCGTCAGAGAAGAGGAGCTTGTCTGTGTCATAGTTTGCGAGCTCCAGAAGCGGGAGGAGTGTTCTTGATGACTTGACCGTAGGGCAGAAGACATAATATAATTTCCCATCCTTTTCCTTGATGATGAAGGAGTTCTTCAAAGATTGTTCATTGGTAAGGATGTCGCCCTTTAGTTGCGTGCAACGAGGTAGGGGTCTGTCCATCTTGAGGTATTTTATAATGGATGTGACATGACCCCCATGCAGATTTCCTTCCCCAGGGCGAAGGCTGATAATTTCTGGATCATTTGTCATCCAATGTTAACTGGCTTTTCGTTCAGAATGGACCGGAGAGCAAAGAGATCTGAGATTGTAACGTTCCCCCCTTCTGTCCTGGGGAAGAGTGCGCCAGCAAGAATTTTGTGTAGGGTGCGCACAAAACCAGAATGTATGTTCGATGCTTTGCATGTATTAGCATCATAGGTGGGGAGCCCAGTTAGAGATTTCCAAAATATGTGTCTGTTGAACTCAGGGTGCTCGGTTCCCACCGCCTTGGCTTTTTGCAGCTGCTGCTGATTGTCAATAAAAACTTCGTTCAACATGTTTTCCGTTAAGACCACCTTGTTGCCAAAGATTTGGGTGACCAGCCTTCTGTCACCTCCATCCCGTGATCTATCCATGATATCTACGGGTTCTTTTGTAAGAAAGGTGAAGAATTCAGTGGTGGTCTCAGAGTATGCGATCTCATGTACTAAACATAGCCTTGCAAGGTTGGCTTTGTCTAGTGTTTTGAAAATTTGGTCATTGATCCCCATCTTAATTAGTACGCTGGAGCAAACGTACTTAGTGGGTTTGAGAATTTTGTCAATGGAGGGGGTGGTTTGGATGAAGAGATTTTCTGGTGGTGGTGTTGTGGTGGTGACAGGAGGGAAGGTGGGGGTGGTAACAGGGATGGTGGTGGTAGGTGTTGCAAGGGGTTGGTCCATAGCAGAGGCAGGGCGAACTTGTTTTCTTGCCCATTTCTTGGAGGGTTGTCCGGGTGCAGTTTCCTGGACCTTGCGTTTCCCCTTTTTCTCTTCGGCTGGGGATTCTTCCTTAGAATTTGGCTTGTAGTCCGAGCCTTCATCATCATCAGAAGAAATTTCAATTTCTTCTTCAGGTGCCTCAGCCAGGCACTTGTTCAGGCGATCAAGGTCGCACAGGACTTGCATCATCTTGACGTTTGGTGGCACCTTTCTAGTCCTGTTGAAATCATCTCTGATCTTCTAGAGCTTAGCTTGTTCTTTCATCAGTTGCTCTGTTGTCCAGATTGCAGCGTCTTCAAATCTGATGGCCTCCCTTGCTGGTGATGTCATATCTGCAAAATGGGAGATCAAGGGTTAGAATAACATGCTTAGAAGATGGATTTTATTTGTATTTATGTATTTTTGTAACGAATGTGGAAGGCCAAATGGTTTCAAGACCGTTTGGTTCCAAACGGTTTGGAGACAGTTTGGTCCCAAACGGTTTGAAGACTGATTGATTCCAAATGGTTTCAAGACCGTTTGGTTCCAAACGGTTTGAAGACCGTTTGGTTCCAAACGGTTTCAAGACCGTTTGGGCCCAAATGGTTTCAAGACCGTTTGGTCCCAAACGGTTTGAAGACCGTTTGGTTCCAAACGGTTTCAAGACCGTTTGGAAGGTGAAACGTTAGGTTACAGCCGGCGAAGGCGAAGACGAAACGGCAAAAGGGAGGCGGAGGCACCGGCGATGAAGGTGACGACAGAGGGAGCCGACGGCGATAAAGACGTAGGAAAAGAAGATTGCGGCGAGTCCAGTGGTAACAAAAATGAAGGTGGTGCCGACGTTGGAGAAAGGGAAGCGTTGTGGTGGCGCCGAAGATGATAACGGCGGTGCGGAGAGTTGCGGAAGAGAGAAATGCCGGCCATGCTGCCGCAGTTACTGGACTACCTGACAGCTGGTGGTAGAATCGACGGCGGAGAAGCGAAGGGTGGTGGAATGAAGGTGAGGTTGCTGTGTAGAAGCACGGGAACCTGGTCGTCGGAGGCAGAGGATGGAAACAGGGAGAGCAGAGGCAATGGAACAGCTCTTGAACAGAAGCTCGAGAGAATTCGAGATTCGAAGAAGAAAAATGAAGGGGTAGGGTTTATATTTATAGGAAACGGGGGGTTGACCTGACAAAAACCCTAGGTCAAACGGTTTAGCGACTGTTTGGACTCCAAACGGTTTGAAGACCATCTGGTCCCAAACGGTTTCAAGACCGTTTGGTTCCAAATTGGTCCCAAACGGTTTCAAGATCGTTTGGTTCCAAACGGTTTGAAGATCGTTTGGTCCCAAACGGTTTCAGGACCGTTTGGTCCCAAACGGTTTCAGGACCGTTTGGTCCCAAACGGTTTCAGGACCGTTTGGTCCCAAATGGTTTCAGGACCGTTTGGTTCCAAACGGTTTCAAGACCGTTTGGTTCCAAACGGTTTCAGAACTGTTTGGTAGGGTTAAGGTCGAACGAATTTTTATATTTGTTTTAGTTATATGAATTTTTTTTTTGTATATTTTCATTTTGTTATTTTTATGCTTGCTTTGGTTGTATAATTTTTTTGTATTTTCATAAGATAAACCTAAGGTAATTTAAAAGAACGGGAAATAAAGAAAAGAAATTGAAATCTTGGGTTGCCTCCCAAGTAGCGCTTGGGTTTTACGTCGCTGGTTCGACGAAGCTGAGACGTTGTTATGCTGACGGTGTGGCGTCTTTGATTTCTATCGTTTGTCTTGGCATTTTGTCTGTCGGAGAGTAGTATCTTTTCAAACGATGACCATTGACTATCCTTTCTCCTCCGTTATTGTCGACAATTATCACAGCTCCAGTTGGATAAATATGTTTTATGGTGAAGGGCCCGAACCATTTTGTTCGAAGTTTTCCGGGGAACAACTTGAGCTTGGAGTTGAAAAGGAGTACGTTGTTGCCGACGGCAATGTCTTTCCTTTTGAGATGACCGTCGTGCCACATTTTTGTCTGCTCCTTATATATTCTGGCATTCTGATAGGCAGTCATTCGGAGCTCTTCTAGCTCCTGCAATTGGAGTTGTCTATTCTCTCCAGCACCTTTGAGATCAAAATTTAATTGTTTGATGGCCCACCAGGCTTTGTGTTCCAGCTCTACTGGAAGATGACAAGACTTTCTGTACACCAAACAGAACGGGGTTGTCCCGATTGGTGTTTTATATGCGGTTCGGTATGCCCAAAGAGCATCAGGAAGTTTGGTGGACCAATCAGTGCAGTTTTTGTTCACCGTTTTTTCAAGAATCGCCTTTAATTGTCTATTGGATATCTCAACCTAACCACTTGTCTGTGGATGGTATGGCGTGGCGACTTTGTGATTGACTCCGTACTTTTTCAGTAAGGCTTCAAAACTTCGTTCCAAGAAATGGGTCCGGCCATCTGATATGACAGTTCTTGGAACTCCAAATCTTGGGAAAATAATATCTTTGAACAATTTAATAACAGGCTTGGAATCGCTGGACACAGTGGGTACAACTTCGACCCACTTTGAGACATAGTCCACCGCGACCAAGATGTAAGAGAAGCCATAGGATGAAGGGAAAAGGCCCATGTAGTCTACCCCCCACACATCAAAAAGCTCAATTTCCTGCCACAATGTGAGGGGCATTTCATCTCTTTTTGATATGTTGCCTGAAAATTGGCATTTGTTACAAGCTTTCACAAAATCGTATGAATCCTTTGATATGGTGGGCCAGAAGAAACCAGATTGTAAAACTTTTATAGCTATTTTCTTAGCACTCATGTGCCCCCTGTGGGTCCTGAATGGCAATGTTCTAGGACCGGGGTTATTTCTTCTTCTGGCAAGCAGCGACGGAAAAGTCCGTCAGCACAAAGGAGAAATAGGTAGGGTTCATCCCAATAATATTGTTTTATGTCATGAAGGAACTTCCTTTTGTCATGGTAGGAAGCATAGGGGTGGATAATCCCTGTGGCTAGATAATTGATGATATCCGCGTACCAAGGGAAACCATGGGTGGCCTTCATAAGCTGGTCGTCTGGAAGGGAATCCCGGATAGGGATTTTATCTTCTTCTTCAATCACGATACGGCTGAGATGATCAGCTACAACGTTCTCCACTCCAATTTTATCCTTAATTTCCAAGTCGAATTCCTGAAGCATCAGCACCCAACGGATGAGCCTGGGTTTGGCATCTTGCTTTTGAATCAGGTATCGAATGGCGGAGTGGTCTGTATAGACAATGACCTTAGAACCAATCAAATACGAGCGAAATTTTTCGAACGCGTAGATGACAGCCAGAAACTCTTTTTCTGTGGTAGTATAGTTTTTCTATGCTTCATCTAGCATTTTGGATGCGTAGTAGATGACGTAAGGTTTCTTATCAATTCACTGTCCTAAAACAACCCCTATAGCGTAATCACTTGCGTCGCACATGATTTCAAAGGGCTGCAACCAATCTGGGGCTCTCAGGATAGGTGCGGAAATTAAAGCATTCATGAGGGTAGAGAAACTTTGCATACATTCTTGATTGAATATGAAATCGGTATCTTTAGTCAGAAGTTGGGTCATGGGTTTAGCTATCTTTGAGAAATCTTTGATGAATCTTCTGTAAAATCCTGCATGACCTAGGAAAGCTCGAACTCCTCTTATGTCCTTTGGAGGTGACAACTTTGAGATAACATCGATTTTTGCTTTATCAACCTCGATTCCTCTGTCACTTACCCTGTGTCCGAGGACGACACCTTCCGTTACCATGAAATGGAATTTCTCCCAATTCAGGATAAGGTTCATTTCCTCACAGCGCTATAGAACTTTGCTGAGATTGATTAAGCAGCTATCGAAGGAGTCTCCGTAAACTGAGAAATCATCCATAAACACTTCCATAATGGATTCAGTTAGTTCGGCGAAGATGGCGGACATACACCATTGGAACGTAGCGGGTGCGTTACACAACCCGAACGGCATTCTTCTAAAGGTGTATGTCCCAAAAGGACAGGTGAAGGTAGTTTTTTCCTGGTCCTCCGGGTGTATGGGTATTTGATAGAACCAGGAGTAACCATCAAGATAGCAAAAATATTTCTGATGAGCTAAATGCTCCAGGACTTCATCGAGGAAGGGTATAGGGTAGTGATCTTTCCTCGTGGCTTTGTTCAGCTTCCTATAGTCAATACACATCCGCCACCCTGTTACAGTCCTGGTGGGTACTAACTCATTTTTTTCATTAAGCACTACGGTTGTGCCTCCTTTTTTTGGAACAACCTGGACAGGGCTGGCCCACTGGGAGTCAGAGATAGGGTAGATTATGCCAGCTTTGAGTAATTTGAGGACCTCTAAGCGAACTACCTCCTTGAGATTAGGATTCAGTTTCCTTTGATGTTCACGGGATGGCTTGAATTCTTCAACCATTGGAAGTCTGTGCATACACAGGGCCGGATTTACACCCGTTAGGTCAGTTATCTTATATCCAATGACCTTTTTATGCTTCTTCAGCTCATCCAGAAGCTTTTCTTCCTGATCTTCTGTAAGGGTAGAGCTGATGATGACCGGGCATAGTTTTTCCTTATCTAAGAAAACATGTTTAAGACCTGTGGGTAAAGTCTTCATTTCAGGGGCTTTTGGTGGCTCAACTACTTCTATAATGGTAACAACTTTAAGTTCTTCAAAAGTGGTCGTTGATGCTTCTTCGGCCTATTCTAAATGTTGCAGACACTGTTGAACTAGTTTGTTCACAGAGAATTCAACATCTGGATTGATTAGGACATTCTCTAGTTCATCAGCTGGCTCGGATATTTCTAACTGAGACATTTGTTGTATTGCGTCAATAAGAAAAACCTCCTCTTGGATACTAGGGCCTTTCATTCTATTAAGGACTCGGAATTGAATTGCTTCTTTTCCGAGCCTAAGAATGATGGTGCCAGCTTCGACATCAATAAGCACCCTTGCAGTAGCGAGGAAAGGTCTGCCGAAAATAATTGGGTATCTCAAGTCTTCTTTAATATCCATGATAACGAAGTCACACGGGACGTAGGCATCCTTGCCTATCCTTACTGGGATATCTTCAATGATCCGCAGCGGTGTGGTTATGGTGGAATCAGCTAATTGAATAGTCATTGTTGTAGGCAGCAATTCGGTGAAACCTAGACGTTTGCACATGGAATAAGGCATGATGGATATACTGGCCCCTAGGTCAGCTAATCCTTTTTTAGTGGAAGTATTTCCAATGCAGCATTGGATTCCGAAGGAGCCTGGGTCCTTCTTCTTTTTGGGCATCTTGTTTAAGATGATGTCAGAAGTGGTCTGAGCAAGCTTAATAGTTTCTTTCTCCTCGGTGATGTACTTTCTTGATAGTAAGGTCTTGAGGTATTTTGCCAAGGCTGGCACCTCGGAAAGAGCATCAAGGAGCGGGATATCAATGTATAGTTTCTTCATTGCCTCTTTGAACTTTTGAAACCTAGTGTCCATCTTTGTTTCTCACAGTCTTCCTGGATACGGGATTCTTGGTTTATATTGCAAAACTTCAGGTTCTGCGGACACTTGGTCTTTATCTTTGCCCTTTGTTCCCTCTAAGGGTTTCTCTATTCCTTGTTGCGGGCTCTCATTCATCATAAAAGCGGAGGTATCATCATTATCCGGGGTGATCTTGGTAGTCTCATGAAGAGTGTGTCCTGATCTCGTGGTGACAACATTCAACTGTTCATGTCTGTTCTGTCCATGCTTAGGATTCGATTTAGGTTGCCCTGCAAATGTGCCTACCGGAGGCTTCAATTGTACAGCAATCTGGGCAAGCTGGGCTTCTACTGCTTTTTGTTGTGCTTGCTGATTAGCAAGCATAGTCTGTTGAGATTGCAGCATCTGCCTTATCAAGGATATTTCATCTTCTGGTTGAGGAGTGTTTTTCAGAGGACTTTGTTGTTGGACTTGCTGAGATTGTTGTGGTGGAAGCGCCAGCTGAGGTTGCTGAGTATGCAGCTGTGGATGGAGTGGGGGATGAGTGTACGGATAGTAGGCCGATTGGTTCCTGGGGTAGTTAGCCCTAGGGAAGTTATTCCTGGAATTCCCTTGATTTTGGTTGAAATTGTTTGGGAATCTAGGTGGTAACCTACTAGAGGATCCCCCCTGCGTTTGATGATGTGGATTAGCGGTCCCAGCAGGGTTTCCATACTGAAATCCTGGATGGTTCCTCGGCTGATTAGGATTGTAATAGACTTGTCCAGGGATAGAGTGGATAGAGTTGACTTGTTCAGGTAGTTGTTCTTCAGACAGGTCAGTGACGGGTTCATATGGTTGTGGTGGTGGATGCAGATCCATCATCACATTATAAAGCATACCGCAGGAAAGGGTCGGATGGTCAGAAGCATGACAAGCCTCACAGGTTCCTATGGCGGCCTTGACTTGTTGAACCAGAGGAGTTTTCTTCTTATCAAACTCTCCGAGAGAAGTCTCGAGAGCTTGTTGTTTATGGACTATGGTTTTCAGGGCTTCAGCTATTGCCTTCATCTCTATTGATTCTTCAGCTTTGTAGACCTTGACGACACCTTTACCGGATGATCGTCCCCAGTTGGACTGATTTTCAGCTCCGAGTGTAAAAATTTTCTAGGCGTCCTCATAATTCTTTCTCATGAAGTTTCCTCCAGATGAGGAATCCAAAAACTGTTTGATATCATCACTTACTCCCCGATAGAAGGTTTCTATCAATTGGTTCTGGGAGATTCCATGGTGGGGGCACTTTCGTAAAAGTTCTTTAAACCTTTCCCATGCTTCAGTAAGGGATTCTCCGGTCAACTGAGAGAAATGATTGATCTGCCCTCTGATCTCATAAGTCAGTGAGGGAGGAAAGAAATTCTCCAAAAACTTTTCCTCTAGGGGAGCCCAGGTGGTTATTATAGGTTCCCTATCAAGTGAGTTATACCAACGCAGGGCTCTCCCAGACAGAGTGAAATGGAACAGATGAAGCATTATCGCATCAAAAGCAAT